>CM026559.1:17013619-17057959 GCA_015143295.1 Tetracentron sinense | reverse complement strand
CTGGAGTGACTTGAAATCTCTTTTCGTACTTGAAAGCTTGTCATGTCTATCTTGCTTGATTCTTGTATGTCGTGTCATGTCATGCATGTCATGCGTGCTTGCTTGTGATCATGTAACTTGTGAGATGTACTTGTGAGATGCACTTGAGAGGGAAGGGAGACCCTTCTTTATGCAATGCACTTGCGAGGGAAGGGAGACCCTTCTTTATGATATGTATGTACTTGCGAGGGAAGGGAGACCCTTCTTCATGATATGTACTTGTGAGTGAGGGGAGACCCCTCGTGGAATGTTGGTCCTTGTCTTCTTGTGAAAAGCGAGGTAAAACATATCGTAGGATATGTCCCACCTCTAACCATGTTCTTGAAAACCTCGATAAATCATGCCATGCATGCCGTGCTCGTGGGAACCGTGTACATACTTGCATTCAAATTTAAAGATGACATTTGGGTAATTTCACAACACATATAGCATCAAAGATTGAGTAATGTAATATTCATAGCATTATGGGAAAACAGGAAACACACTATCATAGTCCCTAGCAATATTCATAATTTATTAGGCATGCATTTCCAAATTTTCAGCTCACTGTGTTCACCTTGGCATTTCATCAAACATGGTGTGTTCATTATGGATTTACCCTACAACATGCTTTTCTAGATGGGTTTTACTCAAATCATACATGTACGTTCATTATTGGAACAATGCCCTTCCCCATTTGTTCATCACACACAACCATTGGCATCCAATCGCCCATTCCATCTCCATTCACCATTCACCATTTACCATTCATCCATCTCATAGCACATATGTAAATGAAGAGAAAAGAAGGGGAAAGAGGAACTATAACTAGGAGGGTAGTAAGAAGCACCGACCTTGAAGAAATGAGGAAGAAACCCCTTTCCAAAACGACTGTGTAGCTGCTGCCCTAGTTTGAGGAGATGCTCCTCACGAGTTTGTGCCTTGATCTTGAAGAAAAATGGGCTGGAGGTGGATCTAGGGTTTCAAAACCCTTTGATTTCTCTCCAAAATGGAAACCCTAGGTTGGAATCACCTTCTCCCCTTTCTCCTATTCTCTCAAACTCTCTAAGTGTCGAATGAAGCCCTAAAGGCTCGGGTTAAACTCTTAAGGTAAGAGTGAACTGACCAAAAGACCGTAATACCCTTACTGGGATTTCTGCAATGACGCGAGGACCGTGAATAGTGCTGAACACATTGTGCTGTGAATAGTGCCAGCTCGTGGTGCCGTGAATAGTGCAACTCGTGGTGCCATGAATAGTGCAACTCGTGGTGCCATGAATAGTGCCACTCGTGGTGCCATGAATAGTGCAACTCGTGGTGCCGTGAATAGTGCAACTCGTGGTGCCAACTCGTGGTGCCATGAATAGTGCCAACTCGTGGTGCCATGAATAGTGCAACTCGTGGTGCCATGAATAGTGCCACTCGTGGTGCCATGAATAGTGCAACTCGTGGTGCCGTGAATAGTGCAACTCGTGGTGCCGTGAATAGTGCCAACTCGTGGTGCCGTGAATAGTGCCAACTCGTGGTGCCGTGAATAGTGCCAACTCGTGGTGCCGTGAATAGTGCCAACTCGTGGTGCCGTGAATAGTGCCAACTCGTGGTGCCATGAATAGTGCAACTCGTGGTGCCGTGAATAGTGCAACTCGTGGTGCCGTGAATAGTGCAACTCGTGGTGCCGTGAATAGTGCCAACTCGTTGTCACGTTGTCTCATGTACAGCGTGCCCGTGGTGAGTTGTACAACGAGCCCGTGGTGAGTTGTACAACGTACCCGTGGTGAGCTGCACAACGTGCCCGTGGTGAGTTGTACAACGGATGCACACAGTATACGTTTTCCTATAGGTACAGACTGTTTTGGCCATATCTTTTGACTCATTCGTCCGATTTTGACGATTCAACTTGCGTTGTGTTCGTACTTCGAAGAGGAACAATTCTGGCATTTCGAAATTTTGAAATTCTTCCTTATTTATTAATCCTACCTCTTAAAAAGGCAAGATGACAACGAAAGTGTCATGTATTAAGCATGAAAAAGTCTGGGGCTCTACATCCTCCCCCCCTTACAAAAATTTCGTCCTCGAAATTCAGACACTACTTGCATTACAAATCAAAAAGGACATTACAAGTCATATACAGACTTCACACAGAAACTCATTCAAGTAATTCTGGGTACTTTGCTTTGACTTCGGCTTCACGCTCCCATGTAGCTTCTTCCCGAGCATGGTGTTGCCATTGCAAAAGAACCAAAGGGATTGTCTTGTTGCGAAGCACCTGATTCCTTCGATCTAAAATCTGGACTGGTTTTTCAATCAAGGTGAGGTCCTCTCGAATTTCCAACTGTTCCAAGTCTATGACATGCGAAGGATCCGCAAGATACTTCCGAAGCATGGACACATGGAAGACGTTATGAATTGTAGCCATGTGAGGTGGAAGAGCTACTCGATAAGCAACTTCACCAACCCGTGTGATAATCTCAAAAGGCCCAACATACCGAGGACTGAGCTTGCCTCACTTCCCAAATCTCATGATCCCTTTGCTAGGAGATACCTTCACAAAAACTTGATCCCCTACTTGAAATTCCAAGTCCCTACGGCGTGTGTCCGCATAACTTTTCTGGCGATCTTGAGCGGCTTTCAATCGATCCCAGATGATCTTAACTGTGTTTGCAGTTTGCTCAATCAACTCCGGACCAAGTACTTTCCTTTCGCCTACCTCATCCCAATAGAGAGGAGACCTACAACTTCGCCCATACAAGGCCTCAAATGGTGCCATTTGAATACTTGCCTGATAGCTGTTATTATAGGCAAATTCAACCAATGGCAAGTGCTCTTCCCAACTGCCTCTGAAATCCAACATACAAGCCCGAAGCATGTCTTCAATGACTTGGTTCACTCTCTCGGTTTGTCCATCCGTCTGTGGATGAAAAGCGGTGCTGAAATCAAGTCGGGAACCCATAGCCTCCTGGAAACTTTTCCAAAATCTTGACGTGAATCTTGGATCCCGATCCGACACAATACTAACAGGCACTCCGTGCAATCTAACTACTTCCTTGATGTATAGTGCAGCCAACTGACTTGAGTTGAAAGTAGTTCGGTAGGGTAAGAAATGAGCGGACTTTGTCAAACGATCCACTACTACCCATATCGCATCTGAGCCCCTTGCCGTCTTTGGTAAGCCAACTATGAAATCCATGGATATGTTCTCCCATTTCCACTCGGGAATCGGAAGGGAATGCAATAGACCGGCGGGTCGCATGTGTTCTGCTTTCACCTGTTGGCACACTAGGCACCGTGCCACATATTCCGTAACCTCCCTCTTCATATTCCGCCACCAAAAGTGACTCTTGAGGTTCCGGTACATCTTTGTACCCCCTGGGTGCACTGTGTACTTCGAACGGTGTGCTTCATCCAAAATTTCTCTTCGAAGATCTGCATTGGCTGAGACGCACAGTATTCCCTTGAATGTGATAGCACCCCGACTAGTGAGAGAGAAATCCTCACTACCCTTAGCAACTTCCTTGTCCCGATAAGCCAACAATTCAGCATCCATGGCTTGATATTCTTGGATCAAATCTGTAATGTACGGCCGAACCGTAACATTTGCCAAGGTAGGTCCATGGACAGAGTCATTCAAACTGATGTCCAGATTTGCCAAATCTTCTAGTAGCTTCCATTCTTGAACCAACATATGTGCTAACAACCCTTGAGGTCTTCTACTCAAAGCATCTGCCACTACATTTGCTTTACCCGGGTGGTATTGAATGGTACAATCATAGTCTTTCAAAAATTCCATCCAACGCCGTTGCCTTAGATTCAGCACCTTTTGGGAAAAGAGATACTTGAGACTCTTGTGATCAGTGAACACATAGAACTCCACCCCATAAAGGTAATGACGCCAAATCTTAAGTGCAAACACGACCGCCGCAAGCTCCAAGTCGTGCGTGGGATAATTCTTCTCATGCTCCTTCAACTGCCTTGATGCATAGGCAATGACTTTCTTGTGTTGCATAAGCACACATCCAAGTCCAACGTGTGAGGCATCACTGTACACCTCATACCCAATAGGTCCGGATGGCACTGTAAGGACAGGAGCTGTAGTAAGCCTCTTCTTCAGTTCCGTGAAACTGATCTCGCACTTATCACTCCATACAAACTTGGCATTCTTCCTTGTCAGGTAAGTGAGCGGTGCTGCAAGGCTAGAGAAACTCTCTACGAATCTCCTGTAGTAGCCTGCCAACCCAAGAAAGCTGCGTATCTCGGTAACACTCTTGGGCCTCGCCCAACTCATAACTGCTTCGATCTTCTTCGGATCCACCGAGATACCTTTTGCAGAAACCACGTGGCCTAGGAATGCCACCTCTTCCAACCAAAACTCACACTTGCTAAGTTTGGCGTATAGCTTGTGTTCTCTTAGCATTTCCAAAGCAAGGCATAGGTCGCGTGTGTGATCTTCCCGTGTCTGGGAATAGACCAAGATGTCATCCACAAATACAATCACGCACCTATCAAGGTGTGGCCGGAACACCCGGTTCATCAAATCCATAAAGGCTGCCGGCGCGTTCGTGAGTCCAAAAGGCATTACCAAGAACTCGTAGTGCCCATACCGAGTCCTGAAATCAGTTTTGGGAACATCGTCCGCCTTAATCTTCAACTGGTGATAACCCGATCGAAGGTCTATCTTCGAGAAAAATCTCGCTCCCTTCAACTGATCGAACAAGTCATCAATCCTAGGCAAGGGATACCTATTCTTTATGGTGACTTTGTTCAATTGCCGGTAATCGACACACATCCGCATCGAGCCATCTTTCTTCTTAACAAACAACACCAGGGCTCCCCACGGAGAGACACTTGGTCGAATGAAACCAAGACCTTGTAACTCTTCCAACTGGGTCTTCAACTCCTTGAGTTCAATAGGGGCCATTCTGTATGGAGCTCTGAAAACAGGAGCTGTGCCTGGTGCAAGCTCGATCATAAACTCAATCTCCCTGTCTGGAGGCAATCCTGGCAACTCCTCTGGAAATACATCCAGGAACTCACTCACAACCGGAATAGTCGATGAGTCCTTTGCCTCGGGATTAGCTAAGCCCAACGCTGTAAAACTAGCAATAGATCTACTTCTCAACCCGCGAAAGTGGAATGGTTTTCCTTCTACTGGCTTGAAGAGTACCATTTTCTCAAAGCAAGCTACATGCCCATGATGTGCTGCTAACCAATCCATTCCCAATATAACATCAAAGTCTTGGAATCCAAGGATGATGAGATCAACCGCCAACTCGTGGCTCCCAACTTGGACCACACTATCTCCATACACTTTATCTGCCAATACTGTTTTGCCGAGAGGAGTCGAAATGGCTAACTCCAGTTCTAGCTGACTTGGCTCTACAGAAAAGCCTTCTGAAAAACTCGGCGAGACAAATGAATGAGTAGACCCAGTATCAATCAATACTCGAGCCAAATACTCATTGACTTGTAGGGTTCCTGAAATTTTAACTAAGTCAATCCATGCATCAACAGTGTATACATGTAGGTATATACATATATAACATGCCAAGTACATACACAGAGAATAGAGCATAACATAATAATCACGAATAAAGAAGTTAACTCTAACAGCGTACCTTGCACCACATCATCAGAAGCAAGTGCATCACCCTCTGTCAAGGCAAAAACTCGCCCCTGGTTTGCCTGGCGAGACTGAGGCGTAGACCGGGTAGTCTGAGATGACGCCTGATATGATCTTGCTGGGCGTGCTGGTGGACTAATCCCCTGAGACTGGCCTGGTAAATGCCGAATGGGGCAATCCCTGATCATATGGCCCTGGCGACCACAATGAAAACATCCACCCGATGCTCTTCGGCAATCCCCTGCCGGGTGCCTTCGGCCGCATGAAGTGCAGACCTCGTGTGCATAAGTCGGAGGGGCCGGAAGTGGAGCATACCTCATCGTCTGAGGTGCAACAGGCCGTGGGGCTGGAGGAGCCTGAGGTCTCGGTGCCTGAGGCATATACTGCCGTGGAGCTGGAGGCGCATAAGATGGCCTCATCGGTGGTGCTGGCCACGCATACTGATAGCGAGTCCGCCTCTCTGGAGGTGCTGAATTACTAGCTTGGCCTCTCGCCAACTCCCTCTTCTTGGACACTGTCTCCGAATTGGCCTCGACCAATAAGGCCTTGTCTACTACCTCAGGGTAGGTAGTATGCCTGAAAATGGAAACCTTCTCCATAATCACATCCTTGAGCCCTTGCTCAAATCTTCTCGCCTTCATTGCCTCAGTAGCAACCATATGAGGCTCAAATCTCGACAACTCCGAGAACTTGGCCTCGTATTGTGCCACCGACATCAAACCTTGCTCAAGGTTGATGAATTCTCTCTATTTCTTTTCCCGCGCTCCAATCGGAAAATACTTCTTGTAAAAAGTATTCTTGAACTCCTCCCAAGTCCAAGGTAGACCCTGCATGGTCAAATCTCTCATCCTCAGTGCGGACAACCACCAATGATGGGCTTCGCCTTCTAGCATGAAAGCTGCCCATGCTACTCTCTCCTCCTCTGTAGGTGAGAGGACCGTAAAGATCTTCTCCATCTGGAGGATCCATGCCTCCGCAGCAAGAGGGTCCACACTCCCATGGAATGGTGGAGGCCTCAATCTCCTGAATGCCTCAACTCCAGCGGTACGATGTACTGGAGCTGCGGGCGGTGGAGTAGGTGCCGCCGATGATGGTATAGCCTGCCGAGCCGCCAGTATGGCGAGTGTCTCAGCAATAGAGCCTAAGACTTGAGAGAGGTCCGGCTGCTCATCCTCATCCCGTGAAGAAGAGGAAGCTCTGGTATGTGGTCCACGACCCCGTGTGTTCCGTCTCATGACTCAAGTCCTGAGAATAATAACACCACATGAGTCTAACTTGAAACCACAGTTTACTTCAATGCCATTTCACAATAATCCAATTTTTATTAGTTGTATAATACTAATATACATCGCATTAAGTCATCAGAGTGTTTATAATATTATACTTTGGTGTTCTAGCGTTCCTAAGGCTCGTACTTGGTTGAAACAACCATTTTTGACTAAGACTAAAGTTTAGTCTTACACTTGGATCAAGACTCTCTTCCGACTTACTTTCTTCCTAACTTGTTTCCTGTCATATGCTCTTGTCAAGCCGTTGTGAACGCATAAATTTACCGCCTTTCCTCCCCTCTCAACTCTAAGTATCGGAATAAGGTCCGAGAGTGGAGGAATAACGCTAAATCTATTTTTAAGAGTCGCCACCTACTTAGGGGAAGTAGGATCCCGAGATAATCCAAATGAGGGGGTCTACGGTCCAGAATAGACTAGGTAAGAGATCCCTTTAGGTCCTGGGGAAGGGGTTAGGCACCCCAGGACCTCCATCTGATGATGGTAACCTACTCATTAGGTCTAAATCAAACATTAAAAAAAATCACTTAACATTTCCGAAAATTTATTAATTTTGCTAATCGAAATCAAAAGGGGGTGTAAAAAAAGTTTATTTTTGGTTGGGGTCGAACCCTGATTGGGCTGCCTACTTATCCGGTTAGTCGGAATCAGACCCTCATAGTAGTTCGGGGTCTGTGACTGTTTTTATACTCGTTTCGGAGTGTGGTCACTTCCAACTCGTGTTTGAGTTGGGGAGGGGAAATGGAACTGAGATTTATGAATCTTACTCCGGGAGATGGTAGCGTAGCTAGGTGCTCGTGGTGGAGCTCTAGGGGGCGTTCATTTATTAGGGTAGGTCTTTTTTTAATTTTGTGGATTTTTTTGAATGTTTTTGTTGTTTTGTATTTTGTATTTTTATTTTTTTGTATTTTTTAACTAACGGGTAGGCAAGTTGTTTAAGGTTGAATCCACCTAAGTGCCCGAGGTAGGCAAAAAGGAAAAAAACTACGGCCTAATCCTATATAAGTTGCACATACACAAGAATAAATAAATAAATTAAGAATAATTCAGTTAACCATATCCAATCTCAATAAAATAGGTCAGGCAAAATAAATTTCATGTCAAAGCAAGGGTTTAACCAAAGTTAGAAAGTAACCCACGATCGAGCCGAGACCAAACTAAAGTTACTGTGCCAAAACTAAATTGACCAGTGGAGAAAACTAGTAAATCAATTTTAGCTCAGTCACTAGAATTAAGATTATCAAGGAGAGCTCAACCTTCTCAAAGAGATGGATTCGAATACAAAGGGAGAAGGGCCTCGAACAGCAATACAATCTGGTTTTGATTAGAACCTATCCAAACTCAAATTTTGTACATAACCAAATTCTGTTTTCAAATAAGACCATGTTCAAACAGATTCTAATCTTAACCAGATTCTATTCCTCTTGGTTCCTTGGCTCGATCAAACCCAAACACAAACATGCTAAAATTAAGTCTACTGTAAACCACACGAATGCAAAAAAGCTAAGTGATGAGGTATACCTGATCGTCATTAGGGTACAGCAGTGGAGAGAAAATCAATGGCGATGTTGCTGATCCGATGCTCCAAAAGAAGAAACGAACATAAACTCGGTGGGAAACCGGTGATTGGGATCTACTGGAGAAGAGGGAACTGCCGCTGACTAGTTCAGGATGCGAGGAGCTAAGCAGATGGGATCAGATCTAGCCACTGGTCACCGGATTGATGATTGGGAGCTCAAGCAAGAGGCTGATGAGATCGATGAAGAATGGCTTGGCGATCTAAGGTGGTCTAAAGTGGTGGCCCTTGAAGATGGGGCTGTTGCTGCCGATAGCAATGGTTTACCGAAGAAAATGATGATCGGGACTGGTGGTGATCGGAGTTGCAACTTGCTGGTTGCTGCTGGTCGATGGAGATTTTGGAGAAAAACCCGGTGATGGAGCTACTGCGATGGAGCTGCTGTGGTGTCGCAAGCTGGACTGAAATTAGCTAAAACTCGCCAGAAGAAGGTGACTGGAGGTGAGATCCCTGAGCTCTGCGAACTGAGATAGCTAAGAACTAAGGTTCTCTTTCTAACTCTTTGCGAGCTATCCTCATCGGAGATGAATGATTGAAGATGATGCCGCTGGCGGTGTTGCTGGTCGGGTGAACTGAATCGTGGAAGATGGAAATGGTCAGAGGTGGTCTGAACATCTAGCAGAAGAAGGCGATGCTGGTCGAAGTGAGAGGTCAAAAATGGAGGCTGAGATGATGCTGGACAGAGGTGGAAATTGATAAGGAAGATGGTCAGAATAAATGATCTGAGATGGAAGAGTTGGCCGGATGATAATCTGATATGAGAATAACGGCCAGATCTGATGTGGATTAGAGAGTGGTGGAGATCTCCGGTGCCGGAGGTTGATTGCCTATTCGAATGGTGGCTGGAGTACAAGCTGCTACTGACTCAAGCGTAAATCATGGGGAAACAAGGAGAACTAGATCTGGCCGGAGATGGTGGAGCTGCTGTATGTGGCCGGAAATGGAGGATGTAGGTTTTGACCGGAGATGGAACTCGCTTTGTTGGCATCGTGGTTGCTGCTCGCCCGAGATAACCTGAGAATGGAGGGGGGTTGACCGGAACTGATCGAGCTTTGCCGAGTTGCTGCTGTCGGAGAAGGGTGGATGGTGATTGACGCAGGTGATTTGCTGACCGGAGCTGCGATGATAGATGAAGAACAGAGGCGATCCTTCTATTACAAATCAGATCTGATCGAAAAAGAAGGAAGAGTGGGCTGGATTGATGTTGAGACGTGAATGGAGAAAAATCGAGAGATGGGAGAAGAAAGAGGTGCTGGTGAAGCTGTAACAGTGACTGCAACTGTTCTTGATGGCCGGAGAAATTGGGGCAGCAGCTGCCGCTGCTACTGCGTGAAGAAGAGGTGCAGAGTTGGTGAGAAGCTATCGCAGGGGTGAGATTTCAAATCCAAGAGAGGAGAATCCCTCTTGCCGCTGCCGACTGAAGAAGAAAGAGAATGGGAAAAGAAGAGAAGGGGGCTGTCTCAAACGAATGAGATTCGGGCTTTTAAACCCTATCTCTTGGCTTTTATAGAAAACTAGGATTGGGAAATTGGGCTTGGCTTGGGGTTTATGAGAAATGGGTCCTCTCTCCAACTCTCTCAACTTCTCTCTCTAATCCAACTATTTGAAAAAAATGAAAAATAAAAATAAAATCAAAATTCAATTAAATTAAATTAAATTAAATTTTTAAAAAAAACTAGGATAAAGGGGTGTAAAAATGGGGTGTTCACAGTTGCCCCTCTTTGTCGGAGAGTGTTGGCAATTGAACGACAAAGACTGAAACACCATCATTTTTACACACGAAAATCCTGAAAGAGGGTATGAAAATCAAAGATAGAAGAAATGATAACTAAATTCTAACCCTAGTTAAACTTGCCAAAAAGAAAAGGGTGGAGTGATGGATAGTAGTTTACGGCCTCATTACGGAGGACTGCTGTGGAAAATGGGTGTACATGGACCATGGATTGACGGATTGCTGGAGAAAATGAATGTAAGTGACACATGGATTGAAGGGAGCTCGTGAACACTACTGCATGGAGACTGATATAGTGTCTGGAACGAGGACGAAACGGATATGATGGATGGAAGGGAGCTCATGAACACTACTGCCTGGAGACTGATATAGTGTCTGGAGCACTGAGAATGCTATGACACGAAAGTCGAGATGTGCATAGAGCGCTGTGGAGTGCTTACAGAAAGTTTAGAACACTACTGCATGGAGACTGATATAGTGTTTGGAGCGAGATTACTATGGCATGAAAGTCGAGGATGGAATGAATGTGATGAATGACATCGCCTTGAATGTCAAACAAAAGGATTGATGGTGACATCACCTTAAATGTTAACCAACAAGATGAGAGGATGACATCGCCTTCAATGTCAACCTAAAGGATTGATGGTGACATCGCCTTAAATGTCCACCAACAAGATGGGAGGGTGACATCGCCTCAGATGTCAACCGAAAGGATTGATGGTGACATCGCCTTGAATGTCAACCAACAGGATGAGAGAGTGACATCGCCTTCAATGTCAACTGAAATGATTGATGGTGACATTGCCTTGAATGTCCACCAACAAGATGGGAGGGTGACATCGCCTTCAATGTCAACCGAGAGGATTAATGGTGACATCGCCTTGAATGTCAACCAACAGGATGAGAGAGTGACGTCGCCTTCAATGTCAATTGAGATGATTGATGGTGACATCGCCTCGAATGTCAACCAACAGAAAGAGTGAGGGTGACATCGCCTTCGATGTCAACCGAAAGGATTGATGGTGACATCGCCTTGAATGTCAACCAACAGGATGAGAGAGTGACATCGCCTTCAATGTCAACTGAAAGGATTGATGGTGACATCGCCTCGAATGTCAACCAACAGAAAGAGTGAGGGTGACATCGCCTTCGATGTCAACCGAAAGGATTGATGGTGACATCGCCTTGAATGTCAACCAACAGGATGAGAGAGTGACATTGCCTTCAATGTCAACTGAAAGGATTGATGGTGACATCGCCTCGAATGTCAACCAACAGAAAGAGTGAGGGTGACATCGCCTTCGATGTCAACCGAAAGGATTGATGGTGACATCGCCTTGAATGTCAACCAACAGGATGAGAGAGTGACATCGCCTTCAATGTCAACTGAAAGGATTGATGGTGACATCGCCTTCAATGTCAACCAAAAGGATAAGAGTGACATCGCCTTGAATGTCAACCGAAAGGATTGATGGTGACATCGCCTTGAATGTCAACCAAAAGGATAAGAGTGACATCGCCTTCAATGTCAACCGAAAGGATTGATGGTGACATCGCCTTGAATGTCAACCAACAAGATGGGAGGGTGACATCGCCTTGAATGTCAACCGAAATGATTGATGGTGACATCGCCTTAAATGTCAACCAAAATGATTGATGGTGACATCACCTTCAATGTCAACCAACAAGATGGGAGGGTGACATCGCCTCAGATGTCAACCGAAAGGATTGATGGTGACATCGCCTTCAATGTCAACCAACAAAAAGGATGAAGGTAGTCTGACTGATGAAAAGTGTTTGGTGCGAGCCTTGCACTAGAGACTTCGCGGTCTTACCTAGCTTGGCATGTACGCAACTTGAGAGAAATGCATGATGATGCAAATATGGTGAGGTGTATGTGGAGTTGCATGTGTGCTAAGTGACAAAGTGGCTGAAATATGACTCGATTGAGTGTGTGCAACTGGAATGCAGTTAGGTACAATATGTGTGACTCGATTGAGTGTGTGCAACTTGAGTGTACAAATGAGTATGAGCAATCTGTGTGCAACTAAAGTGCAATATGTGCGACTCGATTAAGTGTGTGCAACTGAGTGCAGCAAGAGTGCAAAATGTGTGTGACCCCATTAAATGTGTGCGATTGAGTGCAACTAGAGTGCAATATGAGTGACTCGATTGAGTGTGTGCAACTATAGTGTGTTAGATGGGTGCAACTAATGCGATATGTACAACTATAGTGTGCAAATGAGTGTGTGCAAGATGAGTGTAACTAGAGTGTAGTGTGTTGAATGTACATTGACTGGACTTGAATGGTATGCATCTATAACATGTATGAGAAGCAGGACAATGCAAGACTCAACTTATGCAAATGTGCGGATGATGCGACTAGACCTGGATTGAACCAAAGCAGTACTAATGGAAGATACAGATTGATGATAGGCTTATATGACTCGCTCTTAGATACCAGTCTCATGCTCGTCAGAAATTTCAGATGTTCTTGACCTTGCTCCTGCTTCCAATCGAGGTTGTTTGGCGCCTTGAACAGTTGTTGAGATGAGATTGATTTGACCAAGCCAAGAGACATACCCGACACTATGACCTTGATGACCAAATGGAGGATGATAAAATATTTCTTGGAAATGCCCTACGGTTTGAATGAGATTGATTTCAAACGAATATCAAGATCCTGATTTTGGTTGGTTTTTTTGAAGACAACCGAAATTTTCGAATGCAAATGCTTTCTTTGCTCATTGGATTTAATAAAGTGATCACCTTCACAAGGCGATTGAATTTTGTCCTCAGGGGTAGAACATGATGCTAAGCAAATGTGACCCGTCGTGTTGTGTCATTGGTAAAGTTGAGCTTTAATCCTTGACGTATGCTGAATTGGGCCTTGCTACGAAGAAGAGACACTTAATCAGCTCTAACAATAAGATTCTTCAACTGGTGCCTGAAAGTTCTTAGTCTTGATCTCGGGGATGCACTTAGCGAAATGCTTGTTGTTTTCAACTTTTCTCTTTTTTTTTTTTTTGCCCTTAGAATGACCAAGTCTGGTGATCGCATAATTTTTACGCAATGAGGCCAACTTTGGTTTTCACTCATGCCTGTGAAGTTGATCAAATTTTCTTTTTCCATTTTTTTTTTTTGCCCCTAGTCGCAAGACTAGGACTGGAGTTCGCGTAATTTTTGCGTAATGAGGCCATTTCAGGTTTTCCGCGACTTTCTTGAGGTATGATTTTGTTTCGACTATAAGATCCTTCAATTGGTGCTTGGAGTTTCGACTATAGGATCCTTCAATTGGTGCTTGGAGTACCTTTGACCTGATTTCAAGAAACCTGTTGTTGAACGTTTGATGTTTTCAACTTTCCCTTTTTTACCCTTGGAATGACCAAGTCGTGGGGTCGCATAATTTTTGCGCAATGAGGCCGTTGTCGGTTTTCACTCATGCCTGCGAAGTTGATCAATTTTATATTTCCCTTTTTTGCCCCTAGTCGCAAGACTAGGCCTGGGGTTCGCGTAATTTTTGCGCAATGAGGCCTTTTCAGGTTTTCACTCATGTCCGCGATTTATTTCAAAGTAGAGCTTTGCTCCCTTCATTGCCTTGGATGTTTGCATTCTGCTTTGAATATGTCTGATAAATTGTCTGCACTCTTAATCTCTAGGGGATCGAGGTGGACTTAAGATAGGACGAAATGAGGCTGGGGGACCGAAAGTTTGGGACACCCTTTTACTTGAGAAATTATTTTCCACTATGGGGAGAAGAATTTTGTTTTGTTTTTTTTTTTTTTTTTTCGCCCTTATTTTTTTCTCTTGACATTTTGTCTTTCTGCATTTTTTTTTTATGGGCTCTTTTTTTCTTGATTGAGGCTGATTTTTTTTGCTCAATTGGTTGAATGTTATGACCGAACCTAATTTTCTAGGCTGCCTACGTACCCTTTTACAGGATCAGGTCATTGACGTAGTTCAAGCAGACAGAGTACAGGGTGTCCCGTTGAAAGTTTTTTTAAAGAAGGGCTACTAGGCTCGAGATGGCTAACTATCGGAATTTGATGATATATCGAGGGTGTTACATGAATCATAAGGGAATTAGGTGACAAAAATGGCCTCCTGTCCTTTCCCGGAGAGGCTAAGAGTGCAAGCATTTATCAAACAAGACCCTAAGCATAATACTTTTTAACCTTATCCATGTTGATTGGCTCAGGGCTCCTTGTACAAATGTTGAGTTTGCCCCTTGCATCTGCATAGCTCGATGATGCCTTGGTGAAAACGAATCATTTGCTATGGGTTGTTGATCTGCACAACTGTGTGAAGAGTTTGACCACTTTTACTTTGAGTGAGTGCTCTGATGAGATATGTCGCTCGAAGAAAAATATCATATCTTAATGAGAGTGGCTTTACCCCGGCATGGACAAATCTTGATTTAGATCCGCTTTCTCGCTTGTCTATGATAATTGCTCTGCGGCATTTCGCAAATTTGGATCTTGAGCAACCACACTATTCCTGCCCCAAGCATCGGTGAGGGTACTGTTGTGGTGAACCGGCTGTCCCAACTTATATCGTGATCTTGGGGGGTTTTCAGACAAATCTCTTCTCTTGCCCCTCTGCATGTAGTACATGTACTTCACGTATTGACTGAGTCTAACAATTTTGCATTTTATCATCCTTGTCATAGTCAGGAGCTTTATCTGTGCAGCAACTAGGATCCTGTAATTTTTCCTTTGAAATGTGTCCTGGAGGGTTCGGCGTACAACAGGAGGTGAACTTGCCTTTTGCCTTATCAGTCTTGACCTTGATCCCCTACCCTTGGCGTAACAAGGTTCTAATTTTTGCACACATAGGATCATTACTCCACTTTGTTTTGCTTTGTAACACTCGCATGGGATTGAGCATTTCTTGTTAGAAATCTCTCTCTGCTCTTCATCATACTCTGTCCTCGAGGGTTGTGGATTTGATTTTTGTTTGAGTGATCCCTTATTTAAACCAACAAGCTTAGCTAGCATCTTTTATTGGATGAAAATGTATTTTTGGATTTTTGATAGCTTCAGATCAGTAGACTCTTTGAGAAGTGCTAGGTCACGCCTTCATTAGCCAAAGGAGAGAAAACTCTTGAAAGGAAGAGAGATTTCAAGGAATTGGAAGATGGAGATGACTCGATCACTGCAAAAATGAAAATGTTGCAAACTAGATTTGTACATGGGCCACTGTGGCCGACACTGACTGTTAGAAAGCCTAACTAAGACCGACTCAAACTCGGCTTGATTTTGATCAATCTCGCTCGACATCTTGCTCTTGGAACTCATTTCTGATGAGACTCGAAGATGCCCTGCTTGGCTTTCTTAGATGGCGCAAGGGTGGTTTGTTGATGTAGCAAAATGATGTATGGAAACAGATGTTTCAGGGACCTCAAGTTCGAAATTAAGTTTGGCCACATCCATCAAGTTTTGGGTGGTGCCCGCACTTTTACGGTGCGGAGGGTGGGCATGAAATGATATGTTGAGTAAGAGAAATCTGTGGTTGTGTCATTAAGATAAATGAACGGGTATTTATTGGAATGGTTGATGGATGAATCTGGGTTTGCCCCTGTGCCACCAAGAGTTTGTTGAGAGCCAGGTTGGCATCTTTGAGAACAAATTTGATTTCTCTGATGTCTTGCCCAAAAATCAAGGAGAGTCATCGTGATGATCTTTTGGTCACTCGATGTGTCTCCGTGCTCCATATTTTCTGCTTCTGTTCCACTACTTGGGCAAGTCCAAAGATGAAAGTAAAGAGCGAGTCACTACCGGATTGAGGTGGATTGGATCATAATGCTATATGAGAACGCATGGATGAAAACCAACTATTATGAATGAGGTGAGTGCTATGGGAGACTCAAAATGAATGGCCTATTAAGCAACTTCCTAAATAAGATATGCCAAATTAAGGGTCAGGATAGACTTTTGGAATTGGACTCCATGGTTGTGCTACCTCTGAGGGTGTTGCCAACTAGATGATGCATGAGGGAGACTCGACTAAACCTAACCAATGCAATGTTGAAGTGAGCGGAGTGCAGTGATAAAGTGAGCGTGCTGCAATGATAGTGTAAGTGTAGTACAATGATGAAGTGCAATGCAATCCTATGATGAAATGCAGTGCAATGTCATGATGAAACATAGTGTCACAAGGGCATGTAGTGTAGATGTATTGAAATGCCAAAATGACGTGCAATGCAAGTGTAGTGACTATAGGTGATGGATAATGTATAGTGAAAATGATAAGGCATCACAGTGAATGTCGTGACAACCAGTGATAGTGCCAGTGTAGTGGCAATGCGGTGAAAATGTTATGCTAGCATGTGAATGTGCAGTGTAGTGATTGAGCAGTGTTATGATGATAATGAAGATGACATGAGATTTTAAATTTTTATATGTATTTTTTTTTTTTTTTTTCTCTTTTCAACTTGGATTTTTGAATTGTTTGAATTTCTGGTTTATTAAATTTTGAATTTTTGATCCTTTTGAAATTTGAACTTTTGCTTTGTTTTATTTTTCTTGAACTATGAATTAATGACATTTTTTTTGAAGTTTAGATTTTTTTTTTTTTTTTTTTGGATTTTGAGTTTTCTTTTTTTTTTGGAATTTTGAATAAATGATTTTTTTTGAATTTTTGACTTATTTGGATTTTGAACTTCTTCTTTTTTCTTTTTTTTTTATGTTTGAATTTTGACTCTTTTTTTTTTTTTTACTTTTGATTTTATTTGGACTTTGAATTTCTCATTTCATTTTTTTATTTTTTGTTCTTTTGAATTTTTTTTTTAATTTGTTTTTGTTTTTTTATTGAATTTTGAATCTCCTTTTTTTTTTTGAATTTTGAACTTTTTTTTTTTTTTTTGGATTTTGAATTTCTGATTTTGTTTAGTTTTCAAATTTTAACTTCATCTTTTTCTCTGTTTTTTTTTTTTCACCAATTATTTTGTTGAAAGGGGTGATCCTTGACATATGTAAACCAATGGGGTAGGTAGATAGGGGTCTACCTACTAAGTTGGGTTATTGGAAACCAAGGCCCATTGGATTTAAGATAGAATATGGATATGGACATCCAATAAAATCTGGGTTTTTGAACCCCATATGCAAAGTCTAGAGATGGGTTGGAAGTTTATTCAAATCAACAATGGCTCACACAGGCCCCTTTTTTTTAATGATCATATGGGTACAAATGAGTACCTTCATGTTCAATCAAAAAGTAGGGCGGGTATAGGCTATAAGTAAAGTAGGATTAGGGGGAACCTTCCTAAACTGCTGCTTATAGACTATATCTCAACCTAAACTATATGCATATGCTGAGGTAATGCAAGGTGTTCCTAAAGTGGTTGGGGGACACTTGGCCGTATATGCGACTCCCAAAATGGGACGATTGGCGCAATTGGGAGAAACCGAATCCGTTTCTACGGGTACAACCCATAAGGCGTGATCCAGCTGAACTCCACAGATCAGAAAGCCCCTGGCACTGAAGATACGTATCAAACAGCCGTAGGCCCCATAGATCCAACTAATGGGTTATAAGGTGATTACACTAAAATGCAATGAATATGATATGCACAAGAAAGAGAAGAACATGAATAAGGACATACCCACAATATAGAAAGAATTAGCAAAAATAATAATTGATTTAGGAAATGATTAGTGATTTTTTTAAAAAATGTTTGGCTTTTACCTAATTTTCAGGTTGGATCCTCTGTCCCCAGCAGAGTCGCCAAAGCTGTGAACGCATAAATTTACCGCCTTTCCTCCCCTCTCAACTCTAAGTATCGGAATAAGGTCCGAGAGTGGAGGAATAACGCTAAATCTATTTTTAAGAGTCGCCACCTACTTAGGGGAAGTAGGATCCCGAGATAATCCAAATGAGGGGGTCTACGGTCCAGAATAGTCTAGGTAAGAGATCCCTTTAGGTCCTGGGGAAGGGATTAGGCACCCCAGGACCTCCATCTGATGATGGTAACCTACTCATTAGGTCTAAATCAAACATTAAAAAAATCACTTAACATTTCCTAAAATTTATTAATTTTGCTAATCGAAATCAAAAGGGGGTGTAAAAAAAGTTTATTTTTGGTTGGGGTCGAACCCTGATTGGGCTGCCTACTTATCCGGTTAGTCGGAATCAGACCCTCATAGTAGTTCGGGGTCCGTGACTGTTTTTATACTCGTTTCGGAGTGTGGTCACTTCCAACTCGTGTTTGAGTTGGGGAGGGGAAATGGAACTGAGATTTATGAATCTCACTCCGGGAGATGGTAGCGTAGCTAGGTGCTCGTGGTGGAGCTCTAGGGGGCGTTCATTTATTAGGGTAGGTCTTTTTTTAATTTTGTGGATTTTTTTGAATGTTTTTGTTGTTTTGTATTTTTATTTTTTTGTATTTTTTAACTAACGGGTAGGCAAGTTGTTTAAGGTTGAATCCACCTAAGTGCCCGAGGTAGGCAAAAAGGAAAAAAACTATGGCCTAATCCTATATAAGTTGCACATACACAAGAATAAATAAATAAATTAAGAATAATTCAGTTAACCATATCCAATCTCAATAAAATAGGTCAGGCAAAATAAATTTCATGTCAAAGCAAGGGTTTAACCAAAGTTAGAAAGTAACCCACGATCGAGCCGAGACCAAACTAAAGTTACTGTGCCAAAACTAAATTGACCAGTGGAGAAAACTAGTAAATCAATTTTAGCTCAGTCACTAGAATTAAGATTATCAAGGAGAGCTCAACCTTCTCAAAGAGATGGATTCGAATACAAAGGGAGAAGGGCCTCGAACAGCAATACAATCTGGTTTTGATCAGAACCTATCCAAACTCAAATTTTGTACATAACCAAATTCTGTTTTCAAATAAGACCATGTTCAAACAGATTCTAATCTTAACCAGATTCTATTCCTCTTGGTTCCTTGGCTCGATCAAACCCAAACACAAACATGCTAAAATTAAGTCTACTGCAAACCACACGAATGCAAAAAAGCTAAGTGATGAGGTATACCTGATCGTCATTAGGGTACAGCAGTGGAGAGAAAATCAATGGCGATGTTGCTGATCCGATGCTCCAAAAGAAGAAACGAACATAAACTCGGCGGGAAACCGGTGATTGGGATCTACTGGAGAAGAGGGAACTGCCGCTGACTAGTTCAGGATGCGAGGAGCTAAGCAGATGGGATCAGATCTAGCCACTGGTCACCGGATTGATGATTGGGAGCTCAAGCAAGAGGCTGATGAGAACGATGAAGAATGGCTTGGCGATCTAAGGTGGTCTGAAGTGGTGGCCCTTGAAGATGGGGCTGTTGCTGCCGATAGCAATGGTTTACCGAAGAAAATGATGATCGGGACTGGTGGTGATCGGAGTTGCAACTTGCTGGTTGCTGCTGGTCGATGGAGATTTTGGAGAAAAACCCGGTGATGGAGCTACTGCGATGGAGCTGCTGTGGTGTCGCAAGCTGGACTGAAATTAGCTAAAACTCGCCAGAAGAAGGTGACTGGAGGTGAGATCCCTGAGCTCTGCGAACTGAGATAGCTAAGAACTAAGGTTCTCTTTCTAACTCTTTGCGAGCTATCCTCATCGGAGATGAATGATTGAAGATGATGCCGCTGGCGGTGTTGCTGGTCGGGTGAACTGAATCGTGGAAGATGGAAATGGTCAGAGGTGGTCTGAACATCTAGCAGAAGAAGGCGATGCTGGTCGAAGTGAGAGGTCAAAAATGGAGGCTGAGATGATGCTGGACAGAGGTGGAAATTGATAAGGAAGATGGTCGGAATAAATGATCTGAGATGGAAGAGTTGGCCGGATGATAATCTGATATGAGAATAACGGCCAGATCTGATGTGGATCAGAGAGTGGTGGAGATCTCCGGTGCCGGAGGTTGATTGCCTATTCGAATGGTGGCTGGAGTACAAGTTGCTACTGACTCAAGCGTAAATCATGGGGAAACAAGGAGAACTAGATCTGGCCGGAGATGGTGGAGCTGCTGTATGTGGCCGGAAATGGAGGATGTAGGTTTTGATCGGAGATGGAACTCGCTTTGTTGGCATCGTGGTTGCTGCTCGCCCGAGATAACCTGAGAATGGAGGGGGGTTGACCGGAACTGATCGAGCTTTGCCGAGTTGCTGCTGTCGGAGAAGGGTGGATGGTGATTGACGCAGGTGATTTGCTGACCGGAGCTGCGATGATAGATGAAGAACAGAGGCGATCCTTCTATTACAAATCAGATCTGATCGAAAAAGAAGGAAGAGTGGGCTGGATTGATGTTGAGACGTGAATGGAGAAAAATCGAGAGATGGGAGAAGAAAGAGGTGCTGGTGAAGCTGTAACAGTGACTGCAACTGTTCTTGATGGCCGGAGAAATTGGGGCAGCAGCTGCCGCTGCTACTGCGTGAAGAAGAGGTGCAGAGTTGGTGAGAAGCTATCGCAGGGGTGAGATTTCAAATCCAAGAGAGGAGAATCCCTCTTGCCGCTGCCGACTGAAGAAGAAAGAGAATGGGAAAAGAAGAGAAGGGGGCTGTCTCAAACGAATGAGATTCGGGCTTTTAAACCCTATCTCTTGGCTTTTATAGAAAACTAGGATTGGGAAATTGGGCTTGGCTTGGGGTTTATGAGAAATGGGTCCTCTCTCCAACTCTCTCAACTTCTCTCTCTAATCCAACTATTTGAAAAAAATGAAAAATAAAATTAAAATCAAAATTCAATTAAATTAAATTAAATTAAATTTTAAAAAAAAACTAGGATAAAGGGGTGTAAAAATGGGGTGTTCACAGCCGTGGTATAAGATTCTAAGTGACCCTAGAGACCTAAAGCCTAAGCTCTGATACCACTTCTGTCGCGACCCAAAACCCACCCTAGGAGTTAGAGTAAACTTTGGATGACTAATCATGACTTGCTTGACAACTAACCTGCAAAACTCACAGAGCATATACAATAGAGGACAAAACAGCGGAAACATGCTCTAATATGGTATAGCGGAAGTCTACCAAACCTCTATGTATATACATAATCAATCCAAGTTTATACAAAAAGAATCCAAAAGAAAGTGCGGACATGCCCGCCAAAATACATAAATCTGACTCTCGTCTCACCCACAGTTAAACCACTCAGAATCTACAACCACCTATTGGTAACCCTCTACGGGAGGTTCCTCCAAAGGCTCCTCGATGTACTCCTCTTCCACCCATGGACCAGGAGCACAAACATCAAATGGAGCAGCAGCTCCCTCAGAACCTGCCGACATAAGAAGTACGGCTGAGCATGGAATACTCAGCGGGTACTAAATACTAACCAACAATTATAGCATAGAAATGACAATACATGATCAGGAGCAATTCATATATTTCAAACGGAAACAATTCATATCATACAAGGAATTAAAGCAGTTTATAATCATGCTTGAAATTCGTAGAAAGCCGATAAATCCTCTTGAAAACATCGTGCACTTGACTTGACTTGAAATCTCTTTTCGTACTTGAAAGCTTGTCATGTCTATCTTGCTTGATTCTTGTATGTCGTGTCATGTCATGCATGTCATGCGTGCTTGCTTGTGATCATGTAACTTGTGAGATGTACTTGTGAGATGCACTTGAGAGGGAAGGGAGACCCTTCTTTATGCAATGCACTTGCGAGGGAAGGGAGACCCTTCTTTATGATATGTATGTACTTGCGAGGGAAGGGAGACCCTTCTTCATGATATGTACTTGTGAGTGAGGGGAGACCCCTCCTGGAATGTTGGTTCTTGTCTTCTTGTGAAAAGCGAGGTAAAACATATCGTAGAATATGTCCCACCTCTAACCATGTTCTTGAAAACCTCGATAAATCATGCCATGCATGCCGTGCTCGTGGGAACCGTGTACATACTTGCATTCAAATTTAAAGATGACATTTGGGTAATTTCACAACACATATAGCATCAAAGATTGAGTAATGTAATATTCATAGCATTATGGGAAAGCAGGAAACACACTATCATAGTCCCTAGCAATATTCATAATTTATTAGGCATGCATTTCCAAATTTTCAGCTCACTGTGTTCACCTTGGCATTTCATCAAACATGGTGTGTTCATTATGGATTTACCCTACAACATGCTTTTCTAGATGGGTTTTACTCAAATCATACATGTACGTTCATTATTGGAACAATGCCCTTCCCCATTTGTTCATCACACACAACCATTGGAATCCAATCGCCCATTCCATCTCCATTCACCATTCACCATTTACCATTCATCCATCTCATAGCACATATTTAAATGAAGAGAAAAGAAGGGGAAAGAGGAACTATAACTAGGAGGGTAGTAAGAAGCACCGACCTTGAAGAAATGAGGAAGAAACCCCTTTCCAAAACGACTGTGTAGCTGCTGCCCTAGTTTGAGGAGATGCTCCTCACGAGTTTGTGCCTTGATCTTGAAGAAAAATGGGCTGGAGGTGGATCTAGGGTTTCAAAACCCTTTGATTTCTCTCCAAAATGGAAACCCTAGGTTGGAATCGCCTTCTCCCCTTTCTCCTATTCTCTCAAACTCTCTAAGTGTCGAATGAAGCCCTAAAGGCTCGGGTTAAACTCTTAAGGTCAGAGTGAACTGACCAAAAGACCGTAATACCCTTACTGGGATTTCTGCAATGACGCGAGGACCGTGAATAGTGCTGAACACATTGTGCTGTGAATAGTGCTAGCTTGTGGTGCCGTGAATAGTGCAACTCGTGGTGCCATGAATAGTGCCACTCGTGGTGCCATGAATAGTGCCACTCGTGGTGCCGTGAATAGTGCAACTCGTGGTGCCATGAATAGTGCAAACTCGTGGTGCCATGAATAGTGCCACTCGTGGTGCCATGAATAGTGCAACTCGTGGTGCCGTGAATAGTGCCAACTCGTGGTGCCGTGAATAGTGCCAACTCGTGGTGCCATGAATAGTGCAACTCGTGGTGCCATGAATAGTGCCAACTCGTGGTGCCATGAATAGTGCAACTCGTGGTGCCATGAATAGTGCAACTCGTGGTGCCGTGAATAGTGCAACTCGTGGTGCCGTGAATAGTGCAACTTGTGGTGCCATGAATAATGCCAACTCGTTGTCACGTTGTCTCATATACAGCGTGCCCGTGGTGAGTTGTACAACGAGCCCGTGGTGAGTTGTACAACGTACCCGTGGTGAGCTGCACAACGTGCCCGTAGTGAGTTGTACAACGGATGCACACAGTATACGTTTTCCTACAGGTACAGACTGTTTTAGCCATATCTTTTGACTCGTTCGTCCGATTTTGACGATTCAACTTGCGTTGTGTTCGTACTTCGAAGAGGAACAATTCTGGCATTTCAAAATTTTGAAATTATTTCTTATTTATTAATCATACCTCTTAAAAAGGAAAGATGACAACGAAAGTGTCATGTATTAAGCATGAAAAAGTCTGTGGCTCTACAACCGGAGCTCCCCACGGTGAGATACTTGGTTGGATGAAACCAAGTTATTGTAACTCCTCAATCTGTTTCTTCAATTCTTCCAGCTCTATAGGGGCCATTCTATATGGTGCCCTTGAAATCGGAGCGGTGCCCGGAGTAAGCTCTATAGCGAACTCAATCTCCCGATTCGGAGGTAACCCGGGAAGTTCCTCCGGAAACACGTCTAAAAAATCACTCACGACCGGAATGGCCGAGGAGTTTTTTGCTTCTAGGTTTGCTATACTCAAGGCTGCGAGGCGAGCAACGTCCCTCTCTCTTAATCCTCGGAAGCGAAAAGGCTTACCCCCTTCCGGCTTGAAATTCACCATCTTCTCAAAACACGCAACATGCCTGTGATGGTTTGACAACCAATCCATCCCTAAGATGACATCAAAATCCAAGTCTTGAAAATCTAGGACGATGAGATTGGCTAACAGTTCATTATCCCCCACTTGAACCACACTATCCCTGAATATCTTGTCCGTATCAACTGACTTGTCGAGTGGAGTTGCAATGGTCAACTCCTGCTTTAACGGAGTAGCCTCAGTCAAAAATCCCTTTGCGAAACTAGGCGACACAAAGGAGTGAGTGGATCCTGTGTCGATCAACACTCGGGCAAGACATTCGTTCACTAACAAAGCGCCTGTGCGATTAAGTGACTACTATTAGTAGATTTCAAATAACAAGCATCATACATAGGTAACCCCTAGTATAAAAACTCACAAAACAAACCATAGAAATTTTACACAATTTAAACTCTAGAATTCGTCCGTACCTTGCACGACATCGTCGGATGCACGTGCGTCTCTCTCTGATAGGGCGAAAACTCGACCCTGTGTGGCTGGGCGAGGAGGCCGTGTAGACGGTGAGGCCCTCGAAGCCTGAGAAGAGCTAGGCTGAGATGTCTGCCTAATCGGGGGCCTGCTCCCCGAAGACTGAGCTGGCAATTGACGTCGGGGACAATCTCTAACCATGTGGCCTTGGTCACCACAATGGAAGCAACTTCCTGAAACTCTCCGGCATTCTACCGCTGGATGCCTCCTCCCACAAAGAGTGCAAACATCATGCAAATAGGAGGAAGGAGCATATCCCGTAGCCTGAGTAACTGCGGGGCGAGGAGCATATGAGGTAGCTGGGCAAAAGGCCGGTAGAGCAAAAGAGCGGGGGGCCTGTGGTGCTAAATACATCCTCTGTGACTGAGCCGGCCCTGCGGACTGATACAAGCTCGTCTTTGCTCTTTTCTCCCCTGAACTACTCGACTGTCCTTTTTCCATTCCTCTCCTTTTGAAGAACTCCTCGGAGTTCGACTCGGCCAATAGTGTTTTATCAACAACTTCGGAATATGTCTCATGTCTAAACATCGAGACTCGGTCCTTGAGATAGGCCTTCAACCCCCTCTCGAATTTCCGGGCCTTCATAGCCTCTGTCGCTATCATGTGTGGAGCAAATCGAGATAGCTCAGAAAATTTGGCTTCATAAGCCGCTACGGACATATTACCTTGCTCCAAGGTAATGAATTCGACTTCCATCTTTTCTTTCATCCCGACCGGAAAGTACTTCTTGTTGAAAACCTCCAAGAATTCCTCCCAAGTCCAATCTTGACCTTGCCGGGTCAACTCTCGGGTCCGAAGTGCAGACTTCCACCAATGATCGGCCTCGCCTTCAAGCATAAAGGCGGCCCATGTGACCCTTTCCACTTCAGTAGGTGCTAATACCGAGAATATCTTCTCAAGTTGCCGGATCCAACCCTCGACAACAAGTGGATCAATGCTTCCACAAAAAGTTGGAGGCCTCATCCTTCGAAAAGCTTCTATCCCGGCTTGGGCTCGGTTAGGAGGAGCCGGTATAAGTGCCGCATTAGGCGGAGTGACCGGTTGCCTTGCCACCAACATAGCCAAAGTCTCGGCTATGGATGCGAATACTTGGGCAAAGTCGGGTTGATCATCACCCAATGGAGCATCACCTCCATTACCCCTCGTGTTGTACCCGCGACCTCGGGTATTGCGTCTCATGATTTCTGCTGTGAACGACAATACAACATGAGTCTAACTTGGATACACATTTAGTACAAATTTCGCAATTCGCTCAATACATATTCATCAAGCATACTTAATAAGCACAACACAATTAATGCACATATGGTATAAAACACAACATCATCCATACAATCCGTGTTCCTAGCGTAGGACTCTAAGTTTGGTTGAGATTCAACTTATTTTGACTAGGACTAACTTGTTAGTCCATACTTGGAATACAACTAATGCCTTATTTAATCATGGTCTCTAGTACTATGCGACCCTAGGGACTCTAATGCCTAGAGCTCTGATACCACCTTTGTAACGCCCCGAAATACCCCCTAGGAGTTTAGGGATATTTTAGGTGTCACACTGCGTACCTATCAAACCATCCTGTAATGCACAAGATAAAATACAGTACTAACAACGATAATCAGAGCGCGGAAGCTATCATATATGCGGAAGCGTAAACAAATTTTCATTTCTTCTGATGATCCAAATTAGTATTCCAAGTTAACACAAATACAAGACATGTCTAAGTCTAAGGTGGACAGGCCCACCTATCAAAATATCAAAATACACAAGACCCTCTCATACTCTCACCAGTAGTTGAGGTATGGCCACGCATCGAGGTCTCGGTCCGCCTGAGACTGTAATGGAATAGCCGGCTCTCTCTCCTCTATATACTCTTCCTCGACCCAAGGCTCCGGGTCGAGGGCTCCCTCAGTACCTGCCGACATGAAAGTACGGCTGAGTATGGAATACTCAGCGAGTACAAGCTACTAGCAGACCATAACAATAATAAAACACACAATAGTAATATCATACAAGCAGAAATAGAAGCATCACAAAGAAATAGTATAGGGCATGACACAATACAAGCATCCTGACGTGCGTACATGAATGCGAAAACACCGATAAAACTCATGCTTGAAAACCCCTGTCATGTCCCGGTATGCCTCATAGAAATCATGTATGCGTGAATGCATGAATGCATGCTCATCATCTTGTAAACCTCCATCTTGTAACTCGTGAGCCAGAGGCTAGCACCCGAATCTCCCTGGGCTGCCAACCTCCTTGATATGCAATGCACTTGTGAGCCAGAGGCTAGCACCCGAATGTCCCTGGGCTACCAACCTCCTTGTTATGAAATGCATGGTTTTCTTGTGAGCCAGAGGTTAGTACCCGAATGTCCCTGGGCTACCAACCTCCTTGAAAATAGGTGATTTTTATTACTTGTTTAGTTTTCTTCTGAGCCAGAGGCTAGTACCCGAATGTCCCTGGGCTACCAACCTCCTTGACAATAGGTGTTTTAGGGGTTATCTTGTGAGCCAGAGGTTAGTACCCGAATCCTCCCTGGGCTACCAACCTCCTTGACATGCAATATTTTCTTGTTGTTTATTATATGCACATGCTCTTGAAATCACGGTTCATGCTATCATGCGTGCTCGTGTACGTGTCCATAGTGACAATCATGATAATGGGAATAACCAAAATATGACATTATAATTCAATTCATGATATGAACATAGGTAACATAAGTAGTTTGCATAACATTTGATCAATTTATCATTTATAAGAACGCATGCATAAAACCCATTTCTATATTCTTCATTGAGATCATTTATTCATAGTTTAGGTATTTTGTCAAACACTTTTTTCATACATTATTCCTTAGTAGTTTATCACATTCTTTTAAATGCATATTTTCCATTCAATCACACAATGGTAAGTTTTTTATTCGTACTATGCCCATCCTCCATTTTCCAATCCACAACCCACACATCATACATCACACATTCAGCATCCAATCGCCGTATCCAACCTCCATCCAAGCATCCCTACCCTTTCTTTATCTTGTTTGTATTTATTATAGATGACACATTTTGCAAGGAATAAAACATACTAACAAGAATCATATTTCATAAGAAAAAAACCTAGATTTATTGCTAGGGTAAGTTAGTAGGGTGTACTAACCTTAGATCAAGGCTTGATCTTGAAGAAACCTTGAAATAAAAGCTCTATTTGGAAGGTGGAAGCCTTTGCTTGAAGGGGACTTGAGTTGGGGAAGAAACCCCTTTCAAAACGCCGTAGGATCGCTGCCCTAGCTTGGAGAATGAGTCCCCACACGAGCTTGAGCCTTGGACTTGAAGCAACTCGAGTTGGGGTGAGCTAGGGTTCTTAAACCCCCCTTGATTTCCTTCTCAAAACCAAACCCTAGGTTAGAGCTTCTGTCGCGACCCAAAACCCACCCTAGGAGTTAGAGTGAACTTTGGACGACTAATCATGACTTGCTTGACAACTAACCTGCAAAACCCACAGAGCATATACAATAGAGGATATAAACAGTGGAAACATACTCTAACATAGCACAGCGGAAGACTACCAAACCTCTATGTATATACATACACAAATCCAAGTTTATACAAAAAGCAATCCATACGAAAGTGCGGACTTGCCCGCCAAAATACATAAATCTAACTCTCATCTCACCCACAGCTAATCCACTCAGAATCTAATCACCACCTACTGATAACCCTCTACGGGAGGTTCCTCCAAAGGCTCCTCGACGTACTCCTCTTCCACCCATGGACCAGGAGCACAAACATCAAATGGAGCAGCAGCTCCCTCAGAACCTGCCGACATAAGAAGTACGGCTGAGCATGGAATACTCAGCGGGTACTAAATACTAACCAACAATTATAGCATAGAAATGGCAACACATGATCAGGAGCAATTTATATATGTCAATTGGAGAAAATTCATATCATACAAGGAAGTAAAGCAGTTTATAATCATGCTTGAAATTCGTAGAAAGCCGATAAATCCTCTTGAAAACATCGTGCACTTGACTTAACTTGAAATCTCTTTTCGTACTTGAAATCTTGTCTTGTCTATCTTGCTTGACTCTTGTATGTCGTGTCATGTCATGCATGTCATGCGTGCTTGCTTGTGATCATGTAACTTGTGAGATTCTCTTGTGAGATGCACTTGTGAGATGCCTTGAGAGGCAAGGGAGACCCTTCTTTATGCAATGCACTTGCGAGGGAAGGGAGACCCTTCTTTATGATATGCATGTACTTGCGAGGGAAGGGAGGCCCTTCTTCATGATATGCACTTGTGAGTGAGGGGAGACCCCTCCTGGAATGTTGGTTCTTGTCTTCTTGTGAAAAGCGAGGTAAAACATATCATAGGATATGTCCCACCTCTAACCATGTTCTTGAAAACCTCGATAAATCATGCCATGCATGCCGTGCTCGTGGAAACCGTGTACATACTTGCATTCAAATTTAAAGATGACATTTGGGTAATTTCACAACACATATAGCATCAAAGATTGAGTAATGTAATATTCATAGCATTATGGGAAAGCAGGAAACACACTATCATAGTCCCTAGCAATATTCATAATTTATTAAGCATGCATTTCCAGATTTTCAGCTCACTGTGTTCACCTTGGCATTTCATCAAACATGGTGTGTTCATTATGGATTTACCCTACAACATGCTTTTCTAGATGGGTTTTACTCAAATCATACATGTACGTTCATTATTGGAACAATGCCCTTCCCCATTTGTTCATCACACACAACCATTGGCATCCAATCGCCCATCCCATCTCCATTCACCATTCACCATTCACCATTTACCATTCATCCATCTCATAGCACATGTGTAAATGAAAGAAAATGAAGAGAAAAGAAGGGGAAAGAGGAACTATAACTAGGAGGGTAGTAAGAATCACCGACCTTGAAGAAATGAGGAAGAAACCCTCTTTCCAAATGGCTGTGAGTTGCTGCCCTAGCTTGATTCGTGAGCTCCACGAATGCTTGCACCGAAATCTTGAAGAAAACGGGCTTGAGGTTGATCTAGGGTCTCAAAACCCTTCGATTTCTCTCCAAAATGGAAACCCTAGATTGGAATCGCCTTCTCCTCTTTCTTCTATTCTCTCAAACTCTCTAAG
Source organism: Tetracentron sinense (assembly GCA_015143295.1). NCBI lineage: Eukaryota > Viridiplantae > Streptophyta > Magnoliopsida > Trochodendrales > Trochodendraceae > Tetracentron > Tetracentron sinense. The sequence goes on along the minus strand of CM026559.1, from coordinate 17,028,323 downwards.
TGTTGAATGACGCCCTAAAGGCTCGGGTTAAACTCTTAAGGTAAGAGTGAACTGACAAAAGACCGTAATACCCTTACTGGGATTTTTGCAATGACGCGAGGACCGTGAATAGTGCTGAACACATTGTGCTGTGAATAGTGCCAACTCGTGGTGCCGTGAATAGTGCAACTCGTGGGGCCATGAATAGTGCCAACTCGTGGTGCCATGAATAGTGCAACTCAAGGTGCCGTGAATAGTGCAACTCGTGGTGCCATGAATAGTGCCAACTCGTGGTGCCATGAATAGTGCAACTCGTGGTGCCATGAATAGTGCCAACTCGTGGCGCCATGAATAGTGCAACTCGTGGTGCCGTGAATAGTGCAACTCGTGGTGCCCTGAATAGTGCAACTCGTGGTGCCATGAATAGTGCCAACTCGTGGTGCCATGAATAGTGCAACTCGTGGTGCCATGAATGACGCCCTAAAGGCTCGGGTTAAACTCTTAAGGTAAGAGTGAACTGACAAAAGATCGTAATACCCTTACTGGGATTTTTGCAATGACGCGAGGACCGTGAATAGTGCTGAACACATTGTGCTGTGAATAGTGCCAACTCGTGGTGCCGTGAATAGTGCAACTCGTGGGGCCATGAATAGTGCCAACTCGTGGTGCCATGAATAGTGCCAACTCGTGGTGCCATAAATAGTGCAACTCGTGGTGCCGTGAATAGTGCAACTCGTGGTGGCATGAATAGTGCCAACTCGTGGTGCCATGAATAGTGCAACTCGTGGTGCCATGAATAGTGCCAACTCGTGGCGCCATGAATAGTGCAACTCGTGGTGCCGTGAATAGTGCAACTCGTGGTGCCATGAATAGTGCAACTCGTGGTGCCATGAATAGTGCCATTGTCTCATGTACAACGTGCCCGTGGTGAGTTGTACAACGTACCCATGGTGAGCTGCACAACGTGCCCGTGGTGAGTTGTACAACGTACCCGTGGTGAGCTGCACAACGTGCCCGTGGTGAGTTGTACAACGGATGCACACAGTATACGTTATCAGAGTACGTTGTCTGTGCTACGATTTCCTACAGGTACAGACTGTTTTGGCCATATCTTTTGACTCGTTCGTCCGATTTTGACGATTCAACTTGCGTTGTGTTCGTACTTCAAAGAGGAACAATTCTGACATTTCGAAATTTCCAAATTCTTCCTCATTTATTAATCATACCTCTTAAAAGGCAAGATGACAACGAAAGTGTCATGTATTAAGCATGAAAAAGTCTGGGGCTCTACAACTTCCTTCTCTTCTCTCTCTATCTCTCAAAATCTCTCAAATGTTGTAAATGATCCCTAAGGCTCGGGCAAGCCTTCAGAAGAAAGGGTTTAACCCCCAAAAGACAAAAAAGCCCTTAATGAAATTTCTGTAAAAACGCGAAGACCGAGCGATCGGTGGTTATGACCGATCGATCGGTTGCCTACCGAGCGATCGGTTGATTGACCGAGATCTCGGTCAAAAATCAACTCTCTGGAAAATTTCCCCATACAAATTTTTTGACCAGTCGATAGCCTCCGATCGATCGGTTTTGGACCGATCGATCGCTCCATGGACCGAGCGATCGGTGCTCTGCTGGTCCCGACTGTTTTGGCCATATCTTTTGACTCGTTCGTCCGATTTTGACGATTCAACTTGCGTTGGATTTGTCTCTCAGAATTTTTGATTTCTCCCCTATTTATTAATTAGACTACGCAGAAGGCCATTCAACTACGAAATACTTATTCATTTAAAGATGGAAAAGTCTGGGGTGCTACAGAAAGATAGGAAGATTCATACACCACATTCATAAGGGAACTAGGTTATTACTAAAGGTAGTTAGTAGGGTGTACTAACCTTTGATATCAAAGCTAGATCTTGAAGAAACCCTTGTTTTGGAATCTCTTTGCTTGAGGAAGAACACCACTTGAAGATGGAGGAGTCCTTGCTAGGTGAGGAAGACCGACCTTGATTTGGGCTTCACTTGATCTCCACAAAACCCCTCTTGGATATCCCCAATTTTCCTCCCCTTTCTCTCTCTCAAAACCTCTCTAGGTTTAGGTTCCCACAAAACCCCCAAAAAACTCGGTTTTAAGAGCCAACTGGGCGCGAGTGCGATCGATCGCACCTTTGGTGCGATCTATTGCACTTGAACCCGAAAGGAATCAAAAAAACGCGCCTAAATGCGATCGATCACAGAAATCTGCGATAGATCGCACCATTTTGCGATCGATCGCAGCTTATTTGCGATAGATCGCACCCCTATTTTTTGGATTCCGACAGATTTTACCCCATTTTAGTATTTTGACCATAACTTTTGACTCGCTTGTCCGATGTTGACGATTCAACTTGCGTTGGATTCTAATTTCAAAGAGGAATAACTTTCATGTTTATAAAACTCCTAATTCTGAGTTTTAAATGATCTAAATGGGCTCACAAGTGGACTGGTCTGCAATTTCAGCAGAAAAACATCGGAAAACCCACTTTTTGACTTATCTTATACTCAAAATATGGAAAAAGTTTAAACATGAACCTCGAAGAGGATTCCAATACGGTTCTAATGGTTTAAGAATCACTTAATTCTAACAAGAGGTGAGAAAACTAGAGCTATTCAAAGTTGAGGATAATGCTAAGACGTTCCTCTTGACACTTAGGGTGTTCTCATACCCCATCTACCTTGAATCCCACCTCTACACCATTCTCATAACTGATGATCCTAGGTTCTTAAGCCAACTAAGGTAACCCGTGGGCACGACCCATGTGCATAGGAGGCCCGGATGCTACGAAATCCCTTGAATTGACACTGTTCACAACGCTAATCACAACCCTACTCACATGAACAATGCATGTGAAAATTCGGGGCTCTACATGAAGAGTTCAACCATTCAAAGACATCAAAGTCAAAGTCAAAGTACTAGTCCTTTGAAGGAAAAAGCTTCAAGAGCTCAAGACAATCCATGAAGATCTATCAAGAGTGAAGCTCTACAAATCAAGATAGAAGATCACTCAATGAAGACTAGTGTCTTAGTTAAAGAATGTCTAGGACCTTGTAAAGTCCTCAAGACATTGGAAAAGATTGCTCAAATTTTACCTAGATAGACTCTAGGAGACTTAGTATAATTTGGACATCAATCCAAGGCCCTAAAAATGATTAAAATAATATTGGTTTAATTGCCTAAGGGTCCAAGCACAATTCTCATCAAATTGGTCTCATTAGGATGAGTTTATCAAAAAATTTCAGTAGACTCATCGACGAGTGCAAGAGACTCGTCGACGAGTGGATGACAAAATTTTTTTTAATTGATTCTGTTCCCACTCAGCAATGACACAAGCTTGATTTTCACTCACTCGTCTATGAGTACTTGTGGGAAAAATGAGTAACAGCTAGTTTTCAACGGCTAGCTCGCATTAAATGTGCTCCCAACGGCCATATTGATTGCTCAACTACATATAGAGCAAATTTATGAACAAAATACATGATTCTAACACTGTTCAATCATTCATACATCTCTTAAACTCTTCTAGCAATCAATACTCAGTTTTTGTATTGAATACCTAGAATCTTAATCCCTCATTCTCTGAGCTTTCAATTCCAATCAATCTTGAGTGATTCTAAGCTTTGTATTCCATTCTTATTTAGCTCAGTTAGGAGCTTTCAAATTCAGATTTTATATCCAATCAATTTCTGTAAAAGCTAAAAATCAAGAATCAAGGATTCTTGCATCATTTGAGAACAACGTCTTCTTTTATCCAAGAGAAGGTTTCTCTTGAAGAGGTTATTCCTTAGCCTACTAAAATGATTGTAAAAGGTTATTCCTGAGCCTGCAAAAGGATTGTAATGACTTACTCTCTGCATGTAAAGAGGAGTGTGATTATTGGAATTGTGAAAAATCTTTAAAGCTGAAAGCTTAAAGGCGGGGACGTAAGCAACTTGCTGAACCCCGATAACACATCTTGTGTCTAGAATATCTGTCTCTCTCTCTATCTATTTATTTCAGATTAATTGTTGGAAGTTATAGTGATTAATTTTTAATTCCGCAAAAATCACTTAACTTAAATTTTAAATTATCATTGACCCTATTCACCCCCCCTCTAGGGTCCATTATCTGGGTAACAATTGGTATCAGAGCCTAGTTCTCTATTTTAGATTTAATCATCTTGAGTTAAAGATCCCTAAATGACAAACATATTTACTACTACCTTAGGAGAGGGCCAATCGACCACCCATCCTCCATTGTTCAATGAAGAAAACTACAACTATTGGAAAACTAGGATGATGTATTACATCCAAGCTCTTGACTATGAATGCTGGAAAGTTATAGTCAATGGTCCACATCTTGCCTTTAAAATGGTTGATGATATTAAAATTCCTAAAGTGGAAGAAGAGTGCAATGAGGCTCATATTAAACTCATTCAAATTAATCCTAAGGCTATTAGTAATCTTTATTGTGCTCTTAGCCCCCAAGAGTTTAATAGAGTCTCCGGATGTGATTCAGCCAAAAAGATTTGGGATAAACTTCAAGTTACATATAAAGGAATCAACCAAGTTAAAGAAGAAAAAATTATCATGTTGGTTAAAAAATATGAACTTTTCAAAATGAAAAAGGATGAATCTATAGGAGATATGTTTACTCGCTTTACTAATATTTTGAATGGACTAAAATCCCTTCGTAAAGTGTATTCCAATGCAGAAAATATAAGAAAAGTTCTTCCCTCACTCTCAAAAAGTTGGTGAAGAAACCCGAATCTTTTTTTCATGCTTTTATGCAAGAATTAAGGGTATTTTAGTCTTTATTATGTTTTAATGTGTTTGTATTTATATCTAATTAGTGTGGTGTGATCTAGGCTTAATCAAAGTTGTTAAGAGAGGGAGGCTTTAACACGACCTGAACTTTAGGAAGCTCTAGTTTTGTCACCATTTACTGGAATTGAGTGATTCTTGAACCATTCGAAAGGTATTGGAACCCTCTTCAAGTTTTGTGTTTGACATTTTTCTATAATTTTAGTCTAAACTAAGTCAAAAGTGGGTTTTCCGATGTTTTATCTGATGCAATTGTAGATCAGTTCACTTGTGGGCCCATTTAGACCTTTAAAAACTCAAAATTAGGATTTTGTAAAATACTAAAGTTGTTCCCCTTTGAAAGAGGAGTCCAACACAAGTTGAATCGTCAAAATCTGATATCCGAGTCAAAAGTTACGAGCCAATTACCAAAGCAGGTATCTGTTGAAAATTTCCTAGTTTTGCCTGCAGGTCCGATCGATCAGCCTGGCGGCTCGATCGATTGGCCTGAACCCGAGGTTTTCCGATCAATCGGGACTAAAATCCGATTGATCGGTGTGCACGTTTGTAGTTTTAAAAAGTCCAAAAATGCGTTTTTTTAGGGTTTTTAATCATTGGGACTATAAATAGGGGTCCTATTTGAGGTTTTAGAGTATCTCAACCTATTCTAAATCTAATTTGTCAAAAGGGAGAGAAAACCTAGGGTTTCTAAGAGGATTGTACTTGATGAAAGTTGAGATTGCTCTTAGAAGGAGGAGAAAGCTTGGAAATCTTCCTGAAAGCTTCTTGGGAGTGATTTGGATCTAAGGGAAGGATCCCTAAGGTCGATATATTATCCAAATCAACTCTATTATAATGTTTTGGTGAATATTAATATGATAGAAATTATAGAAGTAGAGATTAGAAGTATTTTTCCTCAATTTTGTATGAATTAAGCTATTATGGATGAAAATATGGTTTAATAATGTGGATGGAATGTATGGAGGATGGGAAAAACTATGGAGGATGGGATTGAATGTGTGGTTGTGGATTATATTGAGTTGAATGGATGGATTATGGTTTGATGAAATATTAGAAATGTGAAAGGGCAATGGATTCATAACCTACGTACCCAAGGTGTTTGTGAAAATGCTTAAGATAATAAATACTAGTATATCACTATGAAATTGTTAGGAATTGACTATGAATTATGCTAAGAATCATGATAGGATATATATGTACGTGATTGCTTATCAAGTTATGCTTAATTATTTGCATGGTAATTGATATTCAGGAAAGTAAGAACTTAAAGGAAAATCTCTCAAACTGGGAATTCTCTAACTATATGGTATGGGACAGCATAGTGGAGTTTCCATGGTAGGAGATCAGAATCTAAGCAATTACCTACTCGAATTTTAATTACGACAGTTATACACAATGCACGTGTATGTTAAGATAAGAGTCTCACAAGTCACACATGTGGACCACAAGCATAAGCATTGCATATGCCTAACATTCTGAATAAGCCCAATGAGGGATCTAAATAAGTGCATATTTTGAATAAGCTGCTCGAGACTTATAAGCATAAGCTTGGCATACATATGACATTCTGAATAAGCATTGCATGGACATGGTCTGTATTCTCCAAGAGCGGCATGTCAATTAAATAATTGCATGGTCATGATCCGTATCCTCCAAGAACGACATGTCAGTTAAGTGTATGATTTGAATAAGTGCATAAGCATAAGCATCTCACAAGCACGTGGTCTCATAAGCATAAGCATCTCATAAGTATGTTGTCTTCTAAATCTAAGGTTCTCACAAGTACACGAGTCAAGGTGATGATATGATGTATATGAGCACCCGCACTCTAATTTATTATGCTATTGGATATTGTTCTAACTAAGTACAGGTATGCTATGTTGTTGGTTGGATTTTATATACACTGAGAACTGTTGTACTCAGCCAGACTTTTGTCTTGGCAGGTTTAGAGCAGGAGCACACAACAGAGCCGTGGATTGAGGAGGCATACGTCAAGGAAAGAGAAGAAGGTGAACCTTCAGAGGAGGGAGCTAGGGGTTTTGATGGCTACCCCTATTAATTCATGTTTTGTTTTGTTTAAGAGAATTGTAATGGACATTTTTAGATGATGTTGCTTATTAGACTACTTTACAGTTGGTATCAGACTATTTTTTTATGGTGGGTTATGTTATGTTGGACAGATGACCATTGTACAGGATGATTTGAGTTTTATATATCGAAAATTTTACTCTCATTTTTGGAGGCTCGTGTAGTATGCCTTGTACGTATGGATTTTAAGCAGGTTAAGGAAATGTGATGATTCTAAAGTCCTATGTTAGCATTGTAGGATTTTTATCGCGACCCAAAACCCACCCTATGAGTTAGAGTGAATGTTCAATGACTAGTCATGACCTACATGACATGCTTGGCAAACCATCCTGCAAAATACACGGAGCATATACAATAGAGGATAAAATAGCGGAAACATACACTAACATGGCACAATGGAAATCTAACCAAAACCTCTATGTATAGACATGTGATCCAAGTTTTATACAAAAATGAAATCAACAAAAAGAAAGTGCGGACATGCCCGCCAAAATACATGGGTATGAATCTCTCATGCTCACCCACACTCACCTAGAATCTACCACCTAGTAATAACCCTCTACATAAGGCACCTTAGCAAGGGCCTCCTCAACGTACTCCTCTTCCTCCCATGAACCGGGAGCACATATGTCAAAAGGACCGGACGCTCCACTAACACCTACCGACATCAAAAGTACAGCTGAGCATGGAATACTCAGCGGGTACCAAATACTAACCAACAGTCATAGCAATATAGTAATGGAAATACAATAGGAAGCAGTTCGTATAATTGACAGGAAAGTAAACAGTTTATATTTCATGCTTGCATCACATCAAAGTCAGAAAAACTTGTGAAATCATCGTGTGCTTGACTTGACTTAAAATACTCATTTCGTGCTTGAAAAACTTGTCTTGTCATGTTCTGTCTTATTGGTCTTGTCGAGTCGTGCTTGTCTTGTCATGCGTGTCATATCGTTTCATGCATGTCATGCCATAAATTAAAATGCACATGCTTGCTTGTTTGCCTAGAAATTAAACATGCTCATGCTACTTGTGAGGGAGGGTGGTTTATAACCCCCTCTTCTTAAATGAGATACAACTTGTGAGGGAAGGGAAACCCCTCTTTAGTGAAAATGCATTGAAAGTAAACATGCACGCTTGGAGTCTTGCTTGGCGGGTTTTTGTTCTTGTCAAAAGCGAGGCAAAACATATCTTAAGATATGCCCTACCACACATACCAACCCTTGCGTTTGGCCTTATCATGGTATTCGTGAATCGAGAATAAAACCCTTGTCTTAAAAAACTCGGTAAACCATGTCATGCATGCTGTGCTTGTGGTTTCGTGTATATGCTATCATTTGGAATTAAACATGACATATGGAGTTCAATAATATATGGAATAACATTCATTTCAACTCATAGAAATATTCACGCCATCATAGAAAAGCGAATAAATTTATACATGCATTTCTAGAACAAATTCTTCACATTGGCATTTCATCAAACACTTGGTATGTACATTATGGTTAAAGCCTACCTCATGCTTTCTAGATGGATTTATCTTCACAACATACACATATGTTCATTATCGGTACAATGCCCTTCCCATTTCATTCATCACAAAACATACACACGACATCCATCGCCCATACACAACCATCCATCTCAATCCATTCATCCCAACACATTATCATGATGAGAAAATTGGGGAAAAACCATAAAAATGAAAGAAAAGAGGAAAATGAATGACTACGAGTGTAGCATAGGGTACTGACCTTGAAGAAGGTGAGGGAACACCCTCCAAACATGTGTGGAGTTGCTGTTGAGCTTGGAGGAGGTGCTCCTCACGTGCTTGAGCCATGTGCTTGAAGAAATCTAAGCTTGTGATGATCTAGGGTTTCCAAGGCCTTGATTTCTTGATGCCCTAGGAGAAAACCCCTTTCTCCTCTCTCTCAAATATATGGCTAAGGGTGTTTTTGAAAACCCTTGGCTCGAGCAAGCCCTTATAGGCAAGGGTGGAATGTCCAAAAGACAATAAAGCCCTTAATGAAATTTATGCAAAACGCGAACGACTAAGCGATTGGTGGTTACGACTGAGCGATCGGTCTCCTACCGAATGATTGGTATTTTCGACCGAGCTCTCGGTCAAAAATCACCTCTCAGGAATTTTTTCCCATACAAATTTTTGGACCAGTCGACAGATACCGATCGATCGGTTGTGGACCGATCGATCGCTAACTTGGACCGAGCAATCGGTGCTCTGGAAATTTTGATACTAAGTCCATTTTACTATCTCGGCCATAACTTTTCACTCATTCATCGGATTTTGACGATTCAACTTGCATTGGATTCTTCTTTCAAAAAGGAATATTTCCAGTGTTTTAGAATATTTAATTCCTTCTTTATTTATTGACCAAATTGTCCCTAAATTTGACTGATCCGCAAGTGGAGTTTAGCAACCTGGATTTTCAAGGTATCCGAGAGATCTCACTCTTCAACACTTACCCTATGTTTGGTTGTCGAGAAAATAAGTAAAAACATGGAAAAGAAAAGAAAATTAGACAAAACACAACTAAAATTTGTATTAAAAATCTAAAATTTTCTTTTCTTTTCCATGTTTTCTACAATTTTCTCGGCAACCAAACATAGCATTAGGGTGCTTTAAAATTTCTCATTTCACAGAACTGGAAGATTACAAAGGCTTCAAGCCTTGACACGCATTCCAAGACATACAAAAGTTATGGGGTTCTACAATTTTGGGGTCGTTACAAAGGTAGTATCAGAGCATAAAGAATTAGAGTTCTTAGGGCCAAGGTATTAAGTATAGGATAAGAGAATTTGTCTAACTTAGGAAAGCAACATCAAAGTCTAGGACTTAGACTAAGTTGAAAGCTATCAATATCTTTTGAATGATTTCTAAGAGATGTGTGGTTTATGATTGACTTCAGGATTTACAAGTCATGAGGAGAGGTGCGAGGAATAATAGGAATGGAGGAGATAGTGTGACTGATGGGGATACCCTAGAGGGTGCCCGCTAGCCTAATGAAAGTCGAGCTATGGAGGCTATCGCGGCAGCCGTGGATCGACAGGCCGAGATCATGGCGTAGCAAATTGCATTGCTAGCAGCTGGTCAAGCTAGGCAAGAGAGGCCAGTTGATGTTCACCCACCCCAGCATAATGGAGTGGAAGCTTTTAGGAGAATGAGTCCTCCAGCCTTCTATAGCAGTACGGATCCTATGGTTGCTGAGTTATGGATCATGCAACTAGAGAAGATTTTCTCCGTGCTCGAGGCCATCGATGAACCAAGGGTGAAATGGGCCTTCTTTGTCATGGAAGGCAAAGCTGAACATTGGTGGAGGGCCGCATCTAGACAGAGAAATGAAATACGAGCCAGGTAAGAGTGGACTTGGGGAGAGTTCCTCGACATCTTTTACGAGAGATACTTCCTAGTGTTTATGAGAGATCAAAAGGAGAGTGAATTATCTACCTTGGAGCAAGGGAGAATGTCAGTGGCCGAGTATGAGGCCAAGTTTGTAGAGCTTTTTAGGTTCGCTCCTCACTTGATTGCTATGGAGAAAATGAAGGCAAAGAGGTTTGAGCGAGGCTTGAAGGATTTTATTCGGGAGAAGGTTTCGATACTTCAGCTCGAAACATGTAAGGAGGTGTACCAGTGTGCCTTGATAGCTGAGAAAAATTCAGAGGAATTTTTGAATAAGAGGGAGAAGATATAAGCAAGCAGATTTGGTCCTCAGGACAAGAGGCCGAGGATGTCAGGTCCTACGCCGATTATTAGGCCTACCCCATATCAGAGGCCTACTTAGGCAGCCCCTCGGGCATCTCAAGTTACTCCACCTATTGCTGGGACCCAGCTGTATGATGCATGCAGGCAGTGTGGAAAGAGGCATAGAGCAGGAGAGTGTAGGACAATTACTAGAGGTTGTTTCCATTGTGGAGATGTTTCACACTGGATCCGAGATTGCCCACTCCGCATTCAGCTGGGGCTTCAACCGACTTAGCCACAGGGAGGTAGGCCACCGATGAGGCAGCTGATGCAGTAGAGGCCATCCCAGGGCCTGAGACCACAGCAGCCCCGCCAGCTAATTCAAGCCCAGGTGCTTGCCACATCGGAGCAGGATGCACAAGCGTCCGACGATGTTGTGCAGGGTACGTGTATTTGTGATTTTAGTTAATTAAAATATTGTTCTGATGCTATGTATATGATGTTAAATATTATCCATGAATGAGCTTGATGTATGTATGTATTCATGATTTGACAAAATTAACTTTGTGTATTAATTCAGGCTCATTGTTGATAAAAGATTTTCTCGCTCATCTATTGATCGATACTGGGTCTACTCACTCCTTCGTCACACCTAATTTTGCACGAGAGTTTTTGATGGAGCCAAATTTGTTAGACCGTGAACTGTCGATCGCCACTCCTTGTAGAACCCCGGATCTTGATGGCCATGTACGACGAATGATATCATATACTAAAGCATGTAAGAATGTATTTATGGTGTATGGGTGTTTGGAATGAAATAGGCAAGAGTATAGAATACTCTTGAGTATTGACAAGGGTTATGCCTTGGCATACCCTCGACTCTAAATAGCCCTAGTATTCACACCGCTCATCGGAATGAAGCGATTCTTGGATTTTTGGAAAGGTAATTGACCCTCTTCGGGGTTCATGTTGATCACTTGTCTTGGTTTTGAGTTGGTGTTAGGTCAAAAGACCGATTTCTGAAGTCGGGTCGGTTTAAAATCTGGATTGACGAAACCCAATTTCGGATCAGTCAGGTTTAGGGGCAAAATGGTCCATTTAAAATTGGAAGAATTGGAAGTTGTAAAAAACATGAAAGTTGTTCTCCTTCGAAATACGAATCCAACGCAAGTTGAATCGTCAAAATCGGACAAGCGAGTCAAAAGTTATAGCGGAGATACGAAAATGCAAAAATGCTGAAGCTTTCTGCAAAAGTTGCGATCGCTCGTAGGGACCCTACGAACGATCGTAGCGGAGCTACGAACGATCGTAGAGTTGCTACGATCGATCGTAAAGCCCTAGAAATGCTGGAAAATCTCAGGTGAAACTACGATTGATCGTAGGAAGCTACGATTGATCGTAGCCTACGATCGATCGTAGAAGGCTACGATCAATCGTAAATCGCTACGAACGATCGTAGATACGCGATTTTACTTTCTTGGATGCGATTTTTTAGGAGTTTTTCACCCCTTACACTATAAATAAAAGAATTTAGGAGGGTTTTTGGGTTACCCTAAACCAAGGAGAGTTCCTAGAAAGAGAAGGAAAGGATCTTGAGCATTCCAAAGAGGGTTTTGCTTGAAACCAAGAAGAGCTTCAATCAAGGGTTGGATCTCCCCAAATCAAGCTTGGATCATTCAAATCAAGTGAGGATTTCTCAAGGGGTTTCTCAACCTAGAAATGATCCAAAGAGGTTAGTAAACTACGATCTAGCCGGGTTATCATACCAAAGAGATCAAATAGGTGATTTTAATTCTATTAGGATACAACTCGGAAGTGTGGAAATTTGGGGGAAACTAGATATGAATAAACAATAAAAATAAGGTTTTACAAAGTGGGGGTTTTCACAAAAAAGGAGAATTGCAAACTGTAAGAAAATGTAAAACCTTAAATGAACCATGATTTTAAGTATACTATTATGACAATGAATAAAAATGGTAGTTGGGGTGAACTTGATTATGCTGTCAAATAAGCAATAAGGATTTAAGATTTTGCGGGGGTCTTTCCAATAAACGGGGAATATGACTATTAAGTGCAAGTAAGTGTTAATATCCTCAAGGATTGATTTAAGTGTGATATGAGGAATTAGGCTTAGAAGACCCTGAGTTTGATGTGACGCAATGATGACCTGTTCTACATTCTAGATGTTTAGGATGTTATGATGCTAATAGACCTGGTATGACAGATGAGTACGTAAGGTCTTTCAAGTATACTATACTGTTCATTATGCATTGCATGAACAGTGTTTAATTAGTTAAGCCTTACCATAGATGTTATAATGCTCACAAGCAAAAACCCTCTACGAATGAGAAGTATTGCCGACCGTGGTTTTTCTATAAGCTTGATTTCAAAGAAAACATAAGAGGATTTTCAAAGGCCTTCATAAGTTAGGAAGCATACATGATAAGCATACGGATAAGCCAACTGTGGGTTGGATTCTAAGATCGGTTACTCCAGCTCAAAGGATCAAGTCTCGATCTTGCAGCATGAACTCCACGGATCATCAGGCTCGCAAGGCTTTTCAGAAAATCATAAGAAACTCACAAGTCTAAGATCTTGATTATGTCTACAAGGGAGAAAACAGCTCACAAGGATCATAAGCTCCAGAAGCTCACAAGTACTCATACGCTCACAGAAGCTCATAAGCTCACAAGGATCACAAGCTCACAAAGCACATAAGGAAAACACGAGGTCACAAGCATTTCATAAGAACGCAAAGCATACATGAGAGGGTTTTTGTTTTCACAGAAACGAAACAAAGGGTTGTTTTTTTTTTATTGAAGATTTTCACGACGGTTTTAAGCATGGATTTTGGGTGATGGGATTCTTTACGCCCTATATAAAACTATTGTGATATGAAGCATGTGAGCTAGTAGATTTTGCTCGCTGAGTCTTCCATGCTCAGTGTCCGTTATGTCGGGCCAGGTACACGGACTCCATTTGACATCTGTGATAAGGGGCCTGGATAGAGGAGGATTATGGCGAGGAGGAGACATATATAGAGCCTAAGGAGGAGGCAAATGACTTAGACATTGGCCACTTTTAGAGTGGAGTACATAGAGAGAGATGAGAGAGAGGAGTATTATCATATTATGTTTTGATAGGCGGGGGCGAATGTCCTACACTTACTTTGGTGAGTATGTACAAATTGCGACTACACAGCATGTATAGCAAAGACATTTTGGCAGTACGCTCCGCACATTGTTTAGCTTCCGCCTTATTCATGCTTATGTTTGTCATGATTGGATGTTATTAAAGGATGGTTTGGGTATAGATAGGGCAATTAACGGAGCCCAAAGTATCCTACTCCAGGGTTAGTTGGGTCGCAACATGAGGAGGTGGTATAAGAGCTTAGGCATTAGGTTCCTAGGGTCATAGTATCGATACCACGATAAAAACAAGGCATAGGATTGAGAAAAGTCGTATCCAAGTATCTAGAATAACTTATGTCTTGTGATCCATAACGGTTGCATCCGACGAACTGAGTACACTACGCTAAGGAACCACAACAGTGTAGGATTAATATAATAAAATGTATAGCAGTGATGTATTAGCTATCAGATTACATGTATGAAATTGAAATGAGCTTGAATGTTGGTGATGATGGCGATGGAAGTTGGCCGTTCAAGTTCGACTCATGTTCGCTACTGTTCTAAGGATAAGTCTAACATGAGAAGTGGTAGGGTGACGGACGCGGCGCGGTGATCAAAACTCGGGTTTATATGGGCCAACCGTGATGAGAGGAGGGGGGACCCTCTCATCATGGGTGCTTATCAAACCGTAATCTTAGTTGGTAAATACTATGGTGGAGCCATCCCATGCTAGTCAAGCCTGATAGCCCGTGTATACTGCGTTGCACACCCAACTCATTCAATAACACCCGGGACGAGGCATTCCGAAGGCTACATCCACCACCTTTTATGGGACCAAGACACCATGGTTGCAGAGGGGTGATTATGCCACTGCCGGCGAAAATTTAGTGCTCTTCGTTGCGCCGATGAGCAAAGGGTAGATTGGGCCTGCATAGATGTGGAAGGAGAATGCCGACCATTGGTGGAGAGCACGGCC
>CM026559.1:16664019-17013519 GCA_015143295.1 Tetracentron sinense | reverse complement strand
AGAGGGTGATGCACTTGCATCTGACGATGTGGTGCAAGGTACGCGTTTGGAGTTATTTTCCTTATTCGTGATTGTTATGTTATGTTTTATTCCTTGTGTACGTAGTTTGGTATGCTATATATATATATACCTAACGTGTATACCCTTTTGAGGCTTGAATTGACGTACTATCTAAAATTTCAGGAACCCTACAGTCAATGATATTGGCTCGAGTGTTGATTGATACCGGGTCCACTCATTCGTTTGTCTCGCCGAGTTTTTCAGAAGGCTTTTCTGGGGAGCCAAGTCAGCTAGAACCGGAGTTAGCCATTTCGACTCCCTCTTGGCAAAACAGTATTGGCAGATAAAGTGTATAGAAATGGTGTGGTCCAAGTTGGAAGCCACGAGTTGGCGGTTGATCTCATCGTCCTTGGATTCCAAGACTTTGATGTTATATTGGGAATGGATTGGTTGGCAGCACATCATGGGCATGTAGCTTGCTTTGAGAAAATGGTACTCTTCAAGCCAGTAGAAGGAAAACCATTTCACTTTCACGGGTTGAAAAGCAGATCTATTGCTCGTTTTGCGGCGTTGAGCTTAGCTAACCCCGAGGCAAAGGACTCATCGACTATTCCGGTTGTGAGTGAATTCCTGGATGTATTTCCAGAGGAGTTGCCAGGATTGCCTCCAGATAGGGAGATTGAGTTTGTGATCGAGCTTGCACCAGGCACAGCTCCTATTTTCAGAGCTCCATATAGAATGGCCCCTATTGAACTCAAGGAGTTGAAGACTCAGTTGGAGGAATTGCAAGGCCTTGGCTTCATTCGACCAAGCGTCTCACCGTGGGGTTGCCCCGGTGTTATTGTTAGAAGAAGGATGGCTCGATGCGGATGTGCATTGATTATCGGCAACTGAACAAAGTCACTATAAAGAATAGGTATCCATTGCCTAGGATTGACGACTTGTTCGATCAGTTGAAGGGAGCAAGATTTTTCTCAAAAATAGATCTTCGATCGGGTTATCACCAATTGAAGATTAAGGTGGAAGATGTTTCCAAAACTGCTTTCAGGACTCGATATGGGCACTATGAGTTCTTAGTGATGCCTTTTGGTCTCACGAACGCGCCGGCAGCCTTTATGGATTTGATGAACCGGGTGTTCAGACCATACCTAGATCGGTGCGTGATTGTATTTGTTGATGACATTTTGGTCTATTCCCAGAACCCGGGAAGATCACATACGCGACCTTCGCCTTGCATTGGAAATGTTAAGAGAGCACAAGTTATACGCCAAAATCAGCAAGTGTGAGTTTTGGTTGAAGAGGTGGCATTCCTAGGCCACGTTGTTTCTGCGGAAGGCATCTCTGTTGATCCGAAGAAGATAGAAGCTGTTATGAGTTGGGCGAGGCCCAAGAGTGTTACTGAGATACGCAGCTTTCTTGGGCTGGCAGGCTACTACAGGAGATTTGTAGAGGGTTTCTCTAGCCTTGCAGCACCGCTTACTCACCTGACAAGGAAGAATGCGAAGTTTGTTTGGAGCGACAAGTGTGAGATCAGTTTCACGGAACTGAAGAAGAGGCTTACTACAGCTCCTGTCCTTACAGTACCATCTGGACCTCTTGGGTATGAGGTGTACAGTGATGCCTCACACGTTGGACTTGGATGTGTGCTTATGCAACACAAGAAGGTCATTGCCTATGCATCGAGGCAATTGAAGGAGCATGAGAAGAATTACCCCACGCACGACTTAGAGCTTGCCGCTGTCGTGTTTGCGCTCAAGATCTGGCGACATTACTTATACGGGGTGGAATTCTATGTGTATACGGATCACAAGAGTCTCAAATACCTCTTTTCCCAAAAGGAATTGAATCTAAGGCAACGGCGTTGGATGGAATTCCTGAAGGACTATGATTGTACCATTCAATACCACCCGGGTAAAGCAAATGTAGTGGCTGATGCTTTGAGTAGAAGACCTCAGGGGTTGTTAGCACACATGTTGGTTCAAGAATGGAAGCTGCTAAAAGATTTGGCAAATCTGGACATCAGTGTGAATAACTCTGTCCGTGGTCCTACCTTGGCAAATGTTACGGTTCGGCCGTACATTATAGATTTGATCCAAGAGTATCAAGCCATGGATGCGGAATTGTTGGCTTTCCGGGACAAGGAAGTTGCCAAGGGCAGTGAAGACTTTTCTCTCACTAGTCGGGGTGCTATCACATTCAAGGGAAGGCTGTGCGTCCCAGCCAATGCAGACCTTCGAAGAGAGATTTTGGATGAAGCACACCGTTCGAAGTACACAGTGCATCCAGGGGGTACGAAGATGTACCGGAACCTCAAGAGTCACTTTTGGTGGCGAAATATGAAGAGGGAGGTTGCGGAATATGTAGCACGGTGCTTGGTGTGTCAACAGGTGAAAGCAGAACACATGCGGCCCGCCGGTCTATTACAGTCCCTTCCGATTCCCGAGTGGAAATGGGAGAATATATCCATGGATTTCATAGTTGGCTTGCCAAAGACGGCAAGGGGCTCAGATGCGATATGGGTAGTAGTGGATCGTTTGTCGAAATCCGCTCATTTCCTACCGTACCGAACTACTCTCAACTCTAGCCAGTTAGCCGCTTTGTACATCAAGGAAGTGGTGAGGTTGCACGGAGTGCCCGTTAGTATTGTGTCAGATCGGGATCCAAGATTCACATCGCGATTCTGGAAAAGCTTCCAGGAGGCTATGGGTTCCCGACTCGATTTCAGCACCGCTTTTCATCCACAGACGGATGGACAAACCGAGAGAGTGAACCAAGTCATTGAAGACATGCTTCGGGCTTGTATGATGGATTTCAGAGGCAGTTGGGAAGAGCATTTGCCTTTGGTTGAATTCGCCTACAATAACAGCTATCAGGCAAGTATCCAAATGGCACCATTTGAGGCCTTGTATGGGCGAAGTTGTAGGTCTCCTCTCTATTGGGACGAGGTAGGAGAAAGGAAATTACTTGGTCCAGAATTGATTGAACAAACTGCAAACACAGTTAAGATCATTCGGGATCGATTGAAAGCCGCTCAAGATCGCCAGAAAAGTTATGCGGACACGCGCCGCAGGGACTTGGAATTTCAAGTAGGGGATCGAGTCTTTGTGAAAGTATCTCCTAGCAAAGGGATCATGAGATTTGGCAAGCGAGGCAAGCTCAGTCCTCGCTATGTTGGACCGTTTGAGATTATCACGCGGGTTGGTGAAGTTGCTTATCGAGTAGCTCTCCCACCTCACATGGCCGCGGTTCACAACGTTTTCCACGTGTCTATGCTTCGGAAGTACATTGCGGACCCTTCGCATGTACTAGAATTGGAACCGTTGGAAATTCGAGAAGATCTCACGTTGGTTGAGAAGCCGATTCACATATTGGATCGAAGAGATCAAGTGCTTCGCAACAAGACTATCCATTTGGTCCTAGTGCAATGGCAACACCATGCTCGGGAAGAAGCTACATGGGAGCGTGAAGCCGAAGTCAAAGCGAAGTACCCAGAAATATTTGAATGAGTTTTGTATAAGTTTGTATATGACTTGTAATTTTCTTGTTGATTTGTAATGCAAGTAGCGTCTAAACTTCGAGGACGAAATTTTTGTAAGGGGGGAAGGATGTAGAGCCCCGGACCTTTTCACATTTATGCATGACCCTTCGTAGCCATTTTTCCTTTAAAGTAATGCAATTAATAAATAAGGAAGAAATTAGAAATTCTGAAACGTCAGAAATGTTCGTTTTCGAAGTACGAACCCAACGCAAGTTGAATCGTCAAAATCGGACGAACGAGTCAAAAGTTATGGCCAAAACAGTTTGGACCTGCAGACCACCGATCGCTCGGTCCATGGAGCGATCGATCGGTCCAAAACCGATCGCTCGGAGGCTATCGACTGGTCGAGATTTTTCTATGGGGAAATTTTCCAGAGAGTGAAATTTCAACCGATCGCTCGGTTATGAAACCGATCGATCGGTAGGCAACCGATCGATCGGTCATTAACACCGATCGCTCGGTCCTCGCGTTTTACAGAATTTTCACTAAGGGCATTTTCGGCATTCGGGTGTTATACCCTTTCTTATATAGGATTACCCGAGCCTTTAGGGCTCATTCTCAACCCTTAGAAGATTTGGGAGATTAGAGAGAAAGGAGAAGGTTTTCCAAAACCTAGGTTTCCATTTTGGAGAGAAATCAAAGGGTTTTGAAACCCTAGATCAACCTCAAGCCCGATTTCTTCAAGATTTCGGTTCAAGCATTCGTGGAGCTCGTGTGGGGCACTCTCCTCAAGCTAGGGCAGCAACTCACGTGCGTTTGGTGGAGGATTTCTTCCCCCATTTGTCAAGGTCGGTACTTCTTACTACCCTCCTAGTTATAGCTTCTCTTTCCCTTTATTTCTTCTTGTTTTCTTTCACCTATATATGTGTTATGAGATTGGTGGTATGAATGGTGAATGGAGATGGATGTTGGCGAATGGATGCCGTGTGGATGATGTGATGAACGAATGGGAAAGGGCATTGTACTAATAATGAACATACAAGTGTGATGTGAGCATAACCCACATAGAAAAGCATGATTTAGGTTTAAGTGAATAATGAACACACCACATGTTTGATGAAATGCCAAGGTGAATAAAATAAATGATAAATTAAGGGAACCCATGTTTAATTGCTCTTGAAATTTGTTAGGGTTCATGATAGTGTGTTTCTTACATTTCTTAAAATGTGTAGATTATTAATTACTTAAATTGTTATATGCTATGCCTTGTGAATCACTCCAAATTGTCATATTTAATTCCAAATGCAAGTATGCACACGATCTCACGAGCACGCATGAAATGACGTGATTTACCGATGTTTTGAGTATGGGACGTAGAGGTGGGGCATATCCTAAGATATGTTTCACTTCGCTTTTGACAAGGGCAAGACAATCATGCATTGCATAGGGAAAGGTCTCCCATCCCCTCGCATGACATGCATAGCATCGCATGACACGCATAGCATAGCATGGCATGACACGCATAACATAGCATCACACATTCTGCATGGATGCTAGTTGCGACGGGCTATGAACGGCAACTAGGCATTCACATTCCGCATGGATGCTAGTTGCGACGGGCTATGAACGGCAACTAGGCATTCACATTCTGCATGGATGCTAGTTGCGACGGGCTATGAACGGCAACTAGGCATACCCATCTGCATATAGGGTACTAGTTGTGACGGACTATGAACGGCAACTAGGCATGTGAACATGTTTAAATTATGAACAAGCAAGCATGATACTCGCATGACACGCATGACATGACATGACACGCATGATATGACAAGATAAGACAACATAACAAGTTTCAAGCACGGAAATGGTATTTTCAAGTCAAGTCAAGTGCACGATGTTTTCAAGAGGTTTCATCGGCTTTCTACGAAATACAAGCATGATTATAAATTGTTTTGTTTCCTTGTATGATATAAATTGTTCATGTTCTATATGTGCAACTTGCTTCCTCCTTTATGTATGCTATCTGTATGCTATGACTGTTGGTTAGTGCTTAGTACCCGCTGAGTATTCCATGCTCAGCCGTACTTCTTATGTCGGCAGGTGACGGCGGAGCAGCTGCTCCATTTGATATCTGTGCTCCGAGTCCATGGGTGGAGGAGGAGTACGTCGAGGAGCCTTTTGAGGAACCTCCAGTTGAGGGTTACCATTAGGTGGTTGTAGATTCTGAGAGGATTAGCTGTGGGTGAGATGAGAGATTTTATCCATGTATTTTGGCGGGTCTGTCCGCACTTTCTTTTGGTTACCTTTTTTTGTATAAACTTGGACCATATGTATATACTTAGAGGTTTGTTAGACTTCCGCTGTGTTTTATAGTTATGTTTCCGCTATAATGTCCTCTATTGTATATGCTCTGTGGGGTTTTGCAGGTTGGTTTGTCAAGCAAGTCATGTAAGTCATGATTGAGTCGTCCAAGATTCACTCTAACTCCTAGGGTGGGTTTTGGGTCGCGACAGAAGTGGTATCAGAGCTTAGGCTTTAGGTCTCTAGGGTCACTTAGAATCTTATACCACGGCTTGACAAGAGCATATGTTAGGAAACAAGTTAGGAAGGAAGTGAGTCGGGAACGAGTCTGGTTCCAAGTTTAAGACTAAACTTTAGTCTTAGTCTAAAATGGTTGCTTTAACCAAGTACGGGTTCTAGGTACGCTAGAACACTAAAGTATAAGTATAATGTGATGAATACTCTGATGACTTGATGTGATGTATATTAGTATTATACAACTAATACAAATTGAATTATTGTGAAATGACATGGAAATAAACTGTGGTTTCGAGTGAGACTCATGTGGTGCTATTGTTCTCAGGACTTTAGTCATGAGGCGGGGCACACGGGGTCGTGGACCACACACCAGAGCTTCATCTTCTTCCAGAGATGAGGATGAGCAGCCGGACCTCTCCCAGGTCTTAGGCTCTATTGCTGAGACACTCGCCATCCTGGCGGCTCGGCAAACTATACCGGCATCAGCGGCACCTACTCCACCGCCCGCAGCTCCAGTACATCGTACAGCTGGAGTTGAGGCATTCAGGAGATTGAGGCCTCCATCCTTCCATGGGAGTGTGGACCCTCTTGCTGCGGAGGCGTGGATCCTCCAGATGGAGAAGATTTTTGCAGTCCTCTCGCCTACAGAGGAGGATAGAGTAGCATGGGCAGTTTTCATGCTAGAGGGTGAAGCCCACCATTGGTGGTTGTCCGCATTGAGGACGCGAGACTTGACCATGCAGGGTCAACCTTGGACTTGGGAGGAGTTCAAGGATACTTTTTACAAGAAGTATTTTCCGATCGGTGCACGGGAAAAGAAAGAGAGAGAATTCATCAACCTTGAGCAAGGTTCGATGTCTGTGGCTGCTTATGAGGCCAAGTTCTCGGAGCTATCACGCTTCGCGACACATATGATTGCCACCGAGGCAATGAAGGCGAGGAGGTTTGAGCAAGGGCTCAAGGATGTCATCATGGAGAAAGTGTCGGTTTTCAGGCATTGCCACTTACGCCGAAGTAGTGGATAAGGCCTTATTGGTTGAGGCCAATTCTGAAGCGGTGTCTAAGAAGAGAGAGTTGGCGAGAGGCCAAGCCAGTAGTTCAGCACCTCCAGAGAGACGGGCTCGTACCGGCCCTTATCAGTATACATGGCCAGCACCACCGATGAGGCCGACTTATGCGGCCCCAGCACCACGGCAGTACGTGCCACAGGCACCTCGACCTCAGGCTCTCCCGGCCCCATGGCCAGTTGTACCTCAGGTGGCGAGATATGCTCCACCTCAGGCCCCTCCTACCCGCACGCACGAGCCCTGCCCTTCATGCGGCCGAAGGCACCCAGCAGGGGATTGCCTAAGAGCATCGGGTGGATGTTTTCACTGTGGTCGCCAGGGCCACGTGATCAGGGATTGCCCTACCCGGCATTTACCAGGCCAGTCTCAGGGGATTAGGCCACCAGCACGCCCAGCAGGATCACATCAGGCGTCATCTCAGACTACCCGGTCCACACCTCAGTCTCGCCAGGCGAACCAGGGGCGAGTTTTTGCCTTGACAGAGGGCGATGCACTTGCATCTGACGATGTGGTGCAAGGTACGCGTTAGGAGTTATTTTCCTTATTCGTGATTGTTATGTTATGTTTTATTCCTTGTGTACGTAGTTGGTATGCTATATATATATACCTACGTGTATACACTGTTGAGGCTTGAATTGACGTAACTAGTCTAAAATTTCAGGAACCCTACTAGTCAATGAGTATTTGGCTCGAGTGTTGATTGATACCGGGTCCACTCATTCGTTTGTCTCGCCGAGTTTTTCAGAAGGCTTTTCTGGGGAGCCAAGTCAGCTAGAACCGGAGTTAGCCATTTCGACTCCTCTTGGCAAAACAGTATTAGCAGATCAAGTGTATAGAAATGGTGTGGTCCAAGTTGGAAGCCACGAGTTGGCAGTTGACCTCATCGTCCTTGGATTCCAAGACTTTGATGTTATATTGGGAATGGATTGGTTGGCAGCACATCATGGGCATGTAGCTTGCTTTGAGAAAATGGTACTCTTCAAGCCAGTAGAAGGAAAACCATTCCACTTTCGCGGGTTGAAAAGCAGATCTATTGCTCGTTTTGCGGCGTTGGGCGTAGCTAACCCCGAGGCAAAGGACTCATCAACTATTCCGGTTGTGAGTGAATTCCTGGATGTATTTCCAGAGGAGTTGCCAGGATTGCCTCCAGATAGGGAGATTGAGTTTGTGATCGAGCTTGCACCAGGCACAGCTCCTATTTTCAGAGCTCCATATAGAATGGCCCCTATTGAACTCAAGGAGTTGAAGACTCAGTTGGAGGAATTGCAAGGCCTTGGTTTCATTCGACCAAGCGTCTCACCGTGGGGTGCCCCGGTGTTATTTGTTAAGAAGAAGGATGGCTCGATGCGGATGTGCATTGATTATCGGCAACTGAACAAAGTCACTATAAAGAATAGGTATCCATTGCCTAGGATTGACGACTTGTTCGATCAGTTGAAGGGAGCAAGATTTTTCTCAAAAATAGATCTTCGATCGGGTTATCACCAATTGAAGATTAAGGTGGAAGATGTTTCCAAAACTGCTTTCAGGACTCGATATGGGCACTATGAGTTCTTAGTGATGCCTTTTGGTCTCACGAACGCGCCGGCAGCCTTTATGGATTTGATGAACCGGGTGTTCAGACCATACCTAGATCGGTGCGTGATTGTATTTGTTGATGACATTTTGGTCTATTCCCAGAACCGGGAAGATCACATACGCGACCTTCGCCTTGCATTGGAAATGTTAAGAGAGCACAAGTTATACGCCAAAATCAGCAAGTGTGAGTTTTGGTTGGAAGAGGTGGCATTCCTAGGCCACGTTGTTTCTGCGGAAGGCATCTCTGTTGATCCGAAGAAGATAGAAGCTGTTATGAGTTGGGCGAGGCCCAAGAGTGTTACTGAGATACGCAGCTTTCTTGGGCTGGCAGGCTACTACAGGAGATTTGTAGAGGGTTTCTCTAGCCTTGCAGCACCGCTTACTCACCTGACAAGGAAGAATGCGAAGTTTGTTTGGAGCGACAAGTGTGAGATCAGTTTCACGGAACTGAAGAAGAGGCTTACTACAGCTCCTGTCCTTACAGTACCATCTGGACCTCTTGGGTATGAGGTGTACAGTGATGCCTCACACGTTGGACTTGGATGTGTGCTTATGCAACACAAGAAGGTCATTGCCTATGCATCGAGGCAATTGAAGGAGCATGAGAAGAATTACCCCACGCACGACTTAGAGCTTGCCGCTGTCGTGTTTGCGCTCAAGATCTGGCGACATTACTTATACGGGGTGGAATTCTATGTGTATACGGATCACAAGAGTCTCAAATACCTCTTTTCCCAAAAGGAATTGAATCTAAGGCAACGGCGTTGGATGGAATTCCTGAAGGACTATGATTGTACCATTCAATACCACCCGGGTAAAGCAAATGTAGTGGCTGATGCTTTGAGTAGAAGACCTCAGGGGTTGTTAGCACACATGTTGGTTCAAGAATGGAAGCTGCTAAAAGATTTGGCAAATCTGGACATCAGTGTGAATAACTCTGTCCGTGGTCCTACCTTGGCAAATGTTACGGTTCGGCCGTACATTATAGATTTGATCCAAGAGTATCAAGCCATGGATGCGGAATTGTTGGCTTTCCGGGACAAGGAAGTTGCCAAGGGCAGTGAAGACTTTTCTCTCACTAGTCGGGGTGCTATCACATTCAAGGGAAGGCTGTGCGTCCCAGCCAATGCAGACCTTCGAAGAGAGATTTTGGATGAAGCACACCGTTCGAAGTACACAGTGCATCCAGGGGGTACGAAGATGTACCGGAACCTCAAGAGTCACTTTTGGTGGCGAAATATGAAGAGGGAGGTTGCGGAATATGTAGCACGGTGCTTGGTGTGTCAACAGGTGAAAGCAGAACACATGCGGCCCGCCGGTCTATTACAGTCCCTTCCGATTCCCGAGTGGAAATGGGAGAATATATCCATGGATTTCATAGTTGGCTTGCCAAAGACGGCAAGGGGCTCAGATGCGATATGGGTAGTAGTGGATCGTTTGTCGAAATCCGCTCATTTCCTACCGTACCGAACTACTCTCAACTCTAGCCAGTTAGCCGCTTTGTACATCAAGGAAGTGGTGAGGTTGCACGGAGTGCCCGTTAGTATTGTGTCAGATCGGGATCCAAGATTCACATCGCGATTCTGGAAAAGCTTCCAGGAGGCTATGGGTTCCCGACTCGATTTCAGCACCGCTTTTCATCCACAGACGGATGGACAAACCGAGAGAGTGAACCAAGTCATTGAAGACATGCTTCGGGCTTGTATGATGGATTTCAGAGGCAGTTGGGAAGAGCATTTGCCTTTGGTTGAATTCGCCTACAATAACAGCTATCAGGCAAGTATCCAAATGGCACCATTTGAGGCCTTGTATGGGCGAAGTTGTAGGTCTCCTCTCTATTGGGACGAGGTAGGAGAAAGGAAATTACTTGGTCCAGAATTGATTGAACAAACTGCAAACACAGTTAAGATCATTCGGGATCGATTGAAAGCCGCTCAAGATCGCCAGAAAAGTTATGCGGACACGCGCCGCAGGGACTTGGAATTTCAAGTAGGGGATCGAGTCTTTGTGAAAGTATCTCCTAGCAAAGGGATCATGAGATTTGGCAAGCGAGGCAAGCTCAGTCCTCGCTATGTTGGACCGTTTGAGATTATCACGCGGGTTGGTGAAGTTGCTTATCGAGTAGCTCTCCCACCTCACATGGCCGCGGTTCACAACGTTTTCCACGTGTCTATGCTTCGGAAGTACATTGCGGACCCTTCGCATGTACTAGAATTGGAACCGTTGGAAATTCGAGAAGATCTCACGTTGGTTGAGAAGCCGATTCACATATTGGATCGAAGAGATCAAGTGCTTCGCAACAAGACTATCCATTTGGTCCTAGTGCAATGGCAACACCATGCTCGGGAAGAAGCTACATGGGAGCGTGAAGCCGAAGTCAAAGCGAAGTACCCAGAAATATTTGAATGAGTTTTGTATAAGTTTGTATATGACTTGTAATTTTCTTGTTGATTTGTAATGCAAGTAGCGTCTAAACTTCGAGGACGAAATTTTTGTAAGGGGGGAAGGATGTAGAGCCCCGGACCTTTTCACATTTATGCATGACCCTTCGTAGCCATTTTTCCTTTAAAGTAATGCAATTAATAAATAAGGAAGAAATTAGAAATTCTGAAATGTCAGAAATGTTCGTTTTCGAAGTACGAACCCAACGCAAGTTGAATCGTCAAAATCGGACGAACGAGTCAAAAGTTATGGCCAAAACAGTTTGGACCTGCAGACCACCGATCGCTCGGTCCATGGAGCGATCGATCGGTCCAAAACCGATCGCTCGGAGGCTATCGACTGGTCGAGATTTTTTTATGGGGAAATTTTCCAGAGAGTGAAATTTCAACCGATCGCTCGGTTATGAAACCGATCGATCGGTAGGCAACCGATCGATCGGTCATTAACACCGATCGCTCGGTCCTCGCGTTTTACAGAATTTTCACTAAGGGCATTTTCGGCATTCGGGTGTTATACCCTTTCTTATATAGGATTACCCGAGCCTTTAGGGCTCATTCTCAACCCTTAGAAGATTTGGGAGATTAGAGAGAAAGGAGAAGGTTTTCCAAAACCTAGGTTTCCATTTTGGAGAGAAATCAAAGGGTTTTGAAACCCTAGATCAACCTCAAACCCGATTTCTTCAAGATTTCGGTTCAAGCATTCGTGGAGCTCGTGTGGGGCACTCTCCTCAAGCTAGGGCAGCAACTCACGTGCGTTTGGTGGAGGATTTCTTCCCCCATTTGTCAAGGTCGGTACTTCTTACTACCCTCCTAGTTATAGCTTCTCTTTCCCTTTATTTCTTCTTGTTTTCTTTCACCTATATATGTGTTATGAGATTGGTGGTATGAATGGTGAATGGAGATGGATGTTGGCGAATGGATGCCGTGTGGATGATGTGATGAACGAATGAGAAAGGGCATTGTACTAATAATGAACATACAAGTGTGATGTGAGCATAACCCACATAGAAAAGCATGATTTAGGTTTAAGTGAATAATGAACACACCACATGTTTGATGAAATGCCAAGGTGAATAAAATAAATGATAAATTAAGGGAACCCATGTTTAATTGCTCTTGAAATTTGTTAGGGTTCATGATAGTGTGTTTCTTACATTTCTTAAAATGTGTAGATTATTAATTACTTAAATTGTTATATGCTATGCCTTGTGAATCACTCCAAATTGTCATATTTAATTCCAAATGCAAGTATGCACACGATCTCACGAGCACGCATGAAATGACGTGATTTACCGATGTTTTGAGTATGGGACGTAGAGGTGGGGCATATCCTAAGATATGTTTCACTTCGCTTTTGACAAGGGCAAGACAATCATGCATTGCATGGGGAAAGGTCTCCCATCCCCTCGCATGACATGCATAGCATCGCATGACACGCATAGCATAGCATGGCATGACACGCATAACATAGCATCACACATTCTGCATGGATGCTAGTTGCGACGGGCTATGAACGGCAACTAGGCATTCACATTCCGCATGGATGCTAGTTGCGACGGGCTATGAACGGCAACTAGGCATTCACATTCTGCATGGATGCTAGTTGCGACGGGCTATGAACGGCAACTAGGCATACCCATCTGCATATAGGGTACTAGTTGTGACGGACTATGAACGGCAACTAGGCATGTGAACATGTTTAAATTATGAACAAGCAAGCATGATACTCGCATGACACGCATGACATGACATGACACGCATGATATGACAAGATAAGACAACATAACAAGTTTCAAGCACGGAAATGGTATTTTCAAGTCAAGTCAAGTGCACGATGTTTTCAAGAGGTTTCATCGGCTTTCTACGAAATACAAGCATGATTATAAATTGTTTTGTTTCCTTGTATGATATAAATTGTTCATGTTCTATATGTGCAACTTGCTTCCTCCTTTATGTATGCTATCTATATGCTATGACTGTTGGTTAGTGCTTAGTACCCGCTGAGTATTCCATGCTCAGCCGTACTTCTTATGTCGGCAGGTGACGGCGGAGCAGCTGCTCCATTTGATATCTGTGCTCCGAGTCCATGGGTGGAGGAGGAGTACGTCGAGGAGCCTTTTGAGGAACCTCCAGTTGAGGGTTACCATTAGGTGGTTGTAGATTCTGAGAGGATTAGCTGTGGGTGAGATGAGAGATTTTATCCATGTATTTTGGCGGGTCTGTCCGCACTTTCTTTTGGTTACCTTTTTTTTGTATAAACTTGGACCATATGTATATACTTAGAGGTTTGTTAGACTTCCGCTGTGTTTTATAGTTATGTTTCCGCTATAATGTCCTCTATTGTATATGCTCTGTGGGGTTTTGCAGGTTGGTTTGTCAAGCAAGTCATGTAAGTCATGATTGAGTCGTCCAAGATTCACTCTAACTCCTAGGGTGGGTTTTGGGTCGCGACAAAACCAGCTACATCATTTGGACCAAAAAGATCCATATGCAAGAGTTCTAAAAGCCTAGTGGTAGAAATTATTTTCTTGAATTGAAAATAAGATTTTATTTGTTTTCCAAGTTGATAAGCATTACATCATTTTTAGAGAGTTTAGACAAAAGATACATACTAGCATGTCCTAGTCTTCTATGTCATAACCAACTAGCCTCATCTATTGCTGAAAAACATATCATGTTTTGAGATTTAAGTTCATCAAAATCTAGGGTGTATACATTCTCATTCCTATGTGCTACAAATAGAGTATTCAGATTATCTTTATCCTTAATCATACAGATATTTGACTTAAATGAAATGTTTAATCCCTTATCACAATGTTGACTAATACTAATGAGATTATGTTTAAGACCATCAACAAATAGTACATTCTCAATAAAGGCAGATTTATTCTCACCAATGTTACCTATGTCAATGATCTTCCCTTTAGCATTGTCTCCAAATGTCACATGACCGCCATCCTTTGGAGTGATTGATGCAAATAGCTCCTTATTCCCGGTCATATGCCTTGAGCATCCACTGTCCAAGAACCATGTTGTCTTGGAGGTTCTTGATTTGAAGCATACCTACACATTCAATTCAAGTAACTCCGGGATATTTTTCCCTCGATATCCAAACAGTTTTGGATGGTACCCAAAGTGATCTGGGTTTTGGTTTGGGAGAATTAGTTCCCTTGGGAACCATATCATTCTTGGTCCTCTATGGTCAGTTTTTGAAGAATAAGCTGTTCCTTTTGGAACCAAACTTTCCAAATTATTTTACCATTATAAAATGCAGTAGATGGTGGAGTTTGGTTACTACTTGCTTTTGTAAAAAAGTTCTGATAATCTTTTTATTTTGAAAAAGTATTATAACCTCATTCAGCTTTGTTAAAAGCACATCTTTGTTGTCCTAGAAGTCTCTCTAGATTCTTTTGACCATTTGTGAATGTGAGGACAGTATTAGTTAAGTCCTTGACTTTAGCGTTTAGCTTATCACATTCACAAGGTGAGTCATAAGGAACATTTTGAACATTGTTTAATTTCTTACTTAATTCCTCATTCTCAATAGCTAACACACTCTTTTCTTTTTGCAAAGTCTCACATGATTGTGTAAGAGTGTGGATTTCCTTTTTAAACAATTTATTTAATTTAGCTATTCTACCAAATTCAATATAAAGTTCATCAAATGCTTCTCTTATTTCATCATATGAGAGAGAATCATTTGGGGAAGAAGTTATCTCATCCTCATTAGCCATGAGGCACAAATTTGCTACATCTTCATCACTTGAATCTTCTGACTTGCTTCCCTCTGAGTCATCCCAAGTCCCCATTATGGTCTTTTTCTTGTACTTTTGGCTCTTCTTGAGTAGAGGGCAGTCAGTCCTTATGTGCCCTGGTTTCTTGCATTCATAGCAAGTGAGAGGTTTCTTCTTGCTAGATTCAGCCTTGTTTACCTCTTTTAAGAATTCCTTCTTGTATGGTCTCTTTTTGAAGTTCTTCTTATGCTTGAGGAACCTTTTGAATCTTCTTGCCATCAAGGCTATATCTTCATCATCATTTCTACTTTCCTCATCAATGTTTTCAACTTGTGTAGTCTTGAGGGCCAGCCCTTTATTGGTTCATGGTTCATCAGGCATTTGATCCTTCATTATGATTTCATGAGTCATAAGAGATCCCAGTAGCTCATCCATAGGCAATTTGGTGAGGTCCTTTGCTTCTTGAATTGCTATCACTTTTGGAGTCCATTCCTTGGGCAATGATCTTAACATCTTTCTCACATTTTCTGCATTAGAATATACCTTACCCAGAGATTTAGGACCATTTAAAATATTATTAAATCTGGTGAACATATCACCAATAGATTCTTCTTTTTCCATTTTGAATAATTCATACTTGTGAACAAGCATGCTAATCTTTTCTTCTTTAACCTGATTAGTCCCTTCATAGGTGACTTTCAGTTTATCCCATATTTCTTTAGCGAAGTCACATCCGGAAACTCTGTTAAACTCTTGGGGACTTAAGGCACAGTAGAGGTTGCTAATAGCTTTAACATTGATTTGAATGAGCTTAATATCAGCTTCATTCCATTCTTCCTCTATTTTAGGGATTCTAACATCATCTACAGTTTTTGTGAGAAGATGAGGGCCATTGACTATAACTCTCCAACACTCATATTCTAGAGCTTGGATGTAATACATCATCCTACTTTTCCAATAGTTATAATTTTCTCCATTAAACAATGGAGGTCTATGATGCACTGTCCTTCTCCTAGGCTTGTTGCAAAATCATTGTTTGCCATAATAAAATCGATTACTCAGATTGTTTAGATCTTTTTAGAGTATTAGGCTCTGATACCAATTATTGGCCAGGTAATGACCCTAAAGGGGGGGTGAATAGGGTCTATGACAGAATTAAAAATTTCAAGTTCAAAAGTATGGAATAAAGTTAAATATGCAACAAGCTAAACTACAGAATATTAAAAGAAAGAGATAAGAGATAAGGAGAATGCAAACTCAAGATTTGTTCACGAGGTTCAGCAAACCAGCTTACTCCCCGCCTCAGCTTCCAGCTAGAAGATTCACCACGTTTACTTAATCACATAGGCTCCTTCACAAGTGGAGTCCAAACCCTTACAATCTCTCTTACAGGTCGGGATATTACCTTACAAGCTCTCTTTTAGGCTGAGCTGAAACCTCTCAAGAGCAGAACCCTCTCTTAATATAGTTGAAGCAACAGCTTC
The DNA here is from genome assembly GCA_015143295.1 of Tetracentron sinense. Classification (NCBI taxonomy): domain Eukaryota; kingdom Viridiplantae; phylum Streptophyta; class Magnoliopsida; order Trochodendrales; family Trochodendraceae; genus Tetracentron; species Tetracentron sinense. Next base: position 16,997,199 of record CM026559.1, on the reverse strand, counting down.
AATGCAAGAATCCTAGATTCATGACTAGTTATAATTAATGAGTTTTTGAATTGATAATCCGAAATGAAAGCTCCTTAAATGAGCTGGATAAGAGTGAAATACAAACTCTAATAAGGTCTCTCGAAGAAAATAGGAGTTGAATCAACTCAAGTGACATATTTTGTAGCGACCCAGAATTTTAATATAATAAAATTTTGGATTATCGGTCCTTAATTGAGGTTAATTAGTTGTGTGTTTGATAAATTTGTGTAAAGTAGGTATTACTCGGAATTGGGTTGCACTACTACGAAATTAGTGTTTTTCTTCGATCTGCCCACATAGTGTGCCGGTCGGCTATCCGAATGTCCACCTATCGTTCCGATTCAGTTGCACATCAATTGGCGAAACCGCAAAAGTCCTGTGTGTGGAAGCATAGAGAAAATCAGGGAATTCGTAGTGTATCGAATTTCGATTGGGGCTCTATATTTAGCGGACTTTCTAATTGAAATCCATGCGGATTGTTCCACTACATGCTGGAAGGCCATGGGGACGACCGTCTATCATTTCGGCAGTTTATTATCTCATATGGCGAAACCCCAGTGTGTTTTGTATCCGAAATTGGAAATTTTGTGGGTTTTGTGAATTCTTCTGGTCGCACTTTTTAGCAGTCAAAACTCATCGGATTTCCCCAAAACTTTTACAGCAGGTGTCAGACTACCCCAAGATCAATCACCTGAAGTTTTTTCAAAATCGAAAATCATATGGTATGGTTTTGGAATGACTTTCGGCGACATTACCGGAAACCGGTCGCGATTTGCAAGCCGCGACACGTGTCTCGGCTCAGGCCAACACGTGGCACCTTTCAAGCGACACTTGGCGCGCATGTGTGGGTTAGGCTAGTCTATAAATAGTAGACCACCCCCAGCCGTTTCTCTCATCCTAGTGAGAGAGAGGCGAAGCCCTACCGAATTTTCTAGAGAGAGAAACATTCTAGATAGAGAAAGGGAATTTTCTAGAGAGAGAGAGTTTGGAGAGAGATAAAGAGGAGTATCTTGACATTTTTGGACGTGCTGAGTGCATTGGTGGCGTCTATTTCATCTCTCGGAGCTTCGAAACACATGTACCATAGGTAATAAAAACCCTTTCTTTTCTATTTTTCATTCCACTAGATAAATTATGTGAATTGTGTTGTTTATATCAGACCCTTTCTGAGCTCTGATCATGCTCAAATTTTTACTCTAAATTTATCTTCCTATTCTGTAAATCATAACAAAAGTTTACTGCGATCTAATGGTTGGATAGGATGATATGAATTTCTAAAGGAAAACCTTGTCTGCTATTTTTAAGGCTAACAGTACGGTTTTCCTAATTATAGGGAACCTTTCTGAGCTCTGATCATGCTCAAATTTTTACTCTAAATTTATCTTCCTAATTGGTAAATCATATCAAAATTTTACTGCGATCTGATGGTTGGATAAGATGATATGAATTTCTAAAAGAAAACCTAGTCTACTATTTTTTAGGCTAACAGTACGGTTTTCCTAATTATAGGGAACCTTTCTGAGCTCTAATCATACTCAAATTTTTATTCTAAATTTATCTTCCTAATCTGTAAATCATAACAAAATTTCACTATGATCTGATGGTTGGATTGGATGATATGAATTTCTAAATGAATACCTAGTCTGCTGTTTTTAAGGCTAACAGTACGGTTTTCCTAATTATAGGGAACCCTTCTAATCTCAGATCATGCTATGAATTTTACCACATATTTATCTTCCTAATATGTAAAGCATATAAAAATTTCATTATGATCTGATGATTGGATAGGATGATATGAATTTCTAAAGGAAAACCTAGTCTGCTGTTTTTAAGGCAAACTGTACGGTTTTGATCATTACAGGGAACCTTCCTTATCTCAGATCATGCTCAGATTTTTACCATATTGCAAGCTTCCTACTTTTTCAATCATATCAAAATTTCAATGAGATCTGATGGTTGAATTTGACAATATGAATTTCTAAATAAAACCTAGTCTGTCGTTTTAGGAACAACAGTATGGTTTTGATAATTACAAAGCCCCTTCCTGATCTTAGATCTTTATTCAACATTATGCTTGTCATGGTGTGTTAAAATGGGTTGTATGTACTTGTATGGGGAGGTATAGGAACTGAGCAGAGGGGCGTAGCCCTCGGTTTCAGGTTGAATAACTCGGAATTTAGGTTCAGCGATCGATTGGGTGACCAATCGATAAGCGATTTGTTGACTTGACATGGCATATGTATATGATCGGATGATTATTTTGATACTGGAATAGTGGGAGTCGTAGTGTGTAGACCTCTGTGGCTGATGGTCGGGAGTGGGTGGATTACTATCTATAGATCCTCTTTGACTAGGTCTGGAGTAGTGATTGTGTATAGTCTAGAATCTTCGGATTCGCAGTTAGTTGAGCCAGCATGCTCAAGTATTGTCACAATTGGTTGAACTGGGAGATGTTGGAGTCCTAAAAGATGTCTAAAGTGACTAAGCATTAAATAGTGTATTGACCGGGGTTCCTCTATGGTTGGGTCCAAAGAGGCGGCACTGTACCTATCGAGGTTCCTTCTAGGTGGTACGTCATGGAGAGACGGTATCCAGTAAGGTTCGGGGTGCCTCCAGTGAATAGCCAGAAGATGATGGTAGACAAGTTGGCTGGGATTCCTTCATGACTGATAACCAGTGAGATGGCGGTGTGTATACACCGTAGGTGCTGTCAGTCAGAGCAGATGTGGTAAGTCCTTGGAGGATGATTACCCTAGTTGTGTAGAATCTTCAGGGTTCTGGTCTGTGTGTGTTGGGACACCCAAGGGTTGGTCATGTTCGGGTAAATACCAGAACAGTATTCAGGAGTGTGGGTGACTCAAGTTATGATGTGACCGGGTAATGCCAGAATTGTGTTGAGCTTGGAATGATCAAGCTCGAATAGGGTATAGAGACCACTCTATGATGAACATGTATGGGCTAAAGGCCGGTTAACAGAGTCTCAGGACTCGGAGTAAAACATGGTTGATGATCGAAAAAAATAACTTGGTAAAAGAAATACATGTTGCATAATGAACTCCATAATTGGGAAAGATATTCGAGATTGGGAATCTCGTGTTGGGTGCGATGGCCCTGTGTGACTGAGGGTCACAATATAACTTGGATATATTACTAAATTTTATCATGAACCGGCATATGTATATTATGTGTTTATTGATGCTTTGCTATAATGTGGAAGATAGTATAGATGAATTGTGGTTTTTTTTATTAGGCTTTATAGCTCACTGATGTTTCATGTCAACAGATACTGATGCGGACGATTAGTAGGTGTGGATCCTGCGCCTTATACTTTTGTCTTTGGATAGAGACTTGTCTCGGCATGTTAGTGGCGCCTCCGTTTTGTAAAACAGACACAATGGTAAATAATATACAGGTATTTGTTTTGTGGTTGATGGCTATTGTGATGACCAGAGTTTATGTTGCTCCATGTGAGTAAAGTTTAAATTTTTCCGCATTTGTGCGGTAAAGTCTTTCGCTGAGCTGGTATGAACGACCAGGCATGCGTCTCGGGACACTACTCCGGTAGGCGCGGGTTCGGGGTGTCACAATTGGTATCAGAGCCAAAATCAATAACCATCAGACAAATCATACTTGAGCATAACACACCTAAGAACCGTTGGATAGGCGATCCCTTAGAGATTAATTCGATATTCCTAGTTGAGTGATTGTTGTATATGTCATGTTTCGAAATCAGACATTGATTTGGAATATGTGCATGTGCAGCAATGGCAAGGACGCACCGAATTCCCACAAAGAGGGAGATAGCTCTGTTTGAGTGGGCGGTGACCATGCAAAGAAAACGTCATGCTGGATGGTCATCTTACTGCACTGTACACCTAAAGGCGGTACGACCACTCCGCAAGGGATTGACCGCACGAGCAATGCGCGAATCCCTGAGAAAGAGCGAGATTGATTGGGTATTGAGAGAGGCTAGACCTGAGACAGAGGACCAAGCACTGCAGGAGGATAGTGTAGCAGTCTCACCGATAGAGGTTGGGACTTACGGAGTATAGGATCATAGGGAAAGAGCATGGTGCATCTGTATCGTTTTGGCATTTTGGAGTATAATAGATGCCCTACTCGGTCTTTCCCTCATGAGATCACTTTTTGCATGTGTACAGCTACAGGATGTTTTGTATACGCTGGTGTACTACTATACTCTACAGTGTTGCCTTGTATATCTTAGTAATGAAATGAATGAAATGTTTCTTTTTGACTATTGAACTCTTGAGTACATTTCTTTTTATTTCATTACATTTATAAAGCGTTCACTATGGTATAATTATAGGAAAACCATGCCACCTCGGAGACCGCCCAAGAATACTTTGGCCGGAGGCTTTGAAGCCATCTTGGCTCTAGCTAATTTAATTCAACAACAGCAAACCCAGAATAATAACGGAAATGGGAATGGACAGTGTACTTTGAACGATGTGCCTCATCCATGATCTCCCTCCGGAGATTTGCATTGGCTGGAACACACAGCCTTCCCTTGAATGTGATAGCACCTCGGCTAGTAAGAGAGAAGTCCTCACTACCCTTAGCAACTTCCTTGTCCCGATAAGCCAACAATTCAGCATCCGTGGCTTGGTATTCTTGGATCAAATCTATAATGTATGGCCGAACCGTGACATTTGCCAAGATAGGACTACGGACAGAGTCATTCACACTAATGTCCAGATTTGCCAAGTCTTCAAGTAGCTTCCATTCTTGCACTAACATGCATGCTAATAACCCCGGAGGTCTTCTACTCAAAGCATCAGCCACTACATTTGCTTTACCCGGGTGGTATTGAATGGTACAATCATAGTCCTTCAAAAATTCCATCCAACGCCGTTGCCTTAGATTCAGCTCCTTTTGGGAAAAGAGATACTTGAGACTCTTGTGATCAGTGAACACATAGAACTCCACCCCATAAAGGTACTGACGCCAAATCTTAAGTGCAAACACGACCGCCACAAGCTCCAAGTCGTGCGTGGGATAATTCTTTTCATGCTCCTTCAACTGCCTTGATGCATAGGCAATGACTTTCTTGTGCTGCATGAGTACACACCCAAGTCCAATGTGTGAGGCATCACTATACACCTCATACCCATAAGGTCCGGATGGCACAGTAAGGACAGGGGCTGTAGTAAGCCTCTTCTTCAGTTCCGTGAAACTGATCTCACACTTGTCGCTCCATACAAACTTAGCGTTCTTCCTTGTCAGGTAAGTGAGCGGTGCTGCAAGGCTGGAGAAACCCTCTACGAATCTCCTGTAGTAGCCTGCCAACCCAAGAAAACTGCGTATCTCCGTGACACTCTTGGGCCTCGCCCAATTCATGACTGCCTCTATCTTCTTTGGATCCACCGAAATGCCTTCCGCTGATACAACGTGGCCTAGGAATGCCACCTCTTCCAACCAAAACTCACACTTGCTAAGTTTGGCGTATAGCTTGTGCTCTCTTAGCATTTCCAAAGCAAGGCGTAGGTCGCGTGTGTGATCTTCCCGTGTCTGGGAATAAACCAAAATGTCATCAACAAATACAATCACGCACCTATCAAGATATGGCCGGAACACCCGGTTCATCAAATCCATAAAGGCTGCCGGCGCGTTCGTGAGTCCAAAAGGCATCACCAAGAACTCGTAGTGTCCATACCGAGTCCTGAAAGCAGTTTTGGGAACATCTTCCGTCTTAATCTTCAACTGGTGATAGCCTGATCGAAGATCTATCTTTGAGAAAAATCTCGCTCCCTTCAACTGATCGAACAAGTCATCAATCCTAGGCAAGGGATACCTATTCTTTATAGTGACTTTGTTCAATTGCCGGTAATCAACACACATCCGCATCGAGCCATCTTTCTTCTTAACAAACAACACTGGGGCACCCCATGGTGAGACACTTGGTCGAATGAAGCCAAGGCCTTGCAATTCCTCCAACTGAAGTCTTCAACTCCTTGAGTTCAATAGGGGCCATTCTATATAGAGCTCTGAATACAGGAGCTGTGCCTGGTGCAAGCTCGATCATAAACTCAATCTCCCTGTCTGGAGGCAATCCTGGCAACTCCTCTGGAAATACATCCAGGAACTCACTCACAACCGGAATAGTCGATGAGTCCTTTGCCTCGGGGTTAGCTAAGCTCAACGCCGCAAAACGAGCAATAGATCTACTTTTCAACCCGCGAAAGTGGAATGGTTTTCCTTCTACTGGCTTGAAGAGTACCATTTTCTCAAAGCAAGCTACATGCCCATGATGTGCTGCTAACCAATCCATTCCCAATATAACATCAAAGTCTTGGAATCCAAGGACGATGAGATCAACTGCCAACTCGTGGCTTCCAACTTGGACCGCACTATTTCTATACACTTTATCTGCCAATACTGTTTTGCCAAGCGGAGTCGAAATGGCTAACTCCGGTTTTAGTTGACTAGGCTCCACAGAAAAGCCTTCTGAAAAACTCGGCGAGACAAACGAATGAGTAGACCCGGTATCAATCAACACTCGAGCCAAATACTCATTGACTAGTAGGGTTCCTGAAATTTTAACTAGTGGAGTTAATCCATGCATCAACAGCGTATACATGTAGGTATATATACATATAGAACATGCCAAGTAGGTACGCAGAGAATAGAGCATAACATAATAATCACGAATAAAGAAATTAACTCTAACTGCGTACCTTGCACCACATCATCAGATGCAAGTGCATCACCCTCTGTCAAGGCAAAAACTCGCCCCTGGTTTGCCTGGCGAGACTGAGGTGTAGACCGGGTAGTCTGAGATGACGCCTGGTATGATCCTGCTGGGCGTGTCGGGGGCCTACTACCCTGAGACTGGCCTGGTAAATGCCGGCTAGGGCAATCCCTGATCATGTGGCCCTAGCGACCGCAATGATAACATCCACCAGATGCTCTTCGGCAATCTCCTGCCTGATGCCTTTTGCCGCATGAAGTGCAGACCTCATATGTGTAGGCTGGAGGGACCGGAGGTGGTGTATACCTCGCTGCCTGAGGGGTAACTGGCCGTGGGGCCGGAAGAGCCTGAGGTCGAGGTGCCTGTGGCACGTACTGCCGGGGTGCTGGAGGCGCATAAGTCGGCCTCATCTGTGGTGCTGGCCATGTATACTGATAAGGACCAGTCCGGGCCCGCCTCTCTAAAGGTACCAAACCACTAGATTGGCCTCTCGCCAATTCTCTCTTCTTGGACACGGTCTCTGAATTGGTCTCAACCAACAAGGCTTTATCCACCACTTCGGCGAAAGTGGCGTGCCTGAAGACCGACACTTTCTCCATGATGACGTCCTTGAGCCCTTGCTCAAACCTCCTCGCCTTCATTGCCTCGGTGGCAATCATATGTGTCGCGAAGCGTGATAGCTCCGAGAACTTGGCCTCATAAGCGGCCACAGACATCGAACCTTGCTCAAGGTTGATGAATTCTCTCTCTTTCCTTTCCCGAGCTCCAACCGGGAAATACTTCTTATAGAACGTGTCCTTAAACTCCTCCCAAGTCCACGGTTGACCTTGCATGGTCAAGTCCCGTGTCCTCAATGCGGACAACCACCAATGGTGGGCTTCGCCCTCTAGCATAAAAATTGCCCATGCCACTTTCTCTTCCTCTGTAGGAGAGAGCACCGCAAATATCTTCTCAACCTGGAGGATCCAAGCCTCCGCAGTAAGAGGGTCCACACTCCCGTGGAAGGATGGAGGCCTCAATCTCCTGAATGCCTCAACTCCAGCTGTACGATGTACCGGAGCTGCGGGCGGTGGAGTAGGTGCCGCTGATGCCAGTATAGTTTGCCGAGCCGCCAGGATGGCGAGTGTCTCAGCAATAGAGCCTAAGACCTGAGAGAGGTCCGGCTGCTCATCCTCATCCCGTGAAGAAGAGGAAGCTCTGGTATGTGGTCCACGACCCCGTGTGTTCCGTCTCATGACTAAAGTCCTGAGAATAATAACACCACATGAGTCTAACTTGAAACCACAGTTTATTTCAATGTCACTTCACAATAATTCAATTTGTATTAGTTGTATAATACTAATATACATCACATCAAGTCATCAGAGTATTCATCACATTATACTTATACTTTAGTGTTCTAGCGTACCTAGGACCCATACTTGGTTAAAGCAACCATTTTAGACTAAGACTAAAGTTTAGTCTTACACTTGGAACCAGACTCGCTCCCGACTCACTTCCTTCCTAACATGTTTCCTAACATATGCTCTTGTCAAGCCGTGGTATAAGATTCTAAATGACCCTAAAGACCTAAAGCCTAAGCTCTGATACCACTTCTATCGCGACCCAAAACCCACCCTAGGAGTTAGAGTGAATCTTGGACGACTTAATCATGACTTACATGACTTGCTTGACGAACCAGCCTGCAAAACTCACAGAACATATACAATAGAGGATAACAGCGGAAGCATACTATAAAACACAGCGGAAGTCTAACAAACCTCTAAGTATATACACATGGTCCAAGTTAATACAAAAGAAAACAAAACAAAGAAAGTGCGGACATGCTCGCCAAAATACATGGATATAATCACTCCTGCTCACCCACAGCTAATCCACTCGGAATCTAACACCACTTACTGATAACCCTCTACGGGAGGTTCCTCCAAAGGTTCCTCGACGTACTCCTCCTCCACCCAAGGGCTAGGAGCACAAACATCAAATGGAGCCGCAGCTCCCTCAGAACCTGCCGACATAAGATGTACGCCTGAGCATGGAATACTCAGCGGGTACTAAGCACTAACCAACAGTCATAGCATACAGATAGCATATATAAAGCAGGAGACAATTCAAGCATATAAAGCAGGAATAATTCATATCATGACAATAAAGTAAAGGAGTATATAATCATGCTTGAATTCATAAAAGCCGATAAAACCCTTGAAAACCTTGTGCACTTGACTTGATTGGAAATACCATTTCCGTGCTTGAAACTTGTCATGTTTGTCTTATCTCGTCATATCATGCGTGTCATGCCATGTCATGCTTGCTTGGAAAGTAAACTACTTGTGAGGGAAGGGAGACCCTTCTTCCTAGAATGCTTATGCTTGTCATGCTTGCTTGAAAAAGTAAACTACTTGTGAGGGAAGGGAGACCCTTCTTCCTAGAATGCTCATGCTTGTCCTTCCACTTGTGAGATTCACTTGTGAGGTATCCTTGTGAGATGCACTTGCGAGGGAAGGGAGACCCTTCTTATGTTATGTATGCACTTGCGAGGGAAGGGAGACCCTTCTTATGAAAATGTATGATTGTCTCATCCTTGCCAAAAGCGAGGTAAAACATATCGTAGGATATGCCCCACCTCTAAATCTCATTCTTGAAAACCTCGGTAAATCATGTCATGCATGCGTGCTCGTGGAAGCGTGTACATACTTGCATTTAAATTTAAATGTGACATTTGGAGAGTTAACAATACATAACAATCCATAGACATCAATCAATTGAGCAATTCAATATTTGTGTAATTTAGGGAAAACAAGAAGGCACACTATCATAACCCTAGCAAATTTCCATAAACCTTAAACATGAATTTTCTTAATTTCCTATTCATTTCATTCATCTTGGCATTTCATCAAACATGGTGTGTTCATTATTTATTAACCCTACAACATGCTTTTCTAGGTGGGTTATACTCACATCACACTTGTATGTTTATTATTAGTACAATGCCCCTCCCCATTCATTCATTACATCATCCACACGGCATCCATTCGCCAACATCCATCTCCATTTACCATACATACCACCCATCTCATAATATATATATATATATATATATATGTGAAGGAAAACAAGAAGAAATAAGGAAATGAGAGGCTATAACTAGGAGGGTAGTAAAAAGCATCGACCTTGATCAAGTGGGGAAGAAATCCCCCTTTCCAAAACGACCGTGAGTTGTTGCCCTAGCTTGGAACACGAGCTTGAGCCGAGATCTTGAAGGAAAACGTGCTTGAGGATGATCTAGGGTCTCAAACCCCTTTGATTTCTCTTCAAAATGGAAACCCTAGGTTTAGGAACCCTTTCTCCTCTCTTCTAATCTCCCAATTCTTCTAAGTGTTGAGAATGAGCCCTAAAGGCTCGGGCAATCCTATATAAGAAAAGGTATAACACCCTTATGCCGAAAATGCCCCTAGTGAAAATTCTGCAAAAACGCGAGTACCGAGCGATCGGTGTTAATGACCGATCGATCGGTTGCCTACCGATCGATCGGTTTCATAACCGAGCGATCGGTTAAAATTTCACTCTCTGGAAAATTTCTCCATACAAAAATCTTGACCAGTCGATAGCCTCCGAGCGATCGGTTTTGGACCGATCGATCGCTCCATGGACTGAGCGATCGGTGGTCTGCAGGTCCAAACTGTTTTGGCCATAACTTTTGACTCGTTCGTCCGATTTTGACGATTCAACTTGCGTTGGGTTCGTACTTCGAAAACGAACATTTCTGACATTTCGGAATTTCCAATTTCTTCCTTATTTATTAATTGCATTACTTTAAAGGAAAAATGGCTACAAAGGGTCATGCATAAATGTCAAAAGTTCGGGGCTCTACACCAATGATTTACTGTGTTTTCTGAGCTTTTAGACAGAGCGCTCCGAGTAGAGCGAGTGCACGAGGAAATGTTTCCCTCAACTCTAGGGAAGAATAAAGGACCAGCTGGGAAGCCCTGGGATAAAAAGAACAACACCAATCGGTTCCCTAGAAAAAGAAAATTTGATGACGTGAAGGGCCAAGGATCTATTGGAGGATCTGGACCAAAATGTGCCAAGTGCGGGCAAGCTCACTTGACCAAGGATTACAGAGGACAAGGTTATTTTCAGTGTGGAAAGCTTGGCCACTTCAAGAGAGATTGCCCTCAATCGAAGCCACTAGCCCTGGAGGGCGGGAAAGGTCAAGTTTTCGCTATCACGCAAGAGGAAGCTCAGTAGGCCGAAGATGTTATTGAAGGTAAATTGCTAATTTTTCAAAAGCCTGCATATGCATTAATTTATACTGGTGCTACACATTCGTTTATCTCAACTCGTTTTGCTAGACACATAAGTTACAAGCCTGATACACTCAAAAGCATGATGTCTATATCTACACCATCAGGAAAAGTTTTGTGCACAAAAACAGTCTATGATAGTTGTCCCATACTTATCAATAGTGTACAGATGTTAGTAGATCTAATCGTGTTAGACCTAAAGGATTATGATGTTATCCTTGGGATCGATTAGTTGGCCAATTACTATGCAGTGGTAGATTGTAATGCCAAGAAAGTGATATTTCGAATTCCGGACATCCCAGAGTTCGAAATGCAGGGGATTATCCGAAGTCAAGCCCCCAAACTAATATCAGCAATTAAAGCATGTCACCTTCTAGATAAAGGGTGTACTGGGTATTTAGCAATAGTGATGGTCGATAAAGATGAAGATGACACTTTAGGGAATACCCCGGTGGTCAGAGTTTCGAGATGTGTTTCCTGATGAATTACTAGGACTCCCTCCTACTAGAGAAATCGATATTACTCCGGGTGTAGACTCGATATCTAAAACACCGTATCAGATGGCTCTAGCTGAGTTGCAAGAACTGAAGATTCAGTTGCAAGACCTATTAGATAAGGGTTTGATCCATACTAGTGTTTCACCATGGGGAGCACCGGTGTTATTTGTCCGAAAGAAAGACGGGAGTCTGGGTCTATGTATAGACTATCGTCTGCTGAATCAAGCGACGATCAAGAATAAGTATCCTCTCCCCAGGATTGATGATCTATTTGATCAGTTGCAAGGTGCCCAAGTGTTTTCAAAGATTGATTTACGGTTTGACTATCACCAATTGAGGGTCAAAGAAGAAGATATTCGAAAGACAGCATTCCGAACTCGGTATGGTCACTACGAGTTCCTGGTGATGCCTCTTGGACTGAAAAATGCGCCTGCGGCCTTTATGGAATTGATGAATCGTCTTTTCAAGCTGTACTTGAATTAGTTTATTGTGGTATTTATTGATGATATCTTGGTGTATTCACCTAGTCGTGAGAAGCATGCTGAGCACTTGAGGATTATGCTACAGACATTAAGAGATAATCAGCTATATGCTAAGTTCTCCAAGTGCGAGTTTTGGATGGAAGAGGTAGCCTTCCTTGGGCATATCGTGTCAAGGAATGGAATATCTGTTGATCCCTCCAAGATTCAGGCAGTAACCGATTGGGCAAGGCCATCCACTATTACTGAAGTTCGAAGTTTTTTGGGATTGGCTGGATACTACCGCAGATTTGTAGAAGGTTTCTCGAAGATCGCAGCTCCATTAATGGAATTGATTAAGAAAGATGTGAAGTTCGAATGGACGGCATCTCGGGAGTGAAGTTTTCAAGAATTAAAGAAGAGATTAACAACCGCTCCAGTATTGACAACTCCCTCAGGATCTGGAGGATTTGAGGTGTATTGTGATGCTTCCGGTAAGGGACTCGGTTGTGTCTTAATGCAAAACAAAAGGGTCATTGCTTATGGTTCGAGACAACTCAAGATTCATGAACGGAATTATCCCACGCATGACCTGGAGTTAGCTGCAGTAGTGTTCGCACTAAAAATTTGGAGGCATTATCTTTATGAAGAGAAGTTGATGATCTATAGTGATTACAAGAGTTTAAAGTATCTATTCTCCCAAAAGGATCTCAATATGCGACAGCGTAGATGGATGGAATTCTTGAAAGATTATGACTATGTAATCCAGTATCATCATGGTAAGGGTAACGTGGTTGCTGATGCCCTGAGTAGAATGACAGTTGGATCTATAGCATATATGAGGGCAGAGTGATCGAAGATGATCGAAGAATTCAAGAGTTGGAATCTGAGTCTAGGATTCTAGGGTAATAGTGCCAAGTTAGCTAGTATTCAGGCCAAGCCAGTGTTGTTACAAAAGATTCAAGAAGCACAGTTAGAAGATCAGGAGATCAAAGTTATCAGAGATAAGATTCTTTAAGGAAAAATGGGTGATTTTGAAGAATCTGAAGATGAAATACTTCAATTCAAAGGACGAATCTGTGTGCCTGGAAACCCTGAGTTGAAAAATGAACTGCTCAATGAGGCGTATCAATCTCGTTTTGCAGTGCACCCTGGAAGTATGAAGATGTATCTGGATATAAAGAATAACTACTGGTGGAATGGCATGAAGAGAGAAATTGTAGAGCATGTATATCGATGCCTTGTTTGTCAGCAAGTCAAGGCAGAACATCAGAAACCACCTGGATTTTTAAATTCATTGCCTATCCCCGAGTGGTAATGGGAGCACATTGCAATGGATTTTGTGGTGGGGTTACCAAAAACAAGGAGTGGACATGATGCTGTTTGGGTGATAGTTGATCGATTGACGAAGTTGGCTCACTTTCTCGCTATCAAGGATACCATAACCCTGGAACATTTATCAAAGTTGTACATCAAGGAGATTGTGAAGCTGCATGGTGTGCTAGTATCTATTGTGTCAGATCGTGATCTGCGATTTACTTCCCGATTTTAGAGGAGTTTGCAGGAAGCTTTGGGTACGCAGCTAAACATGAGTACAGCTTATCATCCGCAAACCGATGGACAGTCCGAGCGCATGATACAAACTCTAGAAGATATGATGCACACTTGCAGTCTGGACTTTCATGGTAGCTGGGATGATCACTTGCCGTTGATCGAGTTTGCATATAACAATAGTTATCAGGCAAGTATTCAAATGGCTCCATATGAGGCCTTGTATGGTCGGAGCTGTCGGTCTCCGGTATGTTGGACTGAAGTAGGAGAGCATAAACTACTGGGACCTGAACTGGTACAGGAAACAACGAAAAAAAATCGAGTTGATTCGATCCAGGTTATTGGCTGCACAGAGTCGTCAGAAGAGCTATGCAGATGGAAAGCGTCGAGACTTGAAATTTCAAGTCGGCAACCATGTCTTCTTGAAGATCTCTCCGTCAAAAGGCATTATTCGATTTGGAAAGCGGGGGAAGTTAAGTCCGTGATTCATTGGACCTTTTGAAATTTTGGCTAAGGTGGGGGCTGTAGCATATCGTCTGGCGTTGCCACCAGAGTTAGAGAGGGTTCACCATGTGTTTCACATATCAATGCTAAGGAAATATATACCTAATCCTTCACATGTGATTCGGTATGAACCACTTCAAGTTCGAGAAGACTTGTCTTTTGAGGAAAAGCCAGTGCAAATATTGGACCGCAAGGAACAGGTGTTACGGAATAAATCAATCCAGCTGGTTAAAGTATTATGGCAACATCACAGTATTGAAGAAGCTACTTGGGAACTAGAGGATGCCATCGGACGCAATCATCCTCAGTTGTTTCCTGCTTAATATATATTTTGTACGTAAATTTCAAGGATGAAATTTCTGTAAGGAGGGGAGATTGTAGCGACCCAAAATTTTAATATAATAAAATTTTGGATTAACGGTCCTTAATTGAGGTTAATTAGTTGTGTGTTTGATAAATTTGTGTAAAGTAGGTATTACTCGGAATTGGGTTGCACTACTACGAAATTAGTGTTTTTCTTCGATCTGGCACATAGTGTGCCGGTCGGCTATCCGGACGTCCACCTATCATTCCGATTCAATTTTACATCAATTCGCGAAACCGCGAAGGTCCTATGTGCGGAAACATCGAGAACATGAGGGAATTTGTAGTGTATTGAATTTTGATTGGGGCTCTATATTTAGCGGACTTTCTAATCGAAATCCGTGCGGATTGTTCCACTACATGCTGGAAGGCCATGGGGACGACCGTCTGTCATTTCGGCAATTTGTTATCTCATATGGCAAAACCCCAGTGTGTTTTGTATCTGAAATTGGAAATTTTGTGGGTTTTGCGAATTCTTCCGGTCGCACCTTTTGGCAGTCAAAACTCATCGAATTTCCCCAAAAATTTTACAACAGGTGTCAGACTACCCCAAGATCGAACACCTGAAGTTTTGTCAAAATCAAAAATCATATGATATGGTTTCGGAATGACTTTCAGTGACATTACCGGAAACCGGTCGCGATTCGCAAGCCGCGACATGTGTCTCGGCTCAGGCCAACACGTGGCACCTTCCAAGCGACACTTGGTGCGCTTGTGTGGGTTAGGCTAGTGTATAAATAATAGACCACCCCCCAGCCATTTCTCTCATCCTAGTGAGAGAGAGGCGAAGCCCTGCCGAATTTTCTAGAGAGAGAAACATTCTAGAGAGAGAAAGGGAATTTTCAAGAGAGAGAAAGTCTAGAGAGAGATAAAGAGGCATCTTCTGACATTTTTGGATGTGCTGAGCGCATTGGTGGCATCTATTTCATCTCTCGGAGCTTCGAACACGTGTACCAGAGGTAATAAAAACCCTTTCTTATCTATTTTTGATTCCACCAGATAAATTATGAGAATTGTGCTATTTATATCAAACCCTTTCTGAGCTCTGATCATGCTCAAATTTTTACTCTAAATTTCAAATCTTAATCTGTAAATCATATCAAAATTTCACTACAATCTGATGGTTGGATAGGATGATATGAATTTCTAAAGGGAAACCTAGTTTGCTATTTTTAAGGCTAATAGTATGGTTTTCCTAATTATAGGGAACCATTCGGAGCTCTGATCATGCTCAAATTTTTATTCTGAATTTATCTTCCTAATCTGTAAATCATATCCAAATTTCACTATGATATGATGGTTGGATAGGATGATATGAATTTCTAAAGGAAAACCTAGTCTGCTGTTTTTAAGGCTAACAGTATGGTTTTCCAAATTATAGGGAACCTTTCTGAGCCCTGATGATGCTCACATTTGTACTCTAAATTTATCTTCCTAATCTGTAAATCATATCAAAATTTCACTTCAATCTAATGGTTGGATTGGATGATATGAATTTCTAAAGGAAAACCTAGTGTGATGTTTTTAAGGCTAACAGTACGGTTTTCCCAATTATAGGGAACCCTCCTGATCTCAGATCATGCTATAAATTCTACCACATATTTAGCTTCCTAATTTGTAAATAATATCAAAATTTCACTACGATCTAATGGTTGGATAAGATGATATGGATTTCTAAAGGAAAACCTAGTCTGTTGTTTTTAAGGCTAACAGTACGGTTTTGATCATTACAGGGAACGTTCCTTATCTCAGATCGTGCTTAGATTTTTACCATATTGTGACCTTCCTACTTTGTCAATCATATCAAAATTGCAATGAGATCTGATGGTTGTATTTGACAATATGAATTTCTAAATAAAACCTAGTCTGTCGTTTTAGGAAAAACAGTATGGTTTTGATAATTACAGAGCCTCTTCCTGATCTCAGATCTTTATTCAACATTATGCTTGTCATGCTGTGTTAAAATGGGTTGTATGTACTTGTATGGGGAGGTACAGGAACTGAGCAGAGGGGCGTAGCCCTTGGTTTCGGGTTGAATAACTCGGAATTTAGGTTCGGCGATTGATTGGGTGACCAATCGCTATGCGATTTGTTGACTTGACATGTGTATATGATGGGATGATTATTTTGATACTGGAATAGTCGAGGTCGTAGTGTGTAGACCTCCGTGACTGATAGTCTGGAGTGAGTGGATTACTATTCCTAGATCCTCTTTGACTAGGTCTGGAGTAGTGATTGTGTATAGTCTGGAATCTTCGAATTCACAGTTAGTTGAGCCAGCATGGCTCAAGCGTTTTCACAATTGGTTGAACTGGGAGATGTCAGAGTCCTAAAAGATGTCTAAAGTGACTGAGCATTATATAGTGTATTGACCAGGGTTCCTCTATGGTTGGGCCCGAAGAGGCGGCGCTGTGCCTATCAGGTTCCTTCTAGGTGGTACGTCATGGAGAGATGGTGTCCAGTAAGGCCCGGGGTGCCTCTAGTGAATAGCCAGAAGATGACGGTAGACAAGTTGGCCGGGGTTCCTTCGTGATAGCTAACCAGTGAGATGGCGGTGTGTATACACAGTAGGTGCTGTCAATCAGACCATATGTGGTAAGTCCTTGGAGGATGATTACCCTAGTTGTGTAGTGTAGAACCCCGGACCTTTTCACAGTTAATACATGACACTCTCGTTGTCATTTTTGCCTTTTTAAGAGGTATAATTAATAAATAAGGAAGAAATTGAAAATTTCGAAACGTCAGAAATGTTCCTTTTCGAAGTACGAACACAACGCAAGTTGAATCATCACAATCGGATGAACGAGTCAAAAGATATGGCCAAAACAGTCTGTACCTGTAGGAAATCGTAGCACAGACAACGTACTCTGATAACGTATACTGTGTGCATCCGTTGTACAACTCACCACGGCACGTTGTGCAGCTCACCACGAGTTGGCACTATTCATGGCACCACGAGTTGCACTATTCATGGCACCACGAGTTGCACTATTCATGGCACCACGAGTTGCACATTCACAGCACCACGAGTTGCACTATTCATGGCACCACGAGTTGGCACTATTCATGGCACCACGAGTTGCACTATTCATGGCACCACGAGTTGGCACTATTCATGGCACCACGAGTTGCACTATTCATGGCACCACGAGTTGGCACTATTCATGGCACCACGAGTTGGCACTATTCATGGCACCACGAGTGGCACTATTCATGGCACCATGAGTTGCACTATTCATGGCACCACGAGTTGGCACTATTCACAGCACCACGAGTTGCACTATTCATGGCACCACGAGTTGCACTATTCATGGCACCACGAGTTGCACTATTCATGGCACCACGAGTTGCACTATTCACAGCACAATGTGTTCAACACTATTCACGGTCCTCGCGTCATTGCAGAAATCCTAGTAAGGGTATTACGGTCTTTTGGTCAGTTCACTCTTACCTTAAGAGTTTAACCCGAGCCTTTAGGGCTTCATTCGACACTTAGAGAGTTTGAGAGAATAGGAGAAAGGGGAGAAGGCGATTCCAACCTAGGGTTTCCATTTTGGAGAGAAATCAAAGGGTTTTGAAACCCTAGATCAACCTCCAGCCCATTTTTCTTCAAGATCAAGGCACAAACTCGCGAGGAGCATCTCCTCAAACTAGGGCAGCAACTACACAGTCGTTTTGGAAAGGGGTTTCTTCCTCATTTCTTCAAGGTCGGTACTTTTTACTACCCTCCTAGTTATAGTTCCTCTTCTCCCTCTATTTCTTTTGATTTTTCTTTCATTGATACATGTGCTATGAGATGGATGAATGGTGAATGGAGAATGGTAAATGGTGAATGGTGAATGGAGATGGAATGGGCGATTGGATGCCAATGGTTGTGTGTGATGAACAAATGGGGAAGGGCATTGTTCCAATAATGAACATACATGTACGATTTGAGTAAAACCCATCTAGAAAAGCATGTTGTAGGGTAAATCCATAATGAACACACCCTGTTTGATGAAATGCCAAGGTGAATAAAGTGAGCTGAAAATTTGTAAAGGCATGCCTAATAAATTCTGAATATTACTAGGGCCTATGATAGTGTGTTTCTTGCTTTCCCTAAAGGATATGAATATTACATTGCTCAATCTTTGATGCTACATGTGTTGTGAAATTACCCAAATGTCATCTTTAAATTTAAATGCAAGCATGTACACGTTTCTCACGAGCACGGCATGCATTACATGATTTATCGAGGTTTTCAAGAACATGGTTAGAGGTGGGACATATCCTACGATATGTTTTACCTCGCTCTTGGCAAGGACAAGTCAATCATGCATTATCATAAGAAGGTTTCCCCTTCCCTCGCAAGTACATCTCACAAGGACATCTCACAAGTGAAAGGACATGACATGAGCATTTAGGAAGAAGGGTCTCCCTTCCCTCACAAGTAGTTTACTGTTCCAAGCATGACATGGCACGGCATGACAAGCATGGGCATTTAGGAAGAAGGGTCTCCCTTCCCTCACAAGTAGTTTACTTTCCCAAGCAAGCATGACATGGCATGACACACATGACACGCATGATACGATAAGATAGGACAAACATGACAAGTTTTCAAGCAAGGAAATGGTATTTTCAGTCAAGTCAAGTGCACGGTGTTTTCAAGGGTTTTATCGGTTTTTATGAATTCAAGCATGATTATATACTCCTTTACTTTATTGTCATGATATGAATTATTCCTGCTTTATATGCTTGAATTGTTTCCTGCTTTATATATGCTATCTGTATGCTATGACTGTTGGTTAGTGCTTAGTACCCGCTGAGTATTCCATGCTTAGCCGTACTTCTTATGTCGGCAGGTTCTGAGGGAGCTGCTGCTCCATTTGATGTTTGTGCTCCTGGTCCATAGGTGGAAGAGGAGTACGTTGAGGAGCCTTCGGAGGAACCTCCCGTAGAGGGTTATTAGTAGGTGGTGTTAGATTCTGAGTGGATTAGCTGTGGGAGAGATGAGAGTCAGATTTATGTATTTTGGTGGGCATGTCCGCACTTTCTTTTGGATTCTTTTCGTATAAACTTGGATTGATTATGTATATACATAGAGGTTTGGTAGACTTCCGCTATACCATGTTAGAGTATGTTTCCGCTGTTTTGCCCTCTCTTGTATATGCTCTGTGGGTTTTGCAGGTTAGTCGTCAAGCAAGTCATGATTAGTTGTCCAAAGTTCACTCTAACTCCTAGGGTGGGTTTTGGGGCGCTACATGTAGAATCTTCCGGATTCTGGTCTGTGTGGGTTGGGACACCCAAGGGTTGATCATGTTCGGGTAAATACCGGAACGGTATTCAGGAGTCTGGATGACTCAAGTTATGATGTGACCGGGTAATGCCGGAATTGTGTTGAGCTTGGAATGATCAAGCTCGAATAGGGTATAGAGACCACTCTATGATGAACATGTATGAGCTAAAGGCCGGTTACCAGAGTCTCAGGACTTGGAATAAAACATGGTTGATGATCGAAACAAATAACTTGGTAAAAGAATTACATGTTGCATAACGAACTCCATAATTGGGAAAGATATTCGAGATTGGGAATCTTGTGTTGGGTACGATGGCCCTGTGTGACTGAGGGTCACAATATAACTTGGATATATTATTAAATTGTATCATGAACCGGCATATCTATATTATGTGTTTATTGATGCTTTGCTATAATGTGGAAGATAGTATAGATGGATTGTGGTTTTTTTTATTGGGCTTCATAGCTCACTGACGTTTCATGTCAACAGATACTGGAGCAGACGAGTAGTAGGTGTGGATCCTGCACCTTGTACTTTTGTCTTTGGATAGAGACTTGTCCCGGCGCGTTAGTGGCGCCTTCGTTTTGTAAAACAGACACAATGGTAAATAACATACAGGTATTTTTTTGTGGTTAATGGCTATTGTGATGACCAGAGTTTATGTTGCTCCATGTGAGTAAAGTTTAAATTTTTCCGTATTTGTGCGGTAAAGTCTTCCGCTGAGCTGGTATGAACGACCGGGCACACGTCTCGGGACACTACTCCGGTAGGCGCGGGTTCGGGGTGTCACATTTTTTGGGAATTTTCTAAGTATGAGAGTGAGTGAGATTTAATAGCAGTGAATGAGGGATCAATAGGAGTTATTGCTGTGATCTAGAGTTATTGTTTGTTTATAATTGTACACCTTTTATAGAATTTTGTTCAATAGTGCCGTTGGGGAAGCATTAAATTCTATTAGTTCCGTTGCAAACTAGCCGTTACGATGATTTTTCAGTTTCAGCCATGATTTCGTCGACGAAGTGGAGTTCCCACTTGAGTTCGTCGCCGAATCCAAAAGACAGAATTGAATACTACAAAATTCTGTAATGACTTCGTCGCCGAATTTAACCCAACAAAATATTTTGTTGATGAATGCATGAGACAGAATTGAATTTTAAAAATTCTATCATGACTTCGTCACTGAATTCACTATACCTAGATAATTCGTCGACGAATTCAGAGCAAAAATTTTGAATTCTGTTTTGGACCAGACCAAAGGTATGAGATAGATTTCCTAGGTCGAATAGCTATCTTTTTATTATATTTTTATGATCCATTAGGGCTTTAAAATGATTTCAAATGATGTCCTAAGCTCCTATGGTCAATCTGTGGTTCTTGAGCTTTTCAACTTACCCTTCTTTTGAGGACTTTTTACATATGTCCTATAAACTCTCAAAAATTAAAAAAAACTCAATACATTTGAATACTTGAGAGATGAACTTGGCTTGACTCGGGTCTAGTGATTTTGCCTTTTATCTTCAATGGACCCGACTTGGACTATGGTCTAATTTTGAAACTTCATCTTGTATACAATGGGTTGAACTTCGTCTTGGATACTTTCCATCCTTTTTCATGATTAGAGTGCTGTCATCTTGTGTATTCTGAAATGTTCAAACACTTTAAACAAAAATTATTAGTACCAAATAGTTCATTTCATTGTTATGTAATTATCAAAATTAATTAGGGTACCCATGGTAGTAACCTTGAGGCTAACATAAACCCATGGGCTTTGGCCCATATTAAAGGTCCATTTTAATGGGTTTATGGATATGGGTCAAACCCATTTTGCCTTTAATTATGTTAATCAAATAATTACTAAAATAATCCCTTAGTTTAAATTAACAATGAATTTAAACAATAGATCAACTTTTAATCTATTTAATTAATGATTAGGTTTTAATCACTTGAATAATTGATTAACCTTTAATCAATTATTCAGCTTGTGTTTCTTATGTGAGCACCTCCACAGATTGCTCTGGGACATTCTTACCCTGGCTTACCCAATGTTATCCCATTGATCTTAAACATGAATTACATCGAAATTGCAAATGACGTGAGATATCCATGTTGCAATTGAATCCCAGTGTATGAACATTAACCATTACGGATCCTGTCCCATGAACTTTTAAATTCGATTTATCCTTCCAAATACATTATTCCTAATGGGCCTTCAAGATTGACATACTATGTAACCCATAACCCATTGCAAATCATCCGGGTTTCCAAGACTTATGATTAAGCCATGAGAAACAATTTCTCATGAAAAACATTTTGAGAAAATCCTTTTATCTACATAATACCTTTTAATAAAAGTATATTTCAAAACTTTTTGTTTTCAAAATCACCTGCACAGGATTTGAACTTAATCACAACTGTCTTTTACCCAGAACTTAGATAATCTCTCAAATTAATGAGCATGGATTTCTTGTTTGAAATTCATCATGACTCGAACAGCTTTCTAGCTATCCAACTGTCACTGTATTGTATTCCCTAAGTTAGAAAATACGTTGGTGAAATTAAAACAGTCAGATCGCTGCTCAGTCATAGATGAACTCATCAGATCTAAGGATCGCCGAAATTGTTCAATGTGAATGAGAGACCATCTATCTGATAGTATGTTTATGCAAGAGGTCTCTCATTAAATGCAATCAGTCAGTGTACATTAAAGCACCTATATGCTGATGTGTAGTCTCCACTACAATAGTTCGAGATAGAACTACATCTCAACTATTGAGAATATCTTAGCATTCTGGTAGCCATATAAGTGAAGTGCCCAGCTTCACCCACGGCTGTGACTATATAAGGTATAAGGAATCGGAAAGTTATATCTACCTGTGATAATCTAATCACATAAATTTCCTACAATATATCCTATGGACCATTATCTATATATCATATCATATAGATCATCTCATGATCATGGTCAATTACCAATAATGAATACACAATAGATTAAGAAGAAGTCTTATTTAATCAAATTAATAAGAATCTAACAATCTAAATGACTTTTCTGGGCATCAAGTCTAAACGAACAGTCACCTCTAAAGGGATCTGAACTTCTAGGGGGATTTTGGGGCGCGAAAAATGGGAACATCACTCTAAGGAAAAAGCTACGTTGGAATGCGAAGCCGAAGTGAAGGAAAAGTACCCTCAATTGTTTTTGTAATTTCCCTCCATGTATTTTGTATCGTCTTAATTTCAAGGATGAAATTTTTGTAAGTGGGGAGGATGTAAGACCTCGAAACTTTGGGTTATAGCCTCACTGAATAGTGTACCAAGGCTTGAAGCCTTTTGTATGTTCAACACTGTAGTTAATGAAAATGAGAAAATGAGGCTTCAATTGTGTTGATGTGTATGGTGTATATTCTAAGGTCCAAAGGACTCTTGAAATGTTTAAAGAAAAGAAAAATGCTAAGCCAATGAGAAAGAAAATGAGAAAAGGAGAAAGTTAGAAGAAAATAGGGGTGACCGTTCGAACGGTTCCCTGACCGTTCGAACTATCCTAGTGGGTAATGAATAAAACATCAATACTTGAAGGCAGTAAGCAAAACCGTTTGAACGGTTCTATGACCATTTGAATGATCCCAGTAAATATGGAATCAGAAATTCGGAAAACCAAAACAGCAAGCAAAACGGTTCGAACGATCACATAATCATTCGAACGATCAAAAGACCATTCGAACAGTCATGTACAGAAAAGTCGCAAAATAGCCCTAAGTGTGGGATTTTTAGGGTTTCAACCCTCTTGGCCTACAAATAGGGATCCAATTCGTGGGTTTTAGATTACCCACACCTAAGAAAGAGTTCGGAGATAAAGGGGGAGATAATCTAGGGTTCTAAGGAGGGGTTTTGTTGAAGATCAAGGAGGAACACAAATCCTCACCTCCCAAGCTTCCACGAGCTTGGATCTTCTTTCTCGAGTGTGGATCTCCATTTACAAGCTCAAGTTCATGTCCAAGCATCCTTCCAAGCTAAGACTTAGTCTTTGCAAGGTTAGTACACCCTTCTAGTTGGTTTAGTACAACCTAGGTTTTTAGAATGAATGTGAATTGAGCTTGCATGCCCCTTTTTCTTGAACATATTATATCTCCTAAATGCATAAAATAAAGTAAGTGATTTTGGATGTGTAGTATATGAATGGATAGTGAGACAAATTTGGAAGCCATGTAGAAAGTGGAGGATTGTTGTGTGATGGAAAATGGGAAAGGGCAATGTATTCATAAAATACGCACTCAAGGTGTTTGATGATATGTTTGAATATGAAGATATTAATAAATGCTTATAAGAATGTTGAATACTAGGTGTTTGATGAAATGTATATACGAGATTTAAATATAAGACTATGCAAATATGATTTCAGGATTTTCCCTAATTTGGTAATTGTTTACATGTGTTATATGTTTTCTTAAGATCTCACATGTCTATATAGATGTTAGAAATTCCATTTAATGTCTTTTAATTGTTCAAGTCTCTATGATGTTCACAAATCGTTAAGCACAAGCATGCATGCATGCATGAACCGAGTTTTCTAGTATATGCATATGAAAACAATCAGGAACAAGACAAGTGATTTATGACAAGAATGATAAAGCCGAACTTTGGGTTGGTCAAGGATGGTGTAGAGCCCCGGAAATTTTTGTATACGTCTTGGTATGTGTGTCAAGGCATGATGCCTATGTAATCCCCAATTTCATGAAATGAGAATGGGAATCTTTGTGAATAGTTTCAAGAATGCTATAACTAATTAAATAAAATATTTAACAATGAACTATAGCCATGAAAGAATCCTAGTCATGTTTAGAAAAGGTCCAAAGGAAAGTAGGTTAAGTCCAAGTAGTAGGAATGGGTGAAAAATTGCCTCAGTGTAGAAATTGCAGAGCACCGATCGCTCGGTCCATTACAGCGATCGATCGGTCCACAACCGACCGATCAGTAGCTATCGACTGGTTAACTTTTTTGTATGGGGAAATTTTCAAGAGAGTATGTTTTTGACCGAGAGCTCGGTCAAGAACACCGATCGCTCGATAGGCGACCGATCGCTCGGTATTAACCACCGATCGATCGGTATATCGCGTTTTGTAGAGTTTTCATTAAGGGCTATTTCATCATTTGGGCACTACACCCTTGCCTCTTAAGGCTTGCCCGAGCCTTGAGGGCCTCACTCAACACACTTAGAGTATTTGAGATATCAGGAGAGAGGAGAAAGGGGATATCAAACCTAGGGTTTGCATTTAAGAAGAAATCAAAAGGGTTGAAGACCCTAGATCATCCTCAAGCTCGGACTTCTTCAAGTACTCGGCTCAAGCTCGTGAAGAGCACGTCGTCCAAGCTAGGGCAGCGACTCCACGCACGTGTTGGGGGATTTTTCCTCGCTTCTTCAAGGTTGGTACCTTTTGCTACTCTCCTAGTTCATACCCTCTTCTTCTTTCCTTCTTCTTTATTTTGCCTAATGTTTGAACCTAATGGAAGATAAATGTATGTGGTGTGAGGATGGATGTTGGGCGATGGATGCCATAGGAATGTGATGTAATGAATGAAATGGGAAGGGCATTGTATTAATAATAAACACACATGTCCGCTATGAGCTGAACCCATCTAGAAAAGTAAGATTTAGGTAATGACAAATAACGTACACACTACATGTTTGATGAAATGCCAAAGTGAAGAAAATGAGCTGTAAGTTAAGAAATGCATGCCTAAATGCTTATGAAATTGCTAGGGCTTATGATAGTGTGATTACTTGCTTTCTCTAATTGCATAAGTAATTACTTGCTCAACTAATGATGTTCTATGCATTATTAAAATCCCCAAATGTCATATTTAATTTCAAGTGAAAGTATGTACACGAATCCACGAGCACGGCATGCATGACATGGTTTATCGGTAATTTCAAGAACACGGTTTAGAGGTGGGACATAACTTACGATATGTTTTACCTCGCTTTTGACAAGCGGAAAAGAACAAGCATGACATCAGAGGGAGTTTACACTTCCCTTCCATGAGGGGTCTCCCCTCACTCACAAGTGCATATCATAGAAAGAAGGGTCTCCCTTCCCTCTCAAGTGCATATCATGAAAGAAGGGTCTCCCTTCCCTCTCAAGTGCATCTCACAAGTACATGAGCATGTTAAATTCCAAGCAAGCACGCATGACATGGCACGCTCGACAAGATCAATCAAGACAAGCATGACAAGTTTTCCACGAAATGAGTACTTTTAAGTCAAGTCAAGTGCACGATGATTTCACGAGAATTATCGGCTTTTCTGTGATGCAAGTATGAATATCAACTGTTTTACTTTCCTGTTACTATATGAATGGCTTCCTGCTTCATATACCGTTGTTGCTATGCTGTGACTGTTGGTTAGCATTAGGTACACGCTGAGTATTCCATGCTCAGCCATACTTTTATGTCGGCAGGTACTGAAGGAGCTGCTGCTCCATTTAACATCTGTGCTCCTAGCCCATGGGTGGAAGAGGAATATGTTGAGGAACCTGTGGAGGAACCTCCCATAGAGGGCTACTATTAGGTGGTAGAATCTGAGTATTTTGCTGTGGGTGTGAGTTTGAGAGATTAGATTGATGTATTTTGGCGGGTCTGTCCACCCTTTCTTTTGTGTATCTTTTTGTATAAACTGGGATCATGTATATATACACATAGAGGTCTTGGTTAGACTTCCGCTATGCTTTGTAGTTATGTTTCCGCTATTATGTCCTCTATGGTATATGCTCCAGGTACATGTTGCAGGTTGGTTTGTCAAGCAAGTCATGATAAGTTGTCCATGATTCACTTTAACTCCTAGGGTGAGTTTTGGGTGGCGACAGAAGTGGTATCAGAGCTTAGTCTTTAGGTCTTTAGGGTCACTTAGAATCTAGTACCACAGCATGATAAGAGTATATGTCTGGAAACAAGTTAGGAAGGAAGTAAGTCGGAAGCGAGTCATGTTCCAAGTAGAATCTAGTACCACAGCTTGACAAGAGTATATGTCGGGAAACTCCGGGTACGTTGGGTCGTATACACAATGTTTGGAGAAGTGTGTAAACACTCAATAAGGAATCCACAACTCCTTAATTGGAGATAATGATATCAAGGTGATGCTTGTTGAACTGAACTGTTAAATCCAGTACTGGTGCTTTTCGGTAAAATGGTTTTTATCGAAGTTGATATTTTTAATATGGAAAAGTATATATAAATATATATATGTCAGTTCTTTTCTAATGTTTCTTCAAAAGTGTTTTGGAGGTTCAGTTCAATGAAAAAGTAATCATGAGAAAGAGTTCTATTCATAAGCTAGGGACTAAGATAGTGGAATTGTTCCAATCCCGGAAGCTTACAAGTGATATCGGAATGTGGAATGATTTATTTGTAAATATATTGTGAGATGGTACTTACAAGCAATTCTCTAATCTCTGGAGGTTAATCACATTGTGTTAATGGTCATTAATTGTGATTGGTGGAAGTCCAGGGATATAGATAAAATTCTATAATCCTAATGGAGTGTAGGAAAGGTGTTTCCTAGTAACAATGCTTTAACCAAAAGGTTGAGTACTTGGTCCCACAACCGGAAATAGGAGATCCCTTTAGATCCCACACACAAGGACCTTCTTAAAGTATTTAATTTAATTTATAAATAAATAAATTAATTTCTCTAAGTAATCACTATATGGTATAGTGAAGCTCTAAAAGGTGGAATCACATTGGATGTGAAAAACCAAATGGGTAGGACCCATTGGGGAATATTTTAAAAGAGTAGTTAAAGTGACCAAAAGGGTTTAGAACCCATTGGGGACGTGTAGAGTGGGACCCACCTAGGGTGGGACGCCCACTTCATGGAGGTGTTGAATAATAATAATTGTTATTATTATTTAATTATTATCTAATAACTACTCTCCTTATTGGATAAGGTTAGTTAGTTAGTTAGAGTTAGTTACTAATTAAAGATTCCTTGTTGGACAAGGATTCTATTAGTTTCTTATTAATCAAGGAATCCTAATTGGATTAGGATAAGGATAAGATTAGTTGGACACTAATGGATAAGGTTAGTTTCTATTAATGATTATTCCTAATTGGATTTGGAGAAATCAAGAATTAGAAACAAATTGAGGAATTCTAATTGGATTAGAAAGTGGACTCTTGAGTTGCAAGCAACCCAAGCTCTCATATATAAAGAGGTGGACGTCCAAGGCTTGTGTAGAACCCCGGATCTTGATGGCCATGTACGACGAATGATATCATATACTAAAGCATGTAAGAATGTATTTATGGTGTATGGGTGTTTGGAATGAAATAGGCAAGAGTATAGAATACTCTTCAGTATTGACAAGGGTTATGCCTTGGCATACCCTCGACTCTAAATAGACCTAACGTTCATACCACTCGTCGGAATCAAGCGATTCTTAGATTTTTGGAAAGGTAATTGAACCCTCTTCGGGGTTCATGTTGATCACTTGTCTTGGTTTTGAGTTGGTGTTAGGTCAAAAGACCGATTTCTGAAGTCGGGTCGGTTTAAAATCTGGATTGACGAAACCCAATTTCGGATCAGTCAGGTTTAGGGGCAAAATCGTCCAAGAAAAAGGAAGAATTGGAAGTTGTGAAAAACATGAAAGTTTTTCTCCTTCGAAATTCGAATCCAACGCAAGTTGAATTGTCAAAATCGAACAAGCGAGTCAAAAGTTATGGCAAAGATACAAAAACGCAAAAATGCTGAAGCTTTCTGCAAAAGTTGCGATCGCTCGTAGGGACCCTACGAACGATCGTAGCGGAGCTACGAACGATCGTAGAGTTGCTACGAACGATCGTAGAGCCCCAGAAATGCTGGAAACTCTCGGGTGAAACTACGATTGATCGTAGGAAGCTACGATCGATCGTAGAAGGCTACGATCGATCGTAAATCGCTACGAACGATCGTAGATACGCGATTTTACTTTCTTGGATGCGATTTTTTAGGGGTTTTTCACCCCTTACACTATAAATAGAAGACTTTAGTAGGGTTTTTGGGTTACCCTAAACCAAGGAGAGTTCCTAGAAAGAGAAGGAAAGGATCTTGAGCATTCCAAAGAGGGTTTTGCTTGAAACCAAGAAGAGCTTCAATCAAGGATTGGATCTTCCCCAAATCAAGCTTGGATCATTCAAATCAAGTGAGGATTTCTCAAGGGGTTTCTTCAACCTAGAAATTGATCCAAAGAGGTTAGTAAACTACTATCTAGCCTTGTTATCATACAAAGATGATTCAAATAGGTGATTTTAATTCTATTATGATACAAATAGGAAGTGTGGAAATTTGGGTGAACTAGATCATGAATAAACAATCAAATAAGGTTTTACAAATTGGAGGTTTTTCAATAACAAGGATGAATATGGCTAAACTTGTAAGAAAATTGTAACACCTTTAAATGAACCATGATTTTAAGTATACTATGATGCAATGACAAACAAGGGATTTTGGGTGAACTTGATTATGTTCAAATAAGCAAATAAGGATTTAAGATTTTGGGGGTTTTCCAATAAAATGGTGAATATGACTATAAGTGCAAGTAAGTGTTAATATCCTCCAAGGAACCATGATTTTAAGTGTGATATGATGAATTAGGCTTAGAAGCCATGATTGTTATGATGTGATGCAATGAATGAAATGTTCTACATTCTAGAATTGTTTAAGTATGTTATGATGCTAATATACCTTGTATGAACCATATGAGTTACTTAAGGTCTTCAAGTATACTATAATGATCATTATGCCTTGCATGAACATGTTTAATTAGTTAAAGCCTTCCACATAGATGTTATAATGCTCACAAGCACTCTACGCATGATAAGTATTGCACGACCGTGATTTTTCTCATAAGCATGAATTTTCAAGAAAACATAAGAGGATTTTCAAAGGCATTCATAAGTAAGAAGCATACATGCATAAGCATAGACTAAGCCAAACTTTGGGTTGACATTCTAAGATCGGTTACTCCACGCTCACAAGGATCAAGTCTAGATCTTGCATGAACTCCACGGATCATAAGTCTCGCAAGGCTTTTCAAGAACTCATAAGAAACTCACAAGTCTAAGATCTTGCATATGTCTCCAAGGAGAACAAGCTCACAAGGATCATAAGCTCACAAGAAGCTCACAAGTACTCATAAGCTTACAAGAAGCTCATAAGCTCACAAGTACTCACAAGCTCACAAGAACTCTAAGCTCACAAGAACTCATAAGAAAACACGAGGCTCACAAGCATTCATAAGAACTCATAAGCATACATGAGAAGGTTTGTTTTCCATGAAAAGAACAAGTTTTATGAAAGGTTTTTCCCGACGGGTTTTAAGATGATGGTGATCGTATGGAGAATAAAATCTTGGAAGGCGTTCTATAAGAGTAGTTGTAGGATTTCTAAGATAGCATGATCATGTTGACCCATTATGCGGCTATATTATGTATTTCATGTGATGATTTGTTATAGCTTTTAGTTGCTTAGAATAGTCCATAACCCTTGTGATAATGTGATTATCGTTTTTGTGCAAATTTTGGATAATTGGATCAAACCTCACAATATGTGTTTCGTTGAAACATAAAAAGTTTGTGTATAAATAAAACACATTATTATAGCCCTTTTGGATGAGATACATGTAGTACATGTTGAAATTTTTACGTGAAATATATTACTTGCATGATTATGAGATAATTGTGCCTTAATTGGCATAAATGTAAGCTAAAAATAATTCGGGTACGTTGGGTTGGGTTGGGTTGTATACACAATGTTTGGAGAAGTGTGTAAACACTCAATAAGGAATCCACAACTCCTTAATTGGAGATAATGATATCAAGGTGATGCTTGTTGAACTGAACTGTTAAATCCAGTACTGGTGCTTTTCGGTAAAATGGTTTTTATCGAAATTGATATTTTTAATATGGAAAAGTATATATAAATTTCAGTTCAATGAAAAAGTAATCATGAGAAAGGGTTCTATTCATAAGCTAGGGACTAAGATAGTGGAATTGTTCCAATCCCGAAAGCTTACAAGTGATATCGGAATGTAGAAGGATTTATTTGTAAATATATTGTGAGATGGTACTTACAAGCAATTATTTCTGGAGGTTAATCACATTGTGTTAATGGACATTAATTGTGATTGGTGGAAGTCCAGGGATATAGATAAAATTCTATAATCCTAATGGAGTGTAGGAAAGGTGTTTCCTAGTAACAATGTTTTAACCAAAATGTTGAGTACTTGGTCCCACAACCAGAAATAGGAGATCCCTTTAGATCCCACACACAAGGACCTTCTTAAAGTATTTAATTTAATTTATAAATAAATTAAATAATTTCTCTAAGTAATTACTATATGGTATAGTGAAGCTCTAAAAGGTGGAATCACATTGGATGTGAAAAAACCAAATGGGTAGGACCCATTGGGGAATATTTTAAAAGAATAGTTAAAGTGACCAAAAGGGTTTAGAACCCTTTGGGGACGTGTGGAGTGGGACCCACCTAGGGAGGGACGCCCACTTCATGGAGGTGTTGAATAATAATAATTGTTATTATTATTTAATTAGTATCTAATAACTACTCTCCTTATTGGATAAGGTTTGTTAGTTAGTTAGAGTTAGTTACTAATTAAAGATTCCTTGTTGGACAAGGATTCTATTAGTTTCTTACTAATTAAGGAATCCTAATTGGATTAGGATAAGGATAAGATTAGTTGGACACTAATGGATAAGGTTAGTTTCTATTAATGATTATTCCTAATTGGATTAGGAGAAATCAAGAATTAGAAACAAATTGAGGAATTCTAATTGGATTAGAAAGTGGACACTTGAGTTGCAAGCAACCCAAGCTCTCATATATAAAGAAGTGGACGTCTAAGGCTTGGCACACAATAAAATTTCCAGAATTTTATTTTCTCCTCTCCTCAATCTCACACCCTCCCACTCCTCTCTCTTTGAGGTGTACGGTCACCCCTCTCCCCTTTCTTCTCTTATGTGTTCTAAGTTTTGAATAATCAAGAAGAAGAATATCAAGGATCTTGATCATCAAGAAAGGTTCTTGATAATAAAGATTGGATCTTTATTTCAAGATCCCAGAGCTAGAAATTTGGAAGAGCCATTAGCTTCCATTAGAGAAAGCTTTAAAGGAAAAAGAAGGTTCATGTGAATCGACAGGAGACTTGACACTTGTGAAGTTTTGCGAGTACCATTCTTATGTGGATTTGACTTAATAATTTCAAAGTCGCAAAGGTGAAAGTTATTCTAACCTTCATTGAATGAAATCAATTAGAATCTTAGTCAGATCTTGGGATTCGATGTATGGCCCCCAAGAACTGTGTTTCTAAAATTAAAAAGAGGCATACTTTCACATTAGTCATGAGGCAGGGCACACGGGGTCGCGGGCCACATACTAGAGCTTCATCTTCATCTAGAGATGAGGATGAGCAGCCAGACCTCTCTCAGGTCTTAGGCTCTATTGCTGAGACACTCGCCATATTGGCGGCTCGGCATACTATACTGTCATTGGTGGCACCTACTCCACCGCCCGTAGCTCCAGTACATCGTACCGTTGGAGTTGAGGGATTTCGGAGATTGAGGCCTCCATCATTTCATGGGAGTGTGGACCCTCTTGCTGCGGAGGCTTGGATCCTCCAGTTAGAGAAGATATTTGCAGTCCTCTCTCCGATAGGGGAAGTGAAGGTAGCATGGGCTGTTTTCATGCTAGAGGGTCAGGCACAGCACTGGTGGTTGTCCACCTTGAGGATGCGAGATTTGACCATGCAAGGTCAACCCTAGACTTGGGAAGAGTTCAAGGATACTTTTTATAAGAAATACTTTCTGGTTGGTGCACGGGAAAAGAAAGAAAGACAATTCATCAACCTTGAAAAAGGTTCGATGTCTGTGGCCGCTTATGAGGCCAAGTTCTCGGAGCAATCACGCTTCGCGACTCATATGATCGCCACTGAGGCGATGAAGGCGAGAATATTTGAGCAAGGGCTCAAGTATGTCATTATGGAGAAACTCTTGGCTTTCAGGCATGCTACCTACCTTGAGGTAGTAGACAAGGCCCTGTTGATTGAGGCCAATTCAGAGGCTGTGTCCAAGAAGAGAGACTTGGCGAGAGGCTAACCTAGCAGTTTGGCACCTCTAGAGAGGTGGGCTCGGACCGGCCCTTATCAGTACACGTGGCCAGCACCACCTCAGTTTGCGTGGCCATCACCATCGATGAGGCCATCTTTTGCGCCTCTAATTCCACGGTCGTACATGCCACATGCATCGCAACCTCAGGCTCTTCTAGCTCCACGGCCAGTTGCACCCCAGGTGGCGAGGTATGCTCCACCTCCGGCCACTCCGACTTATACACACGAGGTCTGCACTTTATGTGGCCAACGGCACCCGGCGGGAGATTGTCGAAGGGTATCGGGTGGATGTTTCCATTGTGGTCACCAGGGCCATGTGATCAGGGATTACCCTAGTCGGCATTTGCCAAGCCAGTCTCAGGGGATTAGGCCTCCAGCAGGCCCAGCAGGATCATACCAGGCATCCTCCCAGCCTACCTGGTCTACACCTCCACCTCGCCAGGCGAACTAGGGGCGAGTATTAACCTTGACAGAGGGTGATGCATTTGCATCGGATGATGTGGTGCAAGGTACGCATTTAAAGTTATTCAATTGTCTACGATTGTCATGTTATGCCTTATTCCTTGTGTACGTACATGGCATGTTATATATCTATATACCTATACTTATGATGTTGGTGCATAGATTGACTTCGCTAGTTAAAATTTCAGGAACCCTATTAGTCAACGAATGTTTGGCTAGAGTGTTAATCGACACCAGGTGTCGTGACCCAAAGCCCACCCTAGGAGTTAGAGTGAACTTTGGACGACTAATCATGGATCACATGACTTGCTTGACAAATCAACCTGCAAAAACCCACAGAGCATATACAATAGAGGACATTATCAGCGGAAACATACTCTAACATGGCACAGCAGAAGTCTACCAAACCTCTATGTATATACATACGCAAATCCAAGTTTATACAGAAGGTAACCAAAGAAAGTGCGGACAGACCCGCCAAAATACATGTAGGTATATCTCTCATCTCACCCACAGCTAATCCACTCAGAATCTACAACCACCTAATGGTAACCCTCTACTGGAGGTTCCTCCAAAGGCTCCTCGACATACTCCTCTTCCACCCATGGACCAGGAGCACGAACATCAAATGGAGCAGCAGCTCCCTCAGAACCTGCCGACATAAGAAGTACGGCTGAGCATGGAATACTCAGCGGTTACTAAATACTAACCAACAATTATAGCATAGAAATGGCAATACATGATCAGGAGCAATTCATATGTGTCAAACGGAAACAATTCATATCATACAAGGAAGTAAAGCAGTTTATGATCATGCTTGAAATTCGTAGAAAATCGATAAATCCTCTTGAAAACATCGTGCACTTGACTTGACTTGAAATATCTTTTCGTACTTGAAAGCTTGTCATGTCTATCTTGCTTGATTCTTGTATGTCGTGTCATGTCATCCATGTCATGCGTGCTTGCTTGTGATCATGTAACTTGTGAGATATCCTTGTGAGATGTCCTTGTGAGATGCCTTGAGAGATGCCTTGAGAGGGAAGAAAGACCCTTCTTTATGCAATGCACTTGCGAGGGAAGGGAGACCCTTCTTTATGATATGTATGTACTTGCGAGGGAAGAGAGGCCCTTCTTCATGATATGCACTTGTGAGTGAGGGGAGACCCCTCGTGGAATGTTGGTTCTTGTCTTCTTGTGAAAAGCGAGGTAAAACATATCTTAGGATATGTCCCACCTCTAACCATGTTCTTGAAAACCTCGATAAATCATGCCATGCATGCCGTGCTCGTGGGAACCGTGTACATACTTGCATTCAAATTTAAAGATGACATTTGGGTAGTATCACAACACATATAGCATCAAAGATTGAGCAATTGAATATTCATAGCATTTAGGGAAAGCAGGAAACACACGATCATAGGCCCTAGCAATATTCAGAATTTCTTAGGCATGCATTTCCTAATTCACAGCTCACTTTATTCACCTTGGCATTTCATCAAACATGGTATGTTCATTATGGATTTACCCTACAACATGCTTTTTTAGATGGGTTTTACTCAAATCATACATGTATGTTCATTATTGGAACAATGCCCTTCCCCATTTGTTCATCACACACAACCATTGGCATCCAATCGCCCATTCCATCTCCATTCACCATTCACCATTTACCATTCTCCATTCACCATTCATCCATCTCATAGCACATGTGTCAATGAAAGAAAAATCAAAAGAAAAGAAGGGGAACGAAGAACTATAACTAGGAGGGTAGTAAAAAGTACTGACCTTGAAGAGATGAGGAAGAAATCCCTCTTCCAAACGACTGTGTAGCTGCTGCCCTAGCTTGGAGAACGCTGTCCACGAGTGCTTGAGCCGAGATCTTGGAGAAAAACCGGACTGGAGGTGATCTAGGGTTCCAAAACCCTTTGATTTCTCTCCAAAATGGAAACCCTAGGTTGGAATCGCCTTCTCCCCTTTCTCCTATCCTCTCAAACTCTCTAAGTGTCGAATGATGCCCTAAAGGCTCGGGTTAAACTCTTAAGGTAAGAGTGAACTGGCAAAAGACCATAACACCCTTACTAAATTCCTGTAAAAACACGAGTGCCGAACTCGTTGTGCTGTGAACAGTGCCAACTCGTGGTGCTGTGAACAGTGCCAACTCGTGGTGCTGTGAACAGTGCCAACTCGTTGTCCGTTGTCAAGGGTGTCGAACCCGTTGTCACGTTGTGTCGTGCATAGTGCTGAGCCCGTAGTCTGTTATGTTGTGCATAGTGCTGGGCTCGTTGAGCTGTGAACAGTGCCAAACACGCTGTCCGTTGTGGACAGTGCTGAACACGTTGTCCGTTGTCTTATGTACAGCGTGCCTGTGGTGAGTTGTACAACGTACCCGTGGTGAGCTGCACAACGTGCCCGTGGTGAGCTGCACAACGGATGCACACAGTATACGTTATCAGAGTACGTTGTCCGTGCTACGTTATTAGAGTACGACGTCAGAGCACGTCCTTAGTGCCTTCCGAGCTACGTCCTCAGTGCATAACCGAGCTACGTTTTCCTACAGGTTCAGACTATTTTGGCCATATCTTTTGACTCGTTCATCCGATTTTGACGATTCAACTTGCGTTGTGTTCGTACTTCGAAAAGGAACATTTTTGACGTTTCGAAATTTCCAATTTCTTCCTTATTTATTAATTATACCTCTTAAAAAGGGAAAATGACAACGAAAGTGTCATGTATTAAGCATGAAAAGGTCTGGGGCTCTACATCCTCCCCCCCTTACAAAAATTTCGTCCTCAAAATTCAGACACTACTTGCATTACAAACCAAAAAGAACAGTACAAGTCATATACAGACTTCATACAGAAATTCATTCAAATAATTCTGGGTACTTTGCTTTGACTTCGGCTTCACGCTCCCACGTAGCTTCTTCCCGAGCATGGTGTTGCCATTGCACAAGAACTAAAGGGATTGTCTTGTTACGAAGCACTTGATCTCTTCGATCCAAAATCTGAACCGGCTTTTCAATCAAGGTGAGGTCCTCTCGAACCTCCAACGGTTCCAAGTCTATGACATGCGAAGGATCCGCAATGTACTTCCGAAGCATAGACACATGGAAGACGTTGTGAACTGCGGCCATGTGAGGTGGAAGAGCTACTCGATAAGCAACTTCACCAACCCGTGTGATAATCTTAAAAGGCCCAACATACCGAGGACTGAGCTTGCCTCGCTTTCCAAATCTCATGATCCCTTTGCTAGGAGATACTTTCACAAAAACTTGATTCCCTACTTGAAATTCCAAGTCCCTACGACGCGTGTCCGCATAACTTTTCTGACGATCTTGAGCGGCTTACAATCGATCCCGAATGATCTTAACTGTGTTTGCAGTTTTCTCAATCAACTCCGGACCAAGTACTTTCCGTTCTCCTACCTCATCCCAATAGAGAGGAGACCTACAACTTCGCCCATACAAGGCCTCAAATGGTGCCATTTGAATACTTGCCTGATAGCTGTTATTATAGGCGAATTCAACCAAAGGCAAGTGCTCTTCCCAACTGCCTCTGAAATCCAACATACAAGCCCGAAGCATGTCTTCAATGACTTGGTTCACTCTCTCGGTTTGTCCATCCGTCTGTGGATGAAAAGCGGTGCTGAAATCAAGTCGGGAACCCATAGCCTCTTGGAAACTTTTCCAAAATCTTGACGTGAATCTTGGATCCCGATCCGACACAACACTAACAGGCACTCCGTGCAATCTAACTACTTCCTTGATGTATAGTGCAGCCAACTGACTTGAGTTGAAAGTAGTTCGGTAGGGTAAGAAATGAGCGGACTTTGTCAAACGATCCACTACTACCCATATCGCATCTGAGCCCCTTGCCGTCTTTGGCAAGCCAACTATGAAATCTATGGATATGTTCTCCCATTTCCACTCAGGAATCGGAAGGGGATGCAATAGACCGGCGGGTCGCATGTATTCTGCCTTCACCTGTTGGCACACTAAGCACCGTGCTACATACTCCGCAACCTCCCTCTTCATATTCCGCCACCAAAAGTGACTCTTGAGGTTCCGGTACATCTTTGTACCCCCTGGATGCACTGTGTACTTCGAACGGTGTGCTTCATCCAAAATCTCTCTTCAAAGATCTGCATTGGCTGGGACGCACAGTCTTCCCTTGAATGTGATAGCACCCCGACTAGTGAGATAGAAGTCCTCACTACCTTTAGCAACTTCCTTGTCCCGATAAGCCAACAATTCAGCATCCATGGCTTGATATTCTTGGATCAAATCTATAATGTACGGCCGAACCGTAACATTTGCCAAGGTAGGACCGCGGACACAGTCATTCACACTGATGTCCAGATTTGCCAAATCTTCTAGTAGCTTCCATTCTTGAACCAACATATGTGCCAACAACCCTTGAGGTCTTCTACTCAAAGCATCAGCCACTATATTTGCTTTACCCGGGTGGTATTGAATGGTACAATCATAGTCTTTCAAAAATTCCATCCAACACCTTTGCCTTAGATTCAGCTCCTTTTGGGAAAAGAGGTACTTGAGGCTCTTGTGATCGGTAAACACATAGAACTCCACCCCATAAAGGTAATGACGCCAAATCTTAAGTGCAAACACGACCGCCGCAAGCTCCAAGTCGTGCGTGGGATAATTCTTCTCATGCTCCTTCAACTGCCTTGATGCATAGGCAATGACTTTCTTGTGCTGCATGAGTACACACCCAAGTCCAACGTGCGAGGCATCACTATACACCTCATACCCATAAGGTCCAGATGGCACAGTAAGGACAGGGGCTGTAGTAAGCCTCTTCTTCAGTTCCGTGAAACTGATCTCGCACTTATCACTCCATTCAAACTTGGCGTTCTTCCTTGTCAGGTAAGTGCGCGGGGCTACAAGGCTAGAGAAACCCTCTACGAATCTCCTGTAGTAGCCTGCCAGTCCAAGAGAACTGCGTATCTCAGTAACACTCTTGGGCCTCGCCCAACTCATAACTGCTTCGATCTTCTTCGGATCTACCGAGATACCTTCTGCAGAAACAACGTGGCCTAGGAATGCCACCTCTTCCAACCAAAACTCACACTTGCTAATTTTTGCGTATAGCTTGTGCTCTCTTAGCATTTCCAAAGCAAGGCATAGGTCGCGTGTGTGATCTTCCCGTGTCTGGGAATAGACCAAAATGTCGTCAACAAATACAATCATGCACCTATCAAGATATGGCCGGAATACCCGGTTCATCAAATCCATAAAGGCTGTTGGCGCGTTCGTGAGTCCAAAAGGCATCACCAAGAACTCATAGTGTCCATACCGAGTCCTGAAAGCAGTTTTGGGAACATCTTCCACCTTAATCTTCAACTGGTGATAACCCGATCGAAGGTCTATCTTCGAGAAAAATCTCGCTCCCTTCAACTGATCGAACAAGTAATCAATCCTAGGCAAGGGATACCTATTCTTTATAGTGACTTTGTTCAATTGCCGGTAATCGACACACATCCGCATCGAGCCATCTTTCTTCTTAACAAACAACACTGGGGCACCCCACGGTGAGACACTTGGTCGAATGAAGCCAAGGCTTTGTAATTCTTCCAACTGAGTCTTTAACTCTTTGAGTTCAATAGGGGCCATTCTATACGGTGCCCTGAAAACAGGAGCTGTGCCTGGTGCAAGCTCGATCATAAACTCAATCTCCCTGTCTGGAGGTAATCCTGGCAACTCCTCTGGAAATACATCTAGGAACTCACTCACAACCGGAATAGTCGATGAGTCCTTTGCCTCGGGGTTAGCTAAGCTCAACGCCGCAAAACGAGCAATAGATCTGCTTTTCAACCCGCGAAAGTGGAATGGTTTTCCTTCCACTGGCTTGAAGAGTACCATTTTCTCAAAGCAAGCTACATGCCCATGATGTGCTGCTAACCAATCCATTCCCAATATAACGTCAAAGTCTTGGAATCCAAGGACAATGAGATCAACCGCCAACTCGTGGCTTCCAACTTGGACCACACTATCTCCATACACTTTATCTGCCAATACTGTTTTGCCGAGAGGAGTCGAAATGGCTAACTTCAGTTCTAGCTGACTTGGCTCTACAGAAAAGCCTTCTGAAAAACTCGGCGAGACAAACGAATGAGTAGACCCGGTATCAATCAACACTCGAGCCAAACACTCATTGACTAGTAGGGTTCCTGAAATTTTAACTAGCGGAGTTAATCCATGCATCAACAGTGTATACATGTAGGTATATATACATATATAACATGCCAAGTACATACACAATCAATTACTATTTAACAGTTCAATTCACGGATAATTAAATGAGCTACAACTGCGTACCTTGCACTACATCGTCAGATGCAAGTGCATCACCCTCTGTCAAGGCAAAAACTCGCCCCTGGTTTGCCTGGCGAGACTGAGGCGTAGACCGGGTAGTCTGAGATGACGCCTGATATGATCCTGCTGGGCGTGCTGGTGGACTAATCCCCTGAGACTGCCATGGTAAATGCCGACTGGGGCAATCCCTGATCATATGGCCCTGGCGACCACAATGAAAACATCCACCCGATGCCCTTCGGCAATCTCCTGCCGGGTGCCTTCAGTCGCATGAAGTGCAGACCTCGTGTGCATAAGTCGGAGGGGCCGGAGGTGGAGCATACCTCATCGTCTGAGGTGCAACAGGCCGTGGGGCTGGAAGAGCCTAAGGTCTCGGCGCCTGAGGCACATACTGCCGGGGAGCTGGAGGCGTATAAGATGGCCTCATCGGTGGTGCTGGCCACGCATACTGATAAAGACCAGTCCGGGCCCGCCTCTCTAGAGATGTTGGACCACTGGATTGGCCTCTCGCCAACTCCCTCTTCTTGGACACTGTCTCTGAATTGGCCTCGACCAATAAGGCCTTGTCTACTACCTCAGGGTAGGTAGCATGCCTGAAAATGGAAACTTTCTCCATAATCACATCCTTGAGCCCTTGCTCAAATCTTCTCGCCTTTATTGCCTCCGTAGCAACCATATGAGGAGCAAATCTCGACAACTCCGAGAACTTGGCCTCGTATTGTGCCACCGACATCAAACCTTGTTCAAGGTTGATGAATTCTCTCTCTTTCTTTTCCCGCGCTCAATCGGAAAATACTTCTTGTAAAAAGTATCATTGAACTCATCCCAAGTCCAAGGTAGACCCTGTATGGTCAAATCTCTCGTCCTCAATGCGGAAAACCACCAATGGTGGGCTTCGCTCTCTAGTATGAAAGCTGCCCATGCTACTCTCTCCTCCTCTGTAGGCGAGAGGACCGCAAAGATCTTCTCCATCTGGAGGATCCATGCCTTCGCAGCAAGAGGGTCCACACTCCCATGGAATGGTGGAGGCCTCAATCTCCTGAATGCTTCAACTCCAGCGATACGATGTACTGGAGCTGCGGGCGGTGGAGTAGGTGCCGCCGATGATGGTATAGCCTGCCGAGCCGCCAGTATGGCAAGTGTCTCAGCAATAGAGCCCAAGACCTGAGAGAGGTCCGGCTGCTCATCCTCATCTCTGGAAGAAGATGAAGCTCTGGTGTGTGGTCCACGACCCCGTGTGCCCCGCCTCATGACTAAAGTCTTGAGAACAATAACACCACATGAGTCTCCCTTGAAACCATAGTTTATCGCATTTCCATTTCACAATAATTCAATTTGTATTAGTTATATAATACTAATATGCATCACATCAAGTCATCAGAGTAGTCATCACATTATACTTATACTTTAGTGTTCTAGTGTACCTAAGACCCGTACTTGGTTAAAGCAACCATTTTCGACTAAGACTAAGGTTTAGTATTACACTTGGATCAAGACTCTCTTCCGACTTACTTTCTTCCTAACTTGTTTCCTGACATATGCTCTTGTCAAGCCGTGGTATAAGATTCTAAGTGACCCTAGAGACCTAAAGCCTAAGCTCTGATACCACTTCTGTCGCGACCCAAAACCCACCCTAGGAGTTAGAGTGAACTTTGGACGACTAATCATGGATCACATGACTTGCTTGACAAATCAACCTACAAAAACCCACAGAGCATATACAATAGAGGACATTATCAGCGGAAACATACTCTAACATGGCACAGCGGAAGTCTACCAAACCTCTATGTATATACATACGCAAATCCAAGTTTATACAGAAGGTAACCAAAGAAAGTGCGGACAGACCCGCCAAAATACATGTAGGTATATCTCTCATCTCACCCACAGCTAATCCACTCAGAATCTACAACCACCTAATGGTAACCCTCTACTGGAGGTTCCTCCAAAGGCTCCTCGACATACTCCTCTTCCACCCATGGACCAGGAGCACAAACATCAAATGGAGCAGCAGCTCCCTAAGAACCTGCCGACATAAGAAGTACGGCTGAGCAAGGAATACTCAGCGGGTACTAAATACTAACCAACAATTATAGCATAGAAATGGAAATACATGATTAGGAGCAATTCATATATGTCAAACGGAAACAATTCATATCATACAAGGAAGTAAAGCAGTTTATGATCATGCTTGAAATTCCTAGAAAATCGATAAATCCTCTTGAAAACATCGTGCACTTGACTTGACTTGAAATATCTTTTCGTACTTGAAAGCTTGTCATGTCTATCTTGCTTGATTCTTGTATGTCGTGTCATGTCATGCATGTCATGCGTGCTTGCTTGTGATCATATAACTTATGAGATATCCTTGTGAGATGTCCTTGTGAGATGCCTTGAGAGATGCCTTGAGAGGGAAGAGAGACCCTTCTTTATGCAATGCACTTGCGAGGGAAGGGAGACCCTTCTTTACGATATGTATGTACTTGCGAGGGAAGGGAGGCCCTTCTTCATGATATGCACTTGTGAGTGAGGGGAGACCCCTCGTGGAATGTTGGTTCTTGTCTTCTTGTGAAAAGCGAGGTAAAACATATCTTAGGATATGTCCCACCTCTAACCATGTTCTTGAAAACCTCGATAAATCATGCCATGCATGTCGTGCTCGTGGGAACCGTGTACATACTTGCATTCAAATTTAAAGATGACATTTGGGTAGTATCACAACACATATAGCATCAAAGATTGAGCAATTGAATATTCATAGCATTTAGGGAAAGCAGGAAACACACGATCATAGGCCCTAGCAATATTCGTAATTTCTTAGGCATGCATTTCCTAATTCACAGCTCACTTTATTCACCTTGGCATTTCATCAAACATGGTGTGTTCATTATGGATTTACCCTACAACATGCTTTTCTAGATGGGTTTTGCTCAAATCATACATGTATGTTCATTATTGGAACAATGCCCTTCCCCATTTGTTCATCACACACAACCATTGGCATCCAATCGCCCATTCCATCTC
Source organism: Tetracentron sinense (assembly GCA_015143295.1). Taxonomy (NCBI): domain Eukaryota; kingdom Viridiplantae; phylum Streptophyta; class Magnoliopsida; order Trochodendrales; family Trochodendraceae; genus Tetracentron; species Tetracentron sinense. The sequence continues at coordinate 16,954,548 of CM026559.1, read as the reverse complement.
CATTCACCATTCACCATTTACCATTCTCCATTCACCATTCATCCATCTCATAGCACATGTGTCAATGAAAGAAAAATCAAAAGAAAAGAAGGGGAATGAAGAACTATAACTAGGAGGGTAGTAAAAAGTACCAACCTTGAAGAGATGAGGAAGAAATCCCTCTTCCAAACGACTGTGTAGCTGCTGCCCTAGCTTGGAGAACGCTCTCCACGAGTGCTTGAGCCGAGATCTTGGAGAAAAACCAGACTGGAGGTGATCTAGGGTTCCAAAACCCTTTGATTTCTCTCCAAAATGGAAACCCTAGGTTGGAATCGCCTTCTCCCCTTTCTCCTATCCTCTCAAACTCTCTAAGTGTCGAATGATGCCCTAAAGGCTCGGGTTAAACTCTTAAGGTAAGAGTGAACTGGCAAAAGACCATAACACCCTTACTAAATTCCTGTAAAAACACGAGTGCCGAACTCGTTGTGCTGTGAACAGTGCCAACTCGTGGTGCTGTGAACAGTGCCAACCCGTGGTGCTGTGAACAGTGCCAACCCGTGGTGCTGTGAACAGTGCCAACCCGTGGTGCTGTGAACAGTGCCAACCCGTGGTGCTGTGAACAGTGCCAACTCGTGGTGCTGTGAACAGTGACAACTCGTTGTCACGTTGTGTCGTGCATAGTGCTGAGCCCGTAGTCCGTTGTGTTGTGCATAGTGCTGAGCTCGTTGAGCTGTGAACAGTGCCAAACACGCTGTCCATTGTGGACAGTGCTGAACACGTTGTCCATTGTCTTATGTACAGCGTGCCCATGGTGAGTTGTACAACGTACCCGTGGTGAGCTGCACAACGGATGCACACAGTATACGTTATCAGAGTACGTTGTCCGTGCTACGTTATCAGAGTACGACGTCAAAGAACGTCCTTAGTGCCTTCTGAGCTACGTCCTCAGTGCATAACCGAGCTACGTTTTCCTACAGGTTCAGACTGTTTTGGCCATATCTTTTGACTCGTTCATCCGATTTTGACGATTCAACTTGCGTTGTGTTCGTACTTCGAAAAGGAACATTTCTGACGTTTTGAAATTTCCAATTTCTTCCTTAGTTATTAATTATACCTGTTAAAAAGGGAAAATGACAACGAAAGTGTCATGTATTAAGCATGAAAAGGTCTGGGGCTCTACACCAGGTCTACTCACTCATTTGTCTCACCGAGTTTTTTCCAAAGCTTTTCTGTGAAGCCTAGTCAATTGGAACCGGAGTTATTCATTTCGACTCCTCTTAACAAAATAGTGGTGGCCAATAATATTTTCAGAGGCAATACAGTCTAAGTCGGAAGCCACGACTTAACAGCTGATCTTATCGTCCTCGGATTCCAGGACTTCGATGTTATATTGGGGATGGATTGGCTAACAGCTCATCATGGGCATGTAGCTTGCTTCGAGAAAATGGTACTCTTCAAGCCGGTGGAAGGGAAGCCATTTCACTTTCGGGGGTTGAGAAGTAGAGATATTACTTGTTTTGCGGCATTGGGCCTAGCAAACCTCGAGGCAAAGGACTCTTCGACTATTCCGGTCGTGAGTGAATTCATGGATGTATTTCCAGAGGAGTTGCCAGGGTTGCCTCCAGACAGGGAGATTGAGTTTATGATCGAGCTTGCACCAGGCATGGCTCCCATCTTCCGGGCTCCGTATAGAATGGCCCCGATTGAACTCAAGGAGTTGAAGACACAGTTGGAGGAGATGCAAGGCCTTTGTTTGATTCGACCAAGTGTCTCACCGTGTGGTACTCCGGTGTTGTTTGTCAAGAAGAAGGATGGCTCGATGCGGATGTGCATCAATTACAGGCAATTGAATAAGGTCACAATAAAGAATAGGTATCCATTGCCTAGAATTGATGACTTATTCGATCAATTAAAGGGAGTAAGATTTTTCTCTAAGATTGATCTTCGATCGGGTTATCACCAGTTGAAGATGTTCCCAAAACTGCTTTCCGGACTCGGTATGGACATTACGAGTTCTTGGTGATACCTTCTGGTCTCACGAATGCTCCGACAGCCTTTATGGATCTGATGAACCGGGTGTTCCGGCCATATCTTAATCATTGCGTGATTGTGTTCGTCGACGACATCCTGATATTTTCCCAGACATGGGAAGATCACGTGTGAGACCTTCGCCTTGCTTTGGAAATGCTAAGAGAGCACAAGTTATATGCCAAACTTAGCAAGTGTGAGTTTTGGTTGGAAGAGGTGGCATTCCTAGGCCACGTTGTTTCTGCAGAAAGAATCTTGGTGGATCCGAAGAAGATAGAGGCAGTCATGAGTTGGTCGAGGCCTAAGAGTGTCACAGAGATATGCAATTTTCTTGGGTTGGCAGGCTATTACAGGAGATTTGTAGAGGGTTTCTCCAGCCTCGCAGCACTGCTCACATACCTAACAAGGAAAAATGCAAGGTTTGTATGGGGCGATAAGTGCGAGATCAGCTTCATGGAAGTGAAGAAGCGGCTTACCACAGCCCCCATCCTTACTGTGCTATCCGGACGTGGTGGTTATGAGGTGTACAGTGATACCTCGAACGTTGGACTTGGGTGTGTCCTTATGCAGTATAAGAAAGTTATTGCCTATCCATCAAGGCAATTGAAGGAGCATGAAAATAATTATCCCACACATGACTTGGAACTTGCTGCAGTCATGTTTGTACTTAAGATTTGACGCCATTATCTTTATGGGGAAGAGTTCAATGTGTTCACGGATCCCAAGAGCCTCAAGTACCTCTTTTCCCAAAAGGAGCTAAATCTACGACAACGGCGTTGGATGGAATTTTTGAAGGACTATGAATGCACCATCCAGTATCACCTGGGTAAAGCAAATGTGGTGGTGGATGCCTTGAGTAGAAACCTTTGGGATTGTTGGCCCACATGTTGGTACAAGAATGGAAGCTATTAGAAGATTTGGCTAATCTGGACATCAGTGTGAATAATTCTGTCCGTAGCCCTATTTTGGCAAATGTTACGGTTCGGCCGTACATTATAGATTTAATCCTAGAGTACCAAACCATGGATGCTGACTTGTTGGCTTTCCGGGATAAGGAAGTTGCCAAGAGTAGTGAGGACTTCTCTCTCACTAGCCGAGGTGCTATTACTTTCAGGGGAAGACTTTGTGTCCCAGCCAATACGGATCTTCGACGAGAGATTATGGATGAAGTCCACCGTTTGAAGTATGCAGTGCATCTTGGGGGTACAAAGATGTACCAGAACCTCAAGGGTCACTTTTGGTAGCAGAATATGAAGAGAGATGTTACGGAGTATGTGGCACAGTGCTTGGTGTGCCAGTAGGTGAAGGCAGAGTACTTGAGACCGGCAGGTCTATTACAATCTCTCCCTATTCCCGAGTGGAAATGGGAGCACATCTCCATGAACTTCATTGTTGGCTTGCCAAAAATTGCAAGGAATTCAGATGTGATATGGGTTGTAGTGGACCGTTTGACGAAGTCCGCGTATTTCTTACCTTACTGGACTACTTTCAATTTGAGCCATTTGGCTGCACTGTATATCAAGGAAGTGGTACGGTTGCATGAAGTGGCAGTTAGTATTGTGTCAGATCGGGATCCAAGATTCACGTCCAGGTTCTGAAAGAGTTTTCAGAAAGCTATGGGTTCTCGACTTGATTTTAGCACCGCCTTTCATCCACAGACAGATGGACAAACCGAGAGGGTGAATCAAATCATCGAAGACATGTTTCAGGTATGTATGTTGGATTTCAAGGGTAGTTGGGAAGAGCACTTGCCTTTGGTTGAATTCATGTATAATAATAGCTACCAGGCGAGCATCCAAATAGCACCATTTGAGGCGTTGTATGGGCGAAGCTGTAAGTCTCCTCTCTATTGGGATGAGGTAGGAGAGGGAAAAGTATTAGGTTTGAAATTGATCGAGCAAACTGTGAACAAGGTTAAGATCATCCGGAATTGGTTGAAAGCTGCTCAAAATCGTCAAAAGAGCTATGCGGACACTCGCCGCAGGGACTTGGAAATCCAGGTTGGGGATCAAGTCTTTGTGAAAGTATCTCCTAGCAAAGGAATTATGAGATTTGGCAAAAGAAGCAAACTTAGTCCTCAATATGTTGGTCTGTTTGAGATTATCACGCGAGTTAGCGAAGTTGCTTACAGAGTAGCTCTTCCACTTCACATGGCCGTGGTTCACAACGTTTTTCACGTGTCTATGCTTCGGAAGTACATTTCGGACCCTTCGCAAGTCATAGAGTTGGAACTGTTGGAAATCTGAGAGGATCTCACTTTGGTTAAAAAGTCGATTTGTATATTGGATCGGACAGATCAAGTCCTTCGTAATAAAACTATTCCATTGGTTCTCGTTCAGTGGCAACATCATGCCCCAAAAGAAGCCACATGGGAATGTGAGGCCAAAGTCAAAGCAAAGTACCCGGAGTTGTTTGAATGAGTTTTGTATGTTCCATGTAATTTTGTTTTCGTTTTGTAATGCATGTGTAGCACCCCAGACTTTTCTATATTTAATGAATGGTACTTTCGTAGCTAATTGGCCTTTCTCATAGTCTAATTAATAAATAAAAGAGAAATTAGAAATTCTGAAATGTTAGAAATGTTCCTTTTCGGAAGACGAACCCAATGCAAGTTGAATCGTCAAAATCCGACCAGCGAGTCAAAAGATATGGTCAAAACAGTCGGGACCTGCAGAGCACCGATCGCTCGGTCATTAGTAGCGATCGATCGGTCCAAAACCGATCGATCGGAGGCTATCGACTGGTTAACTTTTTTGTATGGGAAAATTTTTCAGAGAGCGTGTTTTTGACCGGTCGCTCGGTCAAGAACACTGATCGCTCGGTAGGTAACCGATCGATCGGTCATTACCACTGATCGCTCGGTCATCGCGTTTTTGCAGAAATTTCATTAAGGGTCTTTTTGTCATTTGGGCGGTTCTCTCTTGCCTTAAAGGGTTTTTCCAAACCCTGAGGACCCCATTCACTACACTTAGAATATTTGGGAGATAAAGAGAGAGGAGAAGGAGATTTCCAAAACTAGGGTTTGTTTTTGAGAAGAAATCAAAGGGTTGAAGACCCTAGATCATCTCAAGTTCATTTTCTTCAAGGTCAAGGCTCAAGCACTCATGGAGCTCATTTCTCCAAGCTAGGTCAGCACTTTCCAAGGTATTTTGAAGGGGGTTTCCTTCCCACTCAAGCCTTCTTCATGCAAGAGTCCTTCTTCTTGCAACTTGGAGCTCCAATCAAGGTTTACAACCAAGATCAAGCCTTGATTCAAGGTTAGTACACCCTACTAACTTCCCCTAGCAATAATCTAGTTATCTTCAATGTGAAATGTAATTCTTGCTATTATGTTTGCTTTCCCTATGAAATGTAACATCTCCAATAAATATAAATAAGATAAGAAAAAGGGTATGGATGTGTATGGGGTGTTGATTGAGGCGATTGGATGCTGAAATGTATGGATGTGTGTGGTGTGTGAAAGGGAAAATGGAGGATGGGCATTTCATAAATAACAAACTTACCTTTATGATTGAATGGAAAACATGCACTAAAAAAGAATAAGATGAACTACTAATGAACGTTGCATGTCATGTGTTTGACGAAATGCCTAAACTATGAGTAAATGACTTAAATGAAGAAAAATTGAAGTAGGCCTTATGCATGTGTTCTTATGAATGACGAATTGATCAAGTGCCATGTAGATTACTCAAATTTTCATATGCTTATACTATGAATTTAATTGTGATGCCATATCTCTCTTGTTATCCGCATTCCCATGATTGGCACCACTGTCACGTATACGAGCATGCATGTTTGCATGAACCGAGATTTCAAGAGCACGTGCATATAATAATCAACAAGAAAACATTGCATATCAAGGAGGTTGGTAACCCAGGGACATTCGGGTACTAGCCTCTGGCTCACAAGAAAACTAAAATTACTACATGTCAAGGAGGTTGGTAGCCCAGGGACATTCGGGTACTAGCCTCTGGCTCACAAGAAAACTAAACAAGTAACTAAAATTCACATATTGTCAAGGAGGTTGGTAGCCCAAGGACATTCGGGTACTAGCCTCTGGCTCACAGGAAAACCATATAACAAGGAGGTTGGCAGGCTAGGGAGATTCGGGTGCTAACCTCTGGCTCACAAGTTATAAGATGCAAGTTTACAAGATGATGACAAGGCATTCATGCATGCACGCATACATGATTTCCTCTAGCCATACCGAGACATGAAATGGATTTCCAAGCATGAGTTTTATCAGAGTTTTCGCATTCATGCACGCACGTCAAGATGATTGTATTGTACCATGTTTAACATTGTTTCTTTGTGATGTTCCTCTTACTGCTCTATATTGTATTACTGTTGTTGTGTTTTATTATTGTCATGGTTAGCTAGTAGCTTCTACTCGTTGAGTATTCCATGCTCAGCCGTACTTTCATGTCGGCAGGTACCGAGGGAGCCCTCGACCCGGAGCCTTGGGTCGTGGAAGAGTATATCGAGGAGAGAGAGCCGTCTATTCCACTGCAGTCTCAGGCGGACCGAGACCTTGACGTGTGGCCATACCTCGACTACTGTTGAGCGGAGAGTACGAGAGGGTCTTTTATGTATTTTGACATTTTGATAGGTGGGTCTGTCCACCTTAGACTTAGACATGTTTTGTATATATGTTAACTTGGAATACTATTTTGGAAATCTTAGAAGAAAAGAAAAAGTTAGTTTACGCTTCCGCATTTATGTTTAGCTTCCGCGCTCTGATTATCATTGTCTAGTACTGTAATTATCTTATTCATTACAGGATGGTTTGGCAGGTACGTATAGTCACACCTAAAGTATCCCTTAACTCCTAGGGGGTATTTTGGGGCGCGACAACTGCTCTCCCACTATCCTTCTTGTATATTCAAGATTCCTCTAAATTCTTTTAGATTCCAAATTCTTTGATGGAAAGATCAAATTTTTGGTCCAGCTTCTTAAAGCTTTTTCAAACCATATATCGACTTGTTGAGCTTGCATACCATGTTCTCTTGGTTAGGAGCAATGAAGCCCTCTGGTTGCTTCATATAGATGTCTTCATCTAACATTCCGTTAAGGAAAACAGTTTTGACATCCATTTGCTATATCTCATGCTCATGGTGTGCAGCTATAGCTAGCAATATCCTGATGGATTTGAGCATAGCTACTGGCGAAAAGGTATCCTCATAATCAATTCCTTGAATTTGAGTATAACCTTTTGCAACAAGTCTAGCTTTATAGGTCTCCACATTACCATCGGCACCCTTCTTCCTTTTGTAAATCCATTTGCATCCAATTGGCCTTATATCATCTGGTGGATCTACTAAAGTCTAGACGCCATTGTCATACATGGAATCTATTTCAGCATTCATGGCTTTATTCCTTTGAGATGCATCTACATCCAATGTAGCTTCTTGATAAGTATTAGGATCTGTACCCTCATCATCAGGGGTAACTAGATAAACTTAATTATTGTAATACTGAAGTCTATCCGGTGGTCTAGAAACTCTTTCTGACCTTCTCAGTGGAACAAAATTAGGAGAAATTAAAGTGGAAAGATTAGGTTCAGGTTGGATACTAATTGTGTCGTCTTTCATCTCATGAAATTCAACCTTCTTAAGGAGATCCATTTCTTCCTCCAAGAAAGTGGCATGAAGCCTAACAACTATTTTTTGGTCTGCCTTGGAGTAGAAATTGAACCCTTAGTTTCTTTTGGATATCCTACGAATTCCATTTCTCTATCCTAGATTCCAACTTAGTGGGTTCGAGTTTGCGAATATGCGCAGAACAACCCCATACCCTTAGATGTTGTAAACTAGGTTTTTGCCCAGTCCACAATTCATAGGGTGTAACCAGAATAGACTTACATAGAACCCGGTTCAGAATATAAATCGCAGTTTGTATAGCATATCCCCAAAGATATGAAGGAACATCGGCATGGCTCATCATAGAGCGAACCATATGTAATAAGGTCCGATTTCTTCTTTCAGAAACTCCATTTTGTTGAGGAGAGGCAGGACTTGTCCATTGCGAGATAATCCCATTATCCCTTAAGTAATCCATAAACTCGTCGGTGAGGTATTCACCACCTTGATCTGATCGAAGTGTATTATGCATTTGTCAATTTGATTCTCAACTTATAACCTGAATTCTTTAAGCTTTTCAAAGGTGTCAGATTTGTGTTGCATCAAATAGACATATCCATATCTGGAATAGTCATTGGTAAATGTGACAAAATACCGGTATTGACCTCGTGCAACAATGTTAAATGGACCACATACTTCACTATGTATTGGTCTTAGCTTTTCTTCGGCTCTTCCTACCTTTTTAGGATAAGACTTCTTGGTCATCTTTCCTTCGAGACAAGACTCGCAAGTAGGGAGTGGTTCTACCTTGAGAAAGTCAAGGGGACCATCTATTATAAACCTCTTGATCCTATCAAGATTAATGTGATCAAGTCTCTTATGCCAAAGATAAGTAGACTTAGTGCAATGTCTCTTCATTCCAGACATTCTAGATGATGACACATTGTCACTTTGTAGACATTCATTATTTACCAAAGGAAATATTAGATAAAGACCATTAATGAGATTATTAGTTATCAAGACCATTCCATTTTTCTTAATTTCAACAATTGAATTAAAATTGATGGAAAATCCATAATGTAAGAGTCTAGATACTAAAATCAAATTACGATTTGTTGAAGGCACATAAAAGCAATCTTCTAAAATTAATGTCTTTCCATTAGGTAACTAAAGAGTTAACAAGCCGATTGACTTCACTGCAACATTTGTACCGGAGCCAACTTTAAGCTTCTACTCCTATTTGGTCGGCTTTTTGGTTTCCTTGAACCCGTGCAAACAATTGCAAACATGTACAATGGATCCAGAATGTACGCACCATGAGTTAGGAGGACGGTCCAGAATGTTAGACTCAACAGTAATAAGTATTTCAAAGCATCTCATACCTTGAGTACTTCTGCCACCCTTCTTAAAAGTTGCGAGGTAAGTTCTACAATTCCTCTTCCAGTGGCCTATTTTACCACAATGGAAACACTTTCCATTGCCTTTGTTTTCTTTGCCAGCTTTTCCTGAAGAACCTTTGGCAACTCTTGCCTTACCCTTATTGTCTTTAAACTTTTCTTTGCCTTTATTCCCTTTTCTTAACTTTTTAGATTTCTTGGAGGTATCAGGTTTATCGACGATTAAAGTTTCACCTTTAGTTGACTCTTTGATCAAATCTTCTGCAGCCACAAGTGAGTTCATAAGCTCACTAAGTGACATTTCACTCTTGTTCATGTTATAATTTAACACGAACGAATTGAAGGACGAAGGGAGTGACTGCAAAACAGTGTCAACTTGAGTGATGGCATCCATCTCTCCACCAAGAATTTCTAGTTCATTCAATAAGCCCATCATCTTTATGATGTGCTCCCTGACTGGAGTTCCCTCAACCATCTTGGTGTTAACAAGGGATTTCAACTTTACTTGTCAAGCTAACCTATTTTGCTCACCAGACATCTCATGAAGGTTTTGCAAAATGTTAGAAGCCTTATCCATGTGTTTATGTTGGCTTTACAAGATGTTAGACATCAAAGCCAGAATGTAACACTTGATCATCTGATTGGACCTCTCCCATTGCTCTAATTCAGCCTTTTGGGCCGGTGAAGCATCTGGAGTGTCGTGACCCAAAACCCACCTTAGGAGTTAGAGTGAATCTTGGACGACTTATCATGACTTACATGACTTGCTTGACAAACCATCCTGTAACTTACCTGGAGCATATACAATAGAGGACAATAATAGCGGAAACATAACTAACATGGAACAGTGGAAGACTAACCAAACCTCTAAGCATATACACATGATCCAAGTTTATACAAAAAGGAAAAACAAAAGAAGGTGCAGACATGCCCGCCAAAAATACATGAGTACATAGATCTCTTGTTTTCACCCACACTTACTCAGAATCTACCACCTAATAGTACTCGTCTAAATAAGCTCCTCCATAGGTTCCTCAATGTACTCCTCTTCCACCCATGGGCTAGGAGCACAGATGTCAAAAGGAGTCGCCACTCTAATATCACCTACCGACATGAGAAGTACGGCTGAGCATGAAATACTCAGCGGGTACCAATTACTAACCAACAGTCATAGCATAATAATGACAGAGTAAAGCAGGAAGCAGTTCATATAATTAACAAGAAAAGTAAACAGTTTATAGTTCATGCTTGTATCATATCGAATTCGGAAATCTCTTGAAAACGTTATGTGCTTGACTTGACTTAAAATACTCTTTTTGTGTTTAAAACTTGTCTTGTCCTATTCTGTCTTGCCTGATCTTATCGAGTCGTGCTTGTCTTGTATTGCATGTCATGTCGTGTCATGCATGTCATGCCATGGGATCATGCTTGCTTGCTTGGAAATTAAACATGTTCATGTAACTTATGAGATGCGCTTGAGAGAGAGGGGAGACCCCTCTTTCAATGAGATGCACTTAAGAGGGAAGGGAGACCCTTCTTTCAATGATATGCACTTGTGAGTGAGGGGAGACCCCTCTTTCAATCTTGAAGGGAGGGAAGTGTAAACTCCCTCATGTGCAATGCTTGTTCTTGTTCTTGTCAAAAGTGAGGCAAAACATATCTTAAGATATGCCCTACCTCTAATTACCAACCCTTATTCTTGAAAAACGCCGGTAAACCATGTCATGCATGTTATGCTCGTGAAATCGTGTACATGCTTTAACTTGGAGTTAAATATGACATTTGGGATTCAACAAGGTATAGCATAACATTTATTTTAACAAGTAATTCTTCATGCCGTTGGAAAAAGGCAATTAAACACACTATCATAGACCCTAGCAATTTCATACACTTTAAATCATGCCTTTCTTGGTTTATAATTCATTTTCTTCACCTTGGCATTTCATCAAGCATGTGGTGCGTACATTACTAGTTAAAGCCTATACCATGCTTTTCTAGATGGGTTAATGTTCACTACATACATGTGTATTCATTATTGGTACAATACCCTTCCCATTTTATTCATCACAACACATCCACACAGCATTCATCGCCCAACATCCATTCTCACACCACAATCCATCTTTTATTTCGTTCATACTCAATGAAAACAAGAAAGAAGGGGAGAAAAGAGAGAATATGAACTAGGAGGGTAGCATAGGGTACCGACCTTCAATAGGATGAGGGAAAAACCTCCAAAACATGGGTGGAGACGTTACCGAGCTTGGAGGAGGCGTTTCTCACGAACCTTGAATTGGATTTGAAGAATTCAAGCCTTTGGGAGTGATCTAGGTCACCCACTTGCCTAATCTCTCCTCAAAGATGAAAACCCCTCTTGGAAACCCTCTTCTTCTCTCAATCTCTCTTAGGCTCTCTTTAGGTTTAGGATAAACCAAAACCCCCAAATACCATCCCCTATTTATAGGTAAGGTGGAGAAACCCTAAAAATCCCGAATAAAAATTATGGGTTCGCGATCTACTATCGATCGTAACATGTCTATGATCTATCGTAAATATGCTACGATTACTCGTAGTTTCCTACGATCGATCGTAACCGTTATAGAGATATTTGTCCATTCCTGAGATTCTACGATCGATCATAAATTTCTACGATCGATCGTAGCTCACCTATGATCGTTCGTAGGGTTTGTACGATCGTTCGTAACTTGCAGAAAATTTCAAGATTTTCCTTCTTTCGTGTTTCGGTCAGAACTTTTGACTCGTTCGTCGGATTTTGACAATTCAATTTGCATTGGACTCATTATTCAAAAAGGAACATTTTTGGCATTTTAGAATTTTCAATTTCCTCTTTATTTATTGACCAAATTGCCCTTAAAGTTAACTGATCCGCAATTGCAGTTCAGTAAATCGAATTTTAACATATCCGACTTAGGAATCCCACTTCTTAACATTTAAGGTTCTTTAAAATCTCACATTTCATAGAAATAGAAGATTACAAAGGCCTAAAGCCTTGGCACGGGCTCCAATACATGGGCAAAAGTTCTGGGGTTCTACATGGAGGAATTTCGGGCTTAGGTGTCTTAAGACATAATTCAAGGTTATCCACGGAAAATACATGTAGAACCCTGGATCTTGCTTTCATAGCCTGTGAATAGTGCCAGTGGATGGTATATGTATGGCCAAGGTCGTCCCCGTGAACTTGGTGTTGGTTGAATGGGAATGAGGTATTTCATTTTAAATGAGTGTTATGGTACTGATTTTTGGCGTGTGAAATATAAGGTATTCCGTATGTGTGTTTGGGAACCAAACACAAGAGTATAAAATACTCTAAGTGTCAAAGAGGGTGGATATGTCTTACCATAACCTCGACTTGAGGGAACTCTAGAGTGGTCATAGCTTGTCAGAATTGAGTGATTCTTGAACCATTTGAAAGATATTGAACCCCTATTTAAAGTTCATTTTTTATCACTTTTCGAGATTAGGACAAGATGTAAAGTCAAATGTGGGATTTTCGGGAACTGGTTTGCTGAGATTTCCTGGAATAGTTTGGACCAGTCCACTTATGGGCTCATTTCAACCCTTTAAAACTCAGAATTGGGATTTGTACCAAACATGAAAGTTGTTCCCCTTTGAATGTAGAATCCAATACAAGCTGAATCGTCAAAATCTGATTATCAAGTCAAAAGTTATGGCCGAAACGCCAAGACAGACAAACCGAGTAGCATGAGCGGGAGACTAGCGGTCGACCCCTCCACTAAGGGTCGACCGGTCAGACCAGGGGTCGACCGCTCTTGCAATTTTTTGTGTGAGAGATTATTCCAGAAGGCCCCAAACACCACCAGTCGACCGGTCATGTCGCGACCCGAAACCCACCCTAGGAGTTAGAGTGAACTTTGGACAACTAATCATGGATTTCATGACTTGCTTGACAAACCAACCTGCAAAAACCCACAGAGCATATACAATAGAGGACATAAACAGCGGAAACATACTCTAACATAGCACAGCGGAAGTCTACCAAACCTCTATGTATATACATACGCAAATCCAAGTTTATACAAAAAGTAACCAAAAGAAAGTGCGGACAGACCCGCCAAAATACATGGATATAAACTCTCATCTCACCCACAGCTAATCCACTCAGAATCTATAACCACTTATTGGTAACCCTCTACTGGAGGTTCCTCCAGAGGCTCCTTGACGTACTCCTCCTCCACCCATGGACCAGGAGCACATACATCAAATGGAGCAGCAGCTCCCTCAGAACCTGCCGACATAAGAAGTACGGCTGAGCATGGAATACTCAGCGGGTACTAAGCACTAACCAACAGTCATAGCATAGCAGTGGCAACACATAATCAGGAGCAATTCATATATGTCAGACAGAAACGATTCATATCATACAAGGAAATAAAGTAATTTATAATCATGCTTGTATTTCGTAGAAAGCCGATAAATCCTCTTGAAAACATCGTGCACTTGACTTGACTTGAAATATCTTTTCGTACTTGAAAGCTTGTCTTGTCTATCTTGCTTGATTCTTGAATACCGTGTCATGTCATGCATGTCATACGTGCTTACTTGTGATCATGTAACTTGTGAGATACACTTGTGAGATGTCCTTGTGAGATGCACTTGAGAGATGCCTTGAGAGGGAAGGGAGACCCTTCTTTATGCAATGCACTTGCGAGGGAAGGGAGACCCTTCTTCATGATATGTATGTACTTGCGAGGGAAGGGAGGCCCTTCTTCATGATATGCACTTGTGAGAGAGGGGAGACCCCTCGTGGAATGTTGGTTCTTGTTTTCTTGTGAAAAGCGAGGTAAAACATATCGTAGGATATGTCCCACCTCTAATCGTGATCTTGAAAACCTCGATAAATCATGTCATGCATGCCGTGCTCGTGGGAACCGTGTGCATACTTGTATTTAAATTTAAATATGACATTTAGGTAATTTCACAACACATATAACATCAATGATTTAGCAATGTAATATTCAAATCAGTTAGGGAAAGCAAGAAACACACTATCATGGTCCCTAGCAACATTCATAACTTATTAGACATACAATTTCCAAATTTACAACTCACTTTATTCACTTTGGCATTTCATCAAACATGGTGTGTTCATTATGGATTTACCCTACAACATGCTTTTCTAGGTGGGTTTTACTCAAATCATACATGTATATTCATTATTTGGAACAATGCCCTTCCCCATTTGTTCATCACACACAACCATTGGCATCCATTCGCCCATTCCATCTCCATTCACCATTCACAACCATCCATCTCATAGCACATGTGTAAATGAAAGAAAATAAGGAGAAATGCAGGGAAAAGAGGAACTATAACTAGGAGGGTAGTAAAAAGTACCGACCTTGAAGAGATGAGGAAGAAATCCCTCTTCCAAACGACTGTGTAGCTGCTGCCCTAACTTGGAGAACGCTCTCCACGAGTGCTTGAGCCGAGATCTTGAAGAAAACCGGACTGGAAGTGATCTAGGGTTTCAAAACCCTTTGATTTCTCTCCAAAATGGAAACCCTAGGTTGGAATCGCCTTCTCCCCTTTCTCCTATTCTCTCAAACTCTCTAAGTGTCGAATGATGCCCTAAAGGCTCGGGTTAAACTCTTAAGGTAAGAATGAACCGACCGAAAGACCATAATACCCTTACTAGAATTTCTGCAATGACGCGAGGACCATGAATAGTGCTGAACACATTGTGCTGTGAACAGTGCCAAACACATTGTGCTGTGAACAGTGCTGAACACATTGTGTTGTGAATAGTGCCCACTCGTTGTACGGTGAACAGTGCCAACTCGTTGTGCTGTGAATAGTTCCCACTCGTTGTGCGGTGAACAGTGCCAACTCGTTATGCTGTGAATAGTGCTGAACACGTTGTCCGTTGTCTTATGTACAACGTGCCCGTTGTGCTGTACAACGTACCCGTTGTGAGCTGTACATCGTACCCGTTGTGAGCTGTACAACGTACCCGTTGTCTGTGCATTGTCTGTGCCTTATTAGAGCACGTTGCCCGAGCTACATCCTTAGTGCCTAACCGAGCTACGTCCTTAGCGCATAACCGAGCTACGTCCTTAGCGCATAACCGAGCTACGATTTCCTACAGGTCCAGACTATTTTGGCCATATCTTTTGACTCGTTCGTCCGATTTTGACGATTCAACTTGCGTTGTGTTCGTACTTCAAAAAGGAACATTTCTGACATTTCGAAATTTCCAAATTCTTCCTCATTTATTAATTATACCTCTTAAAAAGGAAAAATGACAACGAAAGTGTCATGTATTAAGCATGAAAAAGTCTGGGGCTCTACAGGTCACACCTCCGATCGACCCCTCCATGCCTTTTTGTACTGAAACCGACCTTGGGAAGATATTTTAAGGGGTTCTAAGTCATTGGCCAACCCCCTTGGCCTATATAAGCACCCATTTTCGTGGGTAAGGGCTTACACAACCCTTGGAGAAAGTTTTGAGAGAAAAGAGAGAGAACTTAGGGTCTGTGAAG
The DNA here is from genome assembly GCA_015143295.1 of Tetracentron sinense. Lineage (NCBI taxonomy): Eukaryota > Viridiplantae > Streptophyta > Magnoliopsida > Trochodendrales > Trochodendraceae > Tetracentron > Tetracentron sinense. The sequence goes on along the minus strand of CM026559.1, from coordinate 16,939,044 downwards.
GGGGTTTTGCAAAAGGTGGTTGTCAAGGCTTAGAGTGAAGCTTGTTTAGCTTCTTGAAGTGCGATCTTCACTTTCTCAAGCTTTCCCAAGTTGGAATTGATTCCATAAGCCTGCCAAAAGCTTTCGTCCACTTCTACGGAGTATTCTCAAGCGATTAAACCGTAGGGAATCAGTTTCGTAAGGTAGAACAAGCTACTAAGTACCTTGTTATGATTCATTCATACTTAGTATTAGTAAACCCTGATTTTGAATGCAAATTTGTAGAAAACTAAGCTTTAACTTTGTATGTATCTACTATTATATATATACTATTAGGCTGATTGAAAGGAAATAGTAGGTATTGACGTATGTTCTTAAGAAGACTAAGGCATGTAGTCTTATATGCGTTTACTATTGAAGGAATGAAATGAAATTGGGAATTTTACTATACTTAATGAGTCAACCTTGCTTGCCCTATTGATCACAAATGATGTATATTATCACCATACTTTTATGATGAGTTTTGGATTAAGCATAAATATTAAAAGAATGGTTTTACCATAAAGTAAGCTTAGAATTATGATTTTTACAAAATAGGCTAAGTAACCCATGTATATGCTATGATCACTCCATGAATGAAATCCCACTATCTATTTCAATGTTTTCAATACTCACTATGAGGAATGATGCTCATAAGGTGACTCAATGTTTACAAGCTTCCACGATTACTATTATGTTCACAAGCACTCTAAGCACTCTATGCAATATATGGTTTTCTAAGTACTCTACGGCTAATAAGTCTCGCATGTCACTATGATTTCTCATAAGAACGGTATATCAAAACATTCATAAGGATTTCTAAGAACTCATAAGCTACCAAGCTCATAAGCATTGATAAAGCCAAACATCGGGTTGGTCAAGGGTAGGGTATATCCAAAGATATATCAAACCTGGCTCTAAGTAATCTCATAAGAAATCAAGGATCTTGGCAGCCCACTTTGATGTATTCAATGAAGGGTATTTATATACCCGGCTCTAAGTCTTTTTACGGGTGCTAAGGTCTGGCTCACAAGAAAATCTCATAAGTCTCATAAGAAATCAAGGAGATTGGTAGCCCAGGGTTGTGCGGGTACTAACCTCTAACTCACAAGAACTCATAAGAACCTCACAAGCTCATAAGATCTCATAAGTCTCATAAGTGAATACTCACAAGCTCATAAGTGCTCTAAGACTTCACGGCTCATAAGAATTCATAAGAACTCTAAAGGAACTCAAAGAACTCACAAGACTCGATTCTCATACGCTCATAAGAACTCTGTGGAACTCTAAGAACTCATAAGACTTGATTTTCATACGCTTATAAGAACTCTATGAAACTCTAAGAACTCATAAGACTTGATTCTCATACACTCTCATAAGACTCATATGGTTTTGAATCTCATAAGTTAAACGCTCATAAGAGACTTGTAAGACTCATAAGATATTGAAATATAGTTTGCGAAAGTACGAACTCAAAGTATGATTTACAGTTTGCTTTTCGCGAATATGAAATTGTTTTAAAATTTCGTACTCTGATTATGCAAATGTTTGATGAACTGTACTTCGTATGGCATGTGAATGTTTTATAACATTGTCCGTTAGTAGTTTGTATACACTGAGTATTCAATCCTCAGCCAAAGGTGTTATCTTCGGTAGGTCGCTGGTTGGATGGTTGGGCTCCTGAACCAGGGGTCGAAGAGGAGTATGTCAAGAAACCGATGGGTAGTCATCAATGATGGTTGAGTGATAAGAGGGAGAGACATGTATTTGGGTTGACCTTGTGGGACTTTTTGTATTGAATTGAGTTGGTAACTCAAGTGATGGACCTTGTGTACAGGTTTAGCTTATATTTCAGTATTTTGTTTATATTAGCACGTGGAAAATAATATAATAAGTTATTAAGAAATTTTCAAGTTCACCTTATGTGTCATGACAGGATGGTATGACACGGCGGTCACGAGCCAAAAGTCTCCTAACTCGTAGGGGGGATTTTGAGTCGTGACAATACAATTCTAATATTTCTTTTCCAGTCTACATAGTTAGTTCCAACTAACTTTTCATCAGGATGAATTTTAGTCAATGGGTGTAGGCCTGTCATGATCTAATCAAATGACAAAATAGACAGTATTAGGGATCTATTGAATTCATGAATACCAATTAGATTATGGGTCTATTTCTAATGGTATTGCCAATTTGGAAAGAATCAATTGGCATCGAAAACCTAGACACTGGCTTATGTAATCCTGCCTTTGGACACATCATCACATTGCCTTGAATAGGCAGATAGAAACTATCTTCTCCAATTTCACAGATCTCATCTTGTGAATTCTGGAGTATTCGATCTACTGTCTGATCTATAAGAGATGTTATACTCATGCTTTGGCGTTATTGTATAATATCTCTTATTCATGTGCCCACCTACCATGAACCTAACAAACATCTAGCGAAAGCTCACGCTTTGGCATTATTGCTCCCACTATTTGCTTACACCGTTTTCACCATGTTCACACGTAGGTGAGAGGGATTGGACCCGGCTTTGGCCTATTAGCTTACTCACACTCCCCACTATAGGATCACATAGTGTATGGTAGAAGATCATGATACTTAGGGACTTGTCCCCAGTCTTATATACACATGATATATCAAGGGTAATTATTTCAGCAGAATAATTAAACAACAGATATCATCTCATGATAAATAAACAACTATCATCTCATGATAATAAAACAATAATATACGAGATTAATCGCTATGGGTCAAAAAATTAAAATGCATGGATGTAAGAGAATGAGTTAAGAATAAAGGCAGCTCGCAAGCTCCTTCACGATCCCTTCCTTTATCATCTTATCGAGATCACATCGCAGCATCCTCCTTAACAGCATCGCCACCAATGCATTAAACAGAATTTAAATAACATTAGGGAAACTAGTATTCCATTTGCCAATTTCAGGGAAACCGAATGAATCTGCCCTTTATAGATTGCCAAAACCTACTACATATTATCGTCTAATATGAATGCATGAATGATAAACAATTTATCATAAATTATGACCCATAACTATAATCTCATATAAAATAGATGCCACATGGTGATGGAGTACTTTTTCTTATTTTAAAAGGATTTAAAATTTGATTACAATTATCAAATCGCTCGATAAAAATCTATATCTTATATAGATCAAACCCCGGAAAAAATAAAACAATTATATTTTCCTTCAAACAATTTTCATAAAATTATATTTTTTTTTAAACATAAGATAGAATTTTCTTAAAATCTCTACAAAATTTTAATTCTTTCCCGAATACAAGATCCATTCATATAGATTGGTTCTACTATTATCTAGGATTAAAATAAAAAATAAGACAATCGAAAATCATAAATATGATCACATCATAAATTAGGGTTTTATAATTTTTCGAATAAAATCTATTTATTAATTATTTTAAACAATTAATAAATATATATATTAAATTATAAAATCATTTAAAAAGAAATTTCAAAATAAACTCTTTATTTTGAATTTAATTATATCATATATAATGCTAGTTTTTAAAATTTATTTAATTATCAAATCTCATTCAATATTATAATAAATATTTATTTATCCATCTCATGAACAAATAAAATATTAAAAAATACGAGTAATATTAAATAGATCTAAATTAAATTCATCTCATGAACTCTGATACGAGTAATATCCATTTAATTACCTTATCAAAATAAACAAAAAATACTCCTAACCATGAACTCTGATACCACTTGAAGGGGGATCCAGATAAAAATTTATACGGAAACTGGATCCCCTTAGATCTTAACACCTTAGAAAGCATCAAAATTATCTAAGAGTTTTAGTTATATCACCTTGGTGAATGATGTTCATCGGTGAAGCTTAATCCACTCGAACCATCAGAACTCTTTGTAGAGATTTCTCCGAAAAAAATACTGGAAGCTCGATCCTTGTTCTTCGCTATCCCCACGAAGCTTTAGAATCTCCTTTGGAATTATAGAAGCAAGAGGAAGAAGATGGAGTAATGGTGTAGACCTTCTATCACCAAAAGTACTAAGGTTCAAAACCCTAGAATAAACAAAACCCAACTTGCACCACCTTAGAAGCTCACGAAAATCCCTAGGGGTATCCCTAGGGTCTCACGGTTTAGAGAGAGAGAGGAGAGGAGAGGAGAGAAAAATTCTGGAAAAAAGTACTTAATGGTCTAGGGTGTTGGGGTATATATAAACTAGGATCCAATCCTAATCCTATTCCAACTACAACTTATCTAGTGGGAATTATTAATTAATAATAACTCTTACTATTAATTAATTAAACTCCTACTTAATCTATAACTACTTTAGTTATAGTAATCCTACTAATTAAAGAGTCTCTATTAAAAGAGGATTCCTTAGTTAAAAGGGATGAGTCAACATCCAACACAAGAGAGGAATCCTAGTCAAACTAGGAAACCTAAACCAAATAGGGGTGGGCATGAGCTTCATTGTCGCGACCCAAAATACCCCCTAGGAGTTAAGGATACTTTGACTCGTGACCGCCATATCATACCTCCAGTATGATACATAAGGCACATGTGGAAACCTGTCAGAGTACCTGAATATACATAGCGGAAACGAAATACAATACACAGCGGAAAAATAAAATACTAAACATAGCGGAAGCAAAATGAATACTCCTATAACTTGGCTCAAGTAAGAACCTACAAGTATACATGTGTGAGAAACCCAAAAGTGGAGTGGACAAACCCCACACTCACATAACAAAAGACACAAGTTCTAAGTCGGTCGATCAACAGAAATCGAAGTCACGACCCCTATCTAAAGCACCATCGTCATGATAGTGATCCATGGAAGGCTCCGAGTCACGGTACTCTTCCTCGACCCAAGGTTCTTCGCCACACAAATCGAATGGAGCCCGAGCACCTGCCGATCATAACAATATCGACTGAGCATGGAATACTCAGTGTATACAAACTAATAACAATAAAGCAGTTAGGCATGGAGCATACAAGACATGGAGAATGAAATCCGTAAAATCCTTAAAGTATGGAAACCGTGAAAACATATGTGAGATAATATTCGAAACCAAAACTATAACCGTGTGAGTCAATCGATAATCATAGCCTTATGAGTTCTTGTGAGTTCATGGAGTTACTTAGAGTCATTATAATCCGTAGAGACATAGAGCATAGAGCAATAACCTTAGAGCATCTCCATAGAGCATAACCTTAGAGATCTTAGAGCATTTCATTGTGATCCGTGGAGCTTGTGAGACGATCTTAGAGCATTATCATAGAGTTATCCTTGTGAGCATGGTATGATCCTTAGAGCTTGTGAAACGATCTTAGAGAAATCATAGAGTTACTTAGAATCATTCATTATTCATCTTTTCGTGAAAAACCCTTGTTTGTACTTTGAGAAATCCATGGAAACCATCGGTTTATGCGAGACATACGAGCATATGCACTTAATAAGAGAAATCATCGTATTTAAGCATAGAATCCCTTAGAGGTATTTTATCAAACACTTAGAGTGCATCATAATAGTAACCTTCATCCAAGTATATAATCACACCTTTTCATACATAAAATCAATACATATAGATAGGGCATAGATAAGAAGAATCATAATTAGTGACTAGTAGGATTGCAAGATTGTAGTAGAGTGTATCTACTTTAGAGAAATCAATGAGTTTGACTCCCAATGGCTGGAACAAGCAAGAACAGTGAGTTCTTGGTTGGAGAACACCAAAAGGAAAGGATGAACTTGATCTTCCACAAGCTTGAACGATCACCAAGGACCTCTCCTCCTTCTCCTCTTCAAATTCCTCAAAAACAATGCACAAAGGGTTTGTGAAACCCTAAGGCACGAACCCAGCCCTTTTATAGGCAAAGGGTGATGGTTAAAGTCTTAAATACCCTTAATGAAGAAAATCTGCGTCTGACCGATCGATCGGTGGTATGGACCGAGCGATCGGTGGCTTACCGGTCGATCGGTGTTATGACCGAGAGATCGGTCAAAAACACACTCTCTGGAATTTTTTTCCATACAAAAAAGTTGACCGTGCAACATCTATCGAGCGATCGGTAGTTGACCGATCGATCGCTGACTGGACCGAGCGATCGCTGCTTTGTATGTCTGGACTGTTTTGACCATATATTTTGACTCGCTCGTCGGATTTCGACGATTCAACTTGCGTTGGATCTGTCTTTCGAAAACGAACATTTCTGACGTTTCGGAATTTCCGATTTCTCCCTTATTTATTAATTAGACTATGAAAACAGACAATTAGCTACAAAGGTACTATTCATTAAGGATGAAAAAGTCCGGGGTGCTACATTCTCCCCCCCTTACAAAAATTTCTTCCCCGAAATTTGGACGATACATACATGCGTAAAACTATAACAAAATACAAGGGAATGCCAAGGCCTTAAACAAATAAATGGGGGTACTTTTCTCGTACTTCGGCTTCTCATTCCCAAGTAGCTTCCTCCCTTGAATGGTGTTGCCATCTTACCAAGACCAAGGGAATGGTCTTGTTGCGCAAGACTTGATCTCGCCTATCCAAGATCTGCACCGGTTGTTCAACTAGGGTGAGGTCCTCTCGGATCTCTATCGGATCAAGCTCGATGACATGAGAAGGATCCGGGATATACTTCCGAAGCATGGAGATGTGAAATACGTTGTGGATCGCCGCCAGGTGAGTGGGCAAGGCAACTCGGTAAGCTACCTCACCAACTCGAGTAATGATCTCGAATGGACCCACATATCTCGGACTGAGCTTTCCCTTCTTCCCGAATCGCATGATTCCTCGACTCGGCGAAATCTTCACGAAGACCCGATCTCCAACTCGGAACTCTAAATCTCTGCGGCGTATATCCGCATAGCTCTTCTGCCTATCCTAAGCACTTTTCAATCGCTCCCGGATAATTTTGACCCTTTCTGCGGTCCGCTCTATCAACTCAGGACCAAGAATTTTCCTCTCACCAACTTCATCCCAGTATAGCGGTGATTGACAACTCCGACCTTACAGAGCTTCAAAAGGTGCCATCTGGATGCTTGCCTGATAGCTATTGTTGTAGGCAAACTCAACCAACGACAACTGTTCCTCCCAACTACCCTGAAAATCCAGCATACAAGCTCGGAGCATATCCTCCACTACTTGATTCACCCTCTCCGTTTGTCCATCGGTCTGAGGATGGAAGGCGGTACTGAATTCTAAACGAGAACCCATAGCATCCTGGAAAGTTTTCCAAAACCTGGAAGTAAACCGAGGATCTCGATCAGACACGATAGAAACTGGCACACCGTGCAGTCGAACCACCTCCTTAACATATAGGGCTACCAACTGATTTGCATTAAAAGTAGTTCGGTTCGGAATAAAATGTGCAGACTTAGTCAACCTGTCCACAATCACCCAAATAGCATCGGAGCCCTTCGCCGTTCGCTGTAAACCCACAATGAAATCCATCGAGATGTTCTCCCATTTCCACTCCGGAATAGGAAGGGACTGCAAAAGACCTGCCGGCCTTTGATGTTTGGCTTTTACCTGCTAGCAAATCAAACATCTGGCGACGTACTCAGCGACTTCCCTCTTCATGTTTCGCCACCAGTAGTGCTTCTTGAGATTCTGGTACATCTTAGTACCTCCCGGATGTACCGTGTACTTTGATCGGTGAGCTTCATTAAAAATTTCATCCCTCAAAACTGTGTCGGTGGGGACACACAACCTGCCCTTGAATGTGATAGCACCATCATCATTTAAAGCGAACTCCTGATTGCCGTTACTCACCGACTTGTCTCGGTAAGCAAGCAACTCAACATCTGAATTCTGTAACTCCTTGATCTGGCTCAGGATCTGTGGCCTAACCACCACGTTGGACATTATCGGGCCATAGGTGACATGCCTGAGAGTAGTGTCCAAATGACACATATCATGTAATAATTTCCACTCTTGCACTCTCAATTGGGCCATAACTCCGTAAGGTTTTCTGCTAAGAGCATCGGCTACCACGTTAGCCTTACCCAGGTGGTACTGGATGGAACAGTCGTAGTCTTTCATGAACTTCATCCAACGACGCTGCCTCATATTCAACTCCTTCTGGAGGAAAAGATACTTCAAGCTCTTGTGGTCTGTGAACACCACGAACTCTTCTCCGTAGAGGTAGTGACGCCAAAGTTTCAGTGCAAAGATGACTGCAGCGAGCTCTAAGTCATGTGTGGGGTAATTCTGCTCATGCTCCTTCAGCTGACGGGAAGCATAGGCGACCACCTTTTTATGCTGCATCAAAACACATCCAAGTCCCACTAGTGAAGCATCACTATAGACTTCAAAACCACCGCTCCTAGATGGAACTGTGAGAACAGGAGCCGAAGTAAGCTTCTTTTTCAACTCCAAGAAACTAGCCTCGCACTTATCACTCCAAGTGAACCTCGTGTTCTTCCGTGTGAGATAGGTAAGCGGAGCTGCTAAACTTGAAAATCCTTCCACAAACCTTCTGTAATATCCTGCCAACCCGAGGAAACTACGAATCTCGGTGACACTCTTCGGTCTTTCCCAATTCATCACCGCTTCAATCTTTGCAGGATCAACTGAAATACCTTCAGTAGATACCACGTGTCCAAGAAAAGACACCTTGTTCAGCCAGAACTCACACTTGCTCAACTTAGCATACAGACTATGCTCTCGAAGTGTCTGCAATACCAGACGGAGATCTCTCGTGTGATCCTCCTGTGACTGCGAATACACAAGGATATCATCTATGAACACGATCACACATTGATCGAGAGACGATCTGAACACCCGATTCATCAAATCCATGAATGTTGCCGGCGCGTTAGTCAGTCCAAAAGACATGACCAAAAACTCGTAATGACCGTATCGAGTTCGGAATGCTGTCTTCGGAATGTCCTCTTTCTTGATCTTCAACTGATGATAACCAGATCGAAGGTCAATCTTGGAGAAAAACTGCGCACCCTTCAATTGGTCAAACAAGTCGTCTATCCGAGGCAATGGATAACGATTCTTGATCGTGACCTTGTTCAATTGCCTGTAATCAATGCACATACGCATTGATCCATCTTTCTTCTTCACGAAGAGAACCGGAGCTCCCCAAGGTGAAACACTTGGCCAGATAAAACCAAGGCCTTGCAATTCTTCTAACTGCTCTTTTAACTCCTTAAGCTCAATAGGGGCCATCCTATACGGAGCTCTTGAAATTGGAACTGTGCCTGGAGCTAGTTCAATCGCAAACTCGATTGCACGATCGGGAGGCAATCCCGGCAAGGTTTCCGGAAAAACATCCATATACTCACATACCACCGGAATGGGTGTGGAGTCTCGCACTTCTACACCCTCGAGACTAAGAGCTGCAAAGCGGGCAATGTCTCTTCTCTGAAGTCCCCTGAAATGAAACGGCTTTAACCCCACGGGTTTAAAATGCACCACCTTCTCGAAACACGCCACGTGTCCATGGTGAGTTGAGAGCCAATCCATACCTAGGATGACATCGAAATCCCAATCCTGAAATCCCAGAAGGATCAAGTCGACTGGCAACTCGTGCTGCATGACTTGTACAACACTATCCGGATACACTTTATCTATCTCAATAGATTTTCCCAATGGAGTCGAAATGGACAACTCCCTAAGTAGCTTGCTTGGCTCAGACGTAAAGCCTTTGGCAAAGCTTGGTGAAACGAACGAGTGAGTAGATCCTGTGTCTATCAACACTCTTGCCAAACATTCATTTACGAGCAACGAACCTGAGAATTTGAATCATCCCAGTTATAACACAACTGTACATATAGATATAAACATCGCAAAACACCACATAGGATATATATAGATACGAACATATCATGGCAATATTAGAACTTCGACAAAGACTAGTTCGCGCGTACCTTGCACAACATCATCAGATGCCTGTGCGTCTCTATCAGTTATGGCAAAGACTCTGCCCTGGTTCGCCTGACGAGGCTGCTGGGTAGGCTGCAAGGATCTAGAGGCCTGAGATGAAGACCCCTGAAGTGAATTCTGTCTGCCTGGAGGCTGAACTCCCTGTGATCCAGACCGTGACTGCTTGCGCGGGCAATCTCGAATCATATGGCTCATCTCGCCATAGTGGAAGCATCCACCTGACATTCTTCGGCAATCTCCAGTCTTATGCCGACGACCACATACGGCGCACTCCTCAAATGTCTGCGATGCGGAGGAAGCCGGAGGCATAACCCTCGTAGCTTGCGATGCCTGAGGCGCAAAAGAAGGTCTCTGAGCCGATATCGGCTGGGAGAACTGGTACGGTGCAGTCCTAGTCCTTTTCTCTGAAGAACTACTCGACTGACCCCGAGACATACTCTTCCCGAAGCCACTGTCTCTTCTTCTCACGAAGTCTTCCGCATTCTTTTCGGCGATCTTCGCCTTCCCTACTATCTTTCTCCAAGACTCTACCTGGAGAATGGACACCCGATCTCGGATGAAAGCCTTCAAGCCCATCTCAAACTTCCTGACCTGTAGGTCTTCAGTAGCCACCAAGTGCGGAGCAAACCTAGACAACTCGGTGAACTTAGCCTCATACTCGGCTACGCTCATCGACCCTTGCTCCAAAAGCATAAACTCTCTCGCCTTTTGTTCCCGAATAAACCTGGGAAAGTACTGTTCCCTGAAAGTCTCTAAGAACTCCGCCCAAGTCCAGTGCACACTTGCCTTAGCAACATCTCTCTGCCTTTGGGCAGCTCTCCACCAGTGTTCGGCTTCACCTTCCATCATGAAGGAAGCCCATTCTACCATTTGCTCATCGGTACAACGGAGAGCCCGGAAGGTCTTCTCCAGCTGCATAATCCAAGACTCGGCCACCATGGGGTCCAGAGTGTCATAGAATGTAGGAGGCCGCAGCCTCCTAAAAGCTTCGAGCCCCGCAGTGTGATGCACCGGTGTAGGCACAGGCGTGGACGGTGGGGTAGGCATAGGCCTCGCTGCCAACAATGCCAAAGTCTCGGCTATGGAGTCCATAGCATTTGTGAAATACAACGGTTCCTCTTCTCTCGGAACTTCACTCTCGGCCCTCCGAGTATGGTAACCTCGACCCCGATTACCACGTCTCATGATATCGAATCCTGAGATCAATTTGGCAAAACATGAGTCTAACTTGGATACCAAACCTCACATATCATATAGCAATTCAATAATCATGAAATGCTATACCGCACATAGTATACATCGAGGTATATATATATCATCATATAATTATACTTTAGAGCCTATACTAGAACCTCGCATAGGATCACATCGATCTTGGATCCTATACTGACCTAAGGATTCACTTGATACTGGTTATGTCGTGGTAACAAGCCTAAGACAACTGAGTCCTTCTGAGTCCTAAGTTCAACTCATAGGAATTACTTCCGCCTAGGCCAAGCCTGAGTGACCTAACTAAGTCTGTCGTTAGACATAACTAGCTCTGATACCAAGTCTGTCGCGACCCAAAATACCCCCTAGGAGTTAAGGATACTTTGACTCGTGACCGCCATATCATACCTCCAGTATGATACATAAGGCACATGTGGAAACCTGTCAGAGTACCTGAATATACATAGCGGAAACGAAATACAATGCACAGCGGAAAAATAAAATACTAAACATAGCGGAAGCAAAATGAATACTCCTATAACTTGGCTCAAGTAAGAACCTACAAGTATACATGTGTGAGAAACCCAAAAGTGGAGTGGACAAACCCCACACTCACATAACAAAAGACACAAGTTCTAAGTCGATCGATCAACAGAAATCGAAGTCACGACTCCTATCTAAAGCACCATCGTCATGATAGTGATCCATGGAAGGCTCCGGGTCACGGTACTCTTCCTCGACCCAAGGTTTTTCGCCACACAAATCGAATGGAGCCCGAGCACCTGCCGATCATAACAATATCGACTGAGCATGGAATACTCAGTGTATACAAACTAATAACAATAAAGCGGTTAGGCATGGAGCATACAAGACATGGAGAATGAAATCCGTAAAATCCTTAAAGCATGGAAACCGTGAAAACATATGTGAGATAATATTCGAAACCAAAACTATAACCGTGTGAGTCAATCGATAATCATAGCCTTATGAGTTCTTGTGAGTTCATGGAGTTACTTAGAGTCATTATGATCCGTAGAGACATAGAGCATAGAGCAATAACCTTAGAGCATTTCCATAGAGCATAACCTTAGAGATCTTAGAGCATTTCATTGTGATCCGTGGAGCTTGTGAGACGATCTTAGAGCATTATCATAGAGTTTTCCTTGTGAGCATGGTTTGATCCTTAGAGCTTGTGAAACGATCTTAGAGAATTCATAGAGTTAGTTAGAATCATTCATTATTCGTCTTTTCGTGAAAAACCCTTGTTTGTACTTTGAGAAATCCATGGAAACCATCGGTTTATGCGAGACATGCGAGCATATGCACTTAATAAGAGAAATCATCGTATTTAAGCATAGAATCCCATAGAATCCCTTAGAGGTATCTTATCAAACACTTAGAGTGCATCATAATAGTAACCTTCATCCAAGTATATAATCACACATTTTCATACATAAAATCAATACATATAGATAGGGCATAGATAAGAAGAATCATAATTAGTGACTAGTTGTCACACCCCGAAATACCCCCTAGGAGTTAAGGGATACTTTAGAGGTGACTACGTGTACCTGTCAAACCATCCTGTAATGCAAGAGGCTAAACATAATATAATACAATGATAATCAGAGCGCGGAAACTAAACATAAGTGCGGAAGCATAAGCCAACTTTTTCTTTTCTTCTATTACTCCATATAGTATTCCAAGTTAACATATACTAAATTACAATCAAAGTAAAGGTGGACATGCCCACCTATCAAAATACAAAAAGGAACTCTCTAACACTCTCCTCTCAACAGTAGTCGAGGTATGGCCACACATCCAAGTCCCCATCCTCTTGAGACTGCCATGGGATAGGTGGCTCCCTCTCCTCTACATACTCCTCCTCGACCCAAGGCTCGGGGTCGAGGACATCCGCGGTACCTGCCGACATAAAAGTACGGCTGAGCATGGAATACTCAGCGAGTGCAAACTACTAGCTAACCATAACAATAACGAACGTATAACAACAGTGAGCAATACAAGATATTAATTTAAAGCAATAGTGAAAGCATAAGATACATAGCCATATCTTGACATGCATATATGAATGCAAAAACCTCGGTAAAACTCATGTCTCGGAAACCTTTTTCGTGTCTCGGTCAAATCATGTATGTGTATCGTGTCTTGTCTTGTATTTCATGTCTTGATTTGTTCTTGACTTGTATAGTTGTGAGCCAGAGGCTAGCACCCTTCCTTGGGCTACCAACCCCCTTGTCATGTTCTTGTTCCTTCCTTGGGCTACCAACCTCCTTGTCATGTTCTTGTTCCGTTTCTCTTGTGAGCCAGAGGCTAGCACCCTTCCTTGGGCTACCAACCTCCTTGTCATGTTCTTGTTCCGTTTCTCTTGTGAGCCAGAGGCTAGCACCCTTCCTTGGGCTACCAACCTCCTTGTCATGTTCTTGATTCATTTCTCTTGTGAGCCAGAGGCTAGCACCCTTCCTTGGGCTACCAACCTCCTAGTCATGTTCTCTCTTGCATTTCACTTGTGAGCCAGAGGCTAGCACCCTTCCTGGGGCTACCAACCTCCTTGTCATGTTCTTGATTCATTTCTCTTGTGAGCCAGAGGCTAGCACCCTTCCTTGGGCTACCAACCTCCTTGTCATGTTCTCTCTTGCATTTCACTTGTGAGCCAGAGGCTAGCACCCTTCCTGGGGCTACCAACCTCCTTGTCATGTTCTTGATTCATTTCATATACAAATACAATCTTGGAAAAACCCGGTTTCATGCATGCATGCGTGCTTGTGTGCTTGTCAATAGTGGTAATCATGATGACATACTTGAATGGGCGGATCACATGACTATGACATTTCAATCCTTAACATAGTGGTATGAAAATTTAGGCAACATATAGCACATTTGAGCAATTTATCATTTCTAAGAACATTTACACAATTTCTATTTCCATTTTCTTCATTAAGTCCATTTATCCCTTGTTTAGTCATTTTATCAAACACCCGGTGGGCCACATTTCTTAGTCCTTCCATTTCCCTTATTTAGTGCGTATTTTTCATCAAGACATCAAGGTACATTCGTTATTTGTAAAGTGCCCATCTTCCATTTTCCTTTTCACACATCACACAACATCCATACGGCATCCAATCGCCTCAATCGACATCCCATCCACACATTTATTCCATTCCCCTTATCTTGTTTATATTTGTTGAGTTAATACAATGCATAGGGAAGGAAAAGCATAATATATATAATCACCATTTACACTAGAAAACCTAGGTTATTGCTAGGGAAAGTTAGTAGGGTGTACTAACCTTAGATCAAGGTTTGATCTTGAAGAAACCTTGAAATAGAAGCTCTATTTGGAAGGAGGAAGCCTTTGCTTGAAGGGGACTTGAGTTGGGGGAAGAAACCTCTTTTAAAAAAATGTGCGTGAGGGCTGCCCTAGCTTTGAGAATGCACCCCACCTGAGCTTGAGTTGAAATCTTGAAGAAAACGTGCTTGGGGACGATCTAGGGTCTTCACCCCTTTGATTTCTTCTCCAAAAGCAACCTAGGTTTAAAGCTTTCTCCTCTTCTCTCTCTATGTCTCAAAATCCCTCAAATGTTGTAAGTGAGGCCTCAAAGGGTCGAGCAAACCCTTATGGGTAAGGGTTTAACACCCAAAAGACGAAAACGCCCTTACTGAAATTTCTGCAAAAACGCGAAGACCGAGCGATCGGTGGTTATGACCGATCGATCGGTTGCCTACCGAGCGATCGGTGTTTATGACCGATCGATCGGTCAAAAACTCACTCTCTGGAAAATTTCCCCATACAAAATTTATGACCGTGCGATAGCTACCGATCGATCGGTTATGGACCGATCGCTGACTGGACAGAGCGATCGGTGCTCTGTATGTCTGGACTGTTTTGACCATATCTTTTGACTCGCTCGTCGGATTTCGACGATTCAACTTGCGTTGGGTTCGTCTTTCGAAAACGCACATTTCTGACGTTTTGGAATTTCCGATTTCTCCCTTATTTATTAATTAGACTACGAAAACGGCCAATTAGCTACGAAAGTGCCATTCGTTAAAGATGAAAAAGTCCGGGGTGCTACACTAGTAGGATTGCAAGATTGTAGTAGAGTGTATCTACTTTAGAGAAATCAATGAGTTTGACTCCCAATGGCTGGAACAAGCAAGAACAGTGAGTTCTTGGTTGGAGAACACCAAAAGGAAAGGAAGAACTTGATCTTCCAAAAGCTTGAACGATCACCAAGGACCTCTCCTCCTTCTCCTCTTCAAATTCCTCAAAAACAATGCACAAAAGGTTTGTGAAACCCTAAGGCACGAACCCAGCCCTTTTATAGGCAAAGGGTGATGGTTAAAGTCTTAAATACCCTTAATGAAGAAAATCTGCGTATGACCGATCGATCGGTGGTATGGACCGAGCGATCGGTGGCTTACCGGTCGATCGGTGTTATGACCGAGAGATCGGTCAAAAACACACTCTCTAGAATTTTTCCCCATAGAAAAAAGTTGACCGTGCGACAGCTATCGAGCGATCGGTAGTTGACCGATCGATCGCTGACTGGACCGAGCGATCGGTGCTCTGTATGTCTGGACTGTTTTGACAATATATTTTGACTCGCTCGTCGGATTTCGACGATTCAACTTGCGTTGGATCCGTCTTTCGAAAACGAACATTTCTGACGTTTCGAAATTTCCGATTTCTCCCTTATTTATTAATTAGACTACGAAAACGGCCAATTAGCTACGAAGGTGCTATTCATTAAGGATGAAAAAGTCCGGGGTGCTACATTCATGGGAGGTGGAGTTTGAGGAGTTAAACACTCCAAGTTGTAATCCAATTACAACTTATCATCATCCTTATTGAAATCCAACAATTCGATTTTAATTCCATAATTATAGGAATTATATTTCAAAAATTATATAATTAACATAATCCTAATCCAATTATGATTCCTCAAGTGGGCGCCCCACCCTAGGGTTTAAACCCATGGGCTTTGGCCCATATTAAAGGTCCATTTTAATGGGTTTATGGATATGGGTCAAACTCATTTTTCCTTTAATTATGTTAATCAAATAATTACTAAAATGATCCCTTAGTTTAAATTAACAATTAATTTAAACAATAGATTAACTTTTAATCTATTTAATTAATGATTAAATTTTAATCACTTAAATAATTGATTAACTTTTAATCAATTATTGAGATTATATTTCTTATGTGAGCACCTCGACAGATTGCTCTGGGACATTCTTGCCCTGACTTACCCAATGTTATCCCATTGACCCTAAACAAGAATTACATCGGAATTGCAAGTGACGTGAGATATCCATGTTGCAATTGAATCTCAGTGTATGTACATTAACCATCACGGATCCCATCATATGAATTTTTAAATTTGATTTATCCTTCCAAATACATTACCCCAAATGGCCCTTCGAGATTGACATACTATCTAACCCATAACCCATTGCAAATCATCTCCAAGACTTATGATTTAGCCATGAGAAACAATTTCTCATGAAAAACATTTTGAGAAAATCCTCTTATAAGTATAATACCTTTTAATAAAAATATATTTCAAAACTTATTTTTTTTTTCAAAATCACCTGCACAGGATTTGAACATAATCAACTATCTTACCCGGAACTTGGATAATGTCTCAAATTAATGAGCATGGATTTCTTGTTTGAAATTCATCATGACTCGAACAGCTTTTTGATTATCCAACTGTCACTGTATTGTATTCCCTAAGTTAGAAAATACATTGGTGGAATCAAAACAGTCACATCACTGCTCAGTCATAGATGAACTCATCAGATCTAAGGATTGTCGAAACTGTTCAATGTGAATGAAAGACCAACTATCTGATAGTATGTTTATGCAAGAGGTCTCTCATTGAATGCAATCAGTCAGTGTACATTTAAGTACCCATACGCTGATGTGTAGTCTCCACTACAATAGTTCGAGATAGAACTACATCTCAACTATTGAGAACATCTTAGCATTCTGGCAGCCATATAAGTGAAGTTCCTAGCTTCACCTACAGTTGTGACTATATAAGGTATAAGGAACCGAAAAGTTATATCTGCCTGTGATAATCCAATCACATAACTTTCCTACAATATTTCCTATGGACCTTTATTGATATCTCATATCGTATAGATCATCTCATGACCATGGTCAATTACCCATAATGAATACACAATAGATTAAGAAGAAGTCTTTATTTGTGGAACCCCGAATCCGCATTTCACTAAGTAGTAAATAGTATGTGAATAGTGCTCAGGTGTGGTTTTGTACACTAACGGGCCTTATGTTGATATACGCGTTTGGATTTATGGCGTGCATGTTTTAATAGGTCTACATATTCTTAAGAAGTATGTTTGAAGCATAAGAGGGTGTTAGAATTGGTTTGGAGAAGATTGAAATAGTGAAAACAGGGTTTTACAGAAAACAGGGGACCACCGATTGTTCGCTGATAACCTCCGATCCACCGGTCTTATACCGATCGCTCGATAGCTATCGAACGGTTAACTTTTTTGTATAAGGAAAAATTCCAGAGAGGGTGTTTTCAACCGATCGACCAGTTGAAACCACCGATCGACCGGTCAGTCACTGATCGCTCAGTCTGTACCACCGATCGATCGGTCATATGTAGATTTTCTTCATTAAGGGTGTTTAAGACTTTAGCCACTACCCTTTGCCTACAAAAGGGCTGGGTTCATTCCTTAGGGTTTCAGAAACCCTTTGTGCCCAATTTTGAGAGATTTTGAAAAGGAAGAAGAAGGAGAAAGCTAGGTGTTGCACAAGCTTGAAGGAAGATCAAGATCCTTCCATTCCTTTGGTGTCTCTTGACAAAGAACTCAAGGTTCTCACTTGTCTCAAGCTTTTGGAATCAAAATCATTGATTTCACCAAGGTAGATACACTCTACTACCAATCTAAAAATACTACTAGTCACCTTGGGTTGTTCTTCTTACTATCTACTATATATGTACCTTGATTTGAGATGTATTGAAGGATTGTTTTATACTTGGATGTAAGTTATCATTATGATGCACTCTAAGTGTAGCACCCCGGACTTTTCCAACTTTAATGAATAGCATTTTCGTTACCAATTGGCCTTCCTCATAGTATAATTAATAAATAAGGGAGAAATCGGAAATTCCGAAATGTCAGAAATGTCTGTTTTCGAAAGAAGAATCTAACGCAAGTTGAATCGTCAAAATCGGACGAACGAGTCAAAACATATGGTCAAAATAGTGGAACCTCCAGAGCACCGATCGATCGGTCCAAAACCGATCGATCGGTGGCTATCGACTGGTCAGAAATTTTATATGGGGAAATTTTCCAGAGAGCATGTTTTTGACCGGTCGATCGGTCAATAACACCGATCGATCGGTCATAAGCACCGATCGCTCGGTCTATCGAGTTTTGCAGAATTTTTAGTAAGGCCGTTTTCGTCTTTTGGGTGTTAACCCTTACCCATAAGGGCTTGCCCGAGCCTTTAGGGCTTCATTCACCTCACTTAGAAGGTTTTGAGAGAGAAGAAGAGAAGAGAAGGAGGATTTACATCTAGGGTTTTCCACTTGAGAGAATCAAGGGTTTTAGAACCCTAGAACCGTTCTAAAGGCTTCGATTCTCCAAATCCAACCTCAAGCTCGTGTGGAGTACCTCTTCCAAGCTAGGGCAGCGTTTCTACATCATCCTCAAGGATTTTTCTTTCCCTTTTCAAGGTTAGTACACTCTTCCTAGTTACTTTGGTAATAACCTAGGATTTTCCTAAGTAAATATGTGTTAGATCTTCCCCATTGCTCCCTTGTGTTGGTATATGCTAAATCCCTAAAACATAAACAAGATAATACAAACAAAGGGTGGAATGTGAATGGATGAGGAGTGGAGGCGATTGGATGCTATGTTGTGATGTATTGAATGATGGAAAAATGGTGGAAGGGCATATTACGCATAATGAACACACCCCAAGTGTTTGATGAAATGTTCGAATAAGAAAATATGAAATAACTAAAGGTAAAAAGGTTGAATACCACATGTTTGATAGAATGCATGAATAAACTAAGATTTGAAAGCATGAGTCACATAAATGTTCCCCATTTGGCAAGTTGTATACATGTATTTATTTCGCTTCTTAAATTCTCACGTGAGTTGGGAATTGTTAAAATGCTATATGTCATCATGATTTCACGATTGCTATGCACGAGCACATATGTAGATGGAGGATATTGTCAAGGAGGTTGGTAGCCCCAGTTAAGGGTGCTAACCTCTGGCTCATAAGAAAAGAAATGGTATTGTCAAGGAGGTTGGTAGCCCAGGGATTATACGGGTGCTAACCTCTGGCTCATAAGAAATATATTGTATTGTCAAGGAGGTTGGTAGCCCAGGGATATGCGGGTGCTAACCTCTGGCTCATAAGAAATATTGAAAGGATAACTCAAAGAGGTTTCGTATGATTCATAGACGTGTTTTCGTTTCATAACAATTATACTTGATAAAACGTTTATGTATGATGTCGTTAGAAATTGATTATGAATTGTACTCCTTCTATTACTTGTATATGATGTTGTTCGTTATTACCATTGTTGGTTAGGAGTTTGTACTCGCTGAGTATTCCATGCTCAGCCGTACTTTCATGTCGGCAGGTACACGAGCTCCTCTTGACATATGTGATCCGGGTCCTTGGATAGAGGAGGACTACGGCGAGGAGGAACCTTATGAGGATCTGGTAGTCGAGCCTCAGGCTGAGGCTAGAGACTTAGACCACTGGCCCCACGGGGGTGACTATTGAGCGAGATAGAGTCGTATTTTGTCTTTTGTATTTGATAGGTGGGCCTGTCCACCTTAGACTTAGACATGTTTTGTATATAACTATGTCAACTTGGAATACTATAGTTTGGATCATTATAAAGAAAAGAAAAATTTGTTTGCGCTTCCGCATTTATATTTAGCTTCTGCGCTCTGATTATCATTTTTTGTACTGTATTCTCTTGTTAATTACATGAGGGTTTGGCAGGTACGAAGTATCACACCTAAAGTATCCCTTAACTCCTAGGGGGTATTTTGGGGCGTGACAGAGGTGGTATCAGAGCCCTAGGCATTAGAGTCCCTAGGGTCGCTTAGTACTAGATACCATAATTGAATAAGGCATTAGGTGTAGGAAAGAGTTGTATTCCAAGTATAGACTAACAAGTTAGTCTTAGTCAAAATAGGTTGAACTTCAACCAAACTTAGAATCCTACGCTAGGAACACGACATGTATGTTATGATATGATGTCGTATACCATGTGTGCATAAATTGTGTTGTGCTTATTAAATATGTATGATGAATATGTATTAAGTGAATTGTGAAATTGTATTAAATGTGTATCCAAGTTAGACTCATGTGGTACTGTCGTTCTCAGGATCACATCATGAGACGCGGTGCTCGGGGTCGCGGATACTATACGAGGGGAAGTGGAAGTGATGCCCCTTCCGGTGACGAGCAACCAGATTTTGCCCAAGCTTTTGCATCTATAGCTGAGACTTTGGCTATGTTAGCAGCAAGGCCGGTTGCTGTTACTCCTTCTACGCCTCCGCCACCTCCGGCACACCATGCTTCAGGATTGGAGGCATTTAGGAGATTGCGTCCTCCTACCTTCTTCGGTACTACTGACCCCATGGTCGCCGAGGCATGGGTGATACAATTGGAAAAGATTTTTAGAGCGCTCCACTGCACGGATGAACAGAGAGTGGACTGGGCCACCTTCGTGATGGAAGATGCGGCCGAGCATTGGTAAAGAGCCGCACAGAGACAGAGGGAGTCCACCAGGGTGGGGGAGTTGTGGACATGGTCGGAATTTTTGGATGTCTTCTATAAACATTATTTTCCGGCGGCTGTCAAAGAACAGAAGGAGATTGAATTCATGACTCTTGAACAAGGAGAGTTGAGTGTGGCCGATTATGAGGTTACCTTCGTGGAGTTGTCGAGATTTGCACCTCTCCTAATTGCATCGGAGCATATGCGAGTCAGGAAATTTGAGCGGGGATTGAAACCCTCCATTAGAGACAGGGTCTCGATGTTCCAGGTGGCTACCTGGGGAGAGGTTGTGAGCAAGGCGAAGCTTGCCGAGAAGGATTCGGAAGAATTCTTCAAGAGAAGGGATGTGGCTCGAGGCCAATCGAGTAGTTCGGGGTCGGCAGAGAAGAGGGCTAGGGCAGCCCCATATCAGGCATCCAAGCCGATACGGTCACAGAGGCCTCCCTTGACATCACAGGTATCTCGGCCTACCACTACACCGGTACCTTGTCCCACACTTTCACAGGCCACCCGATATGTTCCACCTTCATCCTCATCAGCATTTGAGGAGTGCTCCTATTGTGGTCGGAGTCACCGGATTGGTGAATGTCGGAGGATTTCGGGTGGGTGCTTTCACTGTGGAGATGTGAATCACATGGTCAGGGATTGCCCACGTAGGCAGCTGCAGCCTATCCAACCCCAGGGGAGTAGGCCCCCAGTTCGACAGGATTCCCAGCCGGGATCCTCACAGGCTTCTGCGTCTAGGCCTTCACGACCCACGTTATCCACTCCACCGCCTCGCAGGGCAGACCAGGGGCAGGTCTTTGCCTTATCGGAAAGGGATGCACGTGCATTTGACGATGTTGTGCAAGGTATGCTATCATGCTAAATTTTTGAGTTGTAATTGGCTTCTATTATATGATGTGATTGCTTATATGTATGACATACTACCTATACTTATGTGTTATTGTGTGAAATCTATTAACGTGAATTTAATTAATCGCACAGGCGCGTTATTAGTGAATGAATGCCTAGCCCGAGTATTGATCGACACAGGATCCACTCATTCCTTTGTATCGCCTAGCTTTGCGAAAGGATTTTCAACCAAGTCCAGTCAGTTGAAGCATGAATTGACCATCTCCACACCGCTCGGCAAGTCGGTGGACACAGACCGTATATACAGGGACTGTGTAGTCCAAGTGGGACATAATGAGTTGTTAGCCGACCTCATCATCCTGGACTTCCAAGACTTAGATTTCGATGTTATACTCGGTATGGATTGGCTATCGGCTCACCACAGACATGTGGCATGTTTCGAGAAGATGGTGAACTTCGAGCCGATGGGAGTTAAGCCATTTCACTTTCGAGAGTTGAGGGAAAGAGACATTGCTCGCCTCGCAGCTTTGAGCTTAGTAAACCCAGAAGAACAAAACTCCTCGGTCATCCTGGTCGTGAGTGAGTTCTTGGATATGTTTCCAGAGGAACTTCCCAGATTGCCTCCAGATCGGGAGATTGAGTTCGATATAGAGCTTACTCCAGGCACCACTCCGATTTCAAGGGCGCCGTATAGAATGGCCCCAATAGAGCTTGAAGAATTGAAGAAGCAAATTGAGGAGCTACAACAACTTGGTTTCATCCGACCAAGTGTGTCACCATGGGGAGCTCCGGTCCTCTTTGTGAAAAAGAAAGACGGGTCAATGAGAATGTGCATAGATTACCGGCAGTTAACAAGGTGACTATTAAGAATCGTTATCCTTTGCCTCGGATAGACGACTTATTTGACCAACTGAAGGGAGCGAGATTTTTCTCCAAGATTGATCTTAGATCGGGGTATCATCAGTTAAAGATCAAGGCGGAAGATGTTCCGAAGTCGGCTTTTAGGACTCGGTATGGGCACTACGAGTTCCTTGTCATGCCTTTTGGGCTGACGAATGCACCGGTGGCGTTCATGGATTTGATGAACCGGGTGTTCCGATCGTACTTGGATCGATGTGTGATTGTGTTCATAGATGACATTTTGGTGTATTCCCAGACACGGGAAGATCACGCACGAGACCTTCGTCTTGCTCTGGAGATGTTGAGAGAGCATAGGCTATACGCTAAGTTAAGCAAGTGTGAATTTTGGTTGGAGAAGGTGGCGTTCCTAGGCCACGTAGTGTCGGCTGAGGGCATTTCTGTTGACCCGGCAAAGATAGAGGCAGTTATGAGATGGGAGAGACCCAAGAGCGTCACGGAGATACGTAGTTTTCTCGGGCTGGCAGGCTACTATCGGAGATTCGTGGAGGGATTCTCCAGTTTGGCTGCACCTCTCACTTACTTGACGAGGAAGATTGCCAAGTTTAGTTGGAGCGACAAATGCGAAGTGAGCTTTCAGGAGTTGAAGAAACGCCTCACCAGGGCCCCCGTCCTTACTGTGCCATCCGGGAGTAGTGGTTTTGTGGTTTACAGTGATGCCTCGCATGTGGGGTTGGGATGTGTACTTATGCAGCACGGCAAAGTCATTGCTTACGCCTCCAGACAATTGAAAGAGCGTGAGAAGAATTATCCCACTCACGATTTAGAGCTCGCCGCAGTTGTGTTTGCCTTGAAGATTTGGCGACATTATCTCTCTGGGGAACAGTTCGACGTATTCACGGATCATAAAAGCTTGAAGTACCTGTTCTCCCAAAAGGAATTGAATTTAAGGCAGATGAGATGGGTAGAGTTTTTGAAAGACTACGAATGTTCCATTCAATATCATCCGGGCAAGGCGAACGTTGTAGCCGATGCTCTTAGCCGGAAGCCCACGGGACTTTTGGCGCACATGATGCTGAGGGAATGGAGGTTGTTAAAAGATGCATCCAACCTCGACATCAGTTTTAGTCTCCCTACTTTTGGGCCAGTAATGGCTAATATCACAGTTAGGCCATATATCCTGAGCATGACGAGGGAGTTGCAGGGAATGGATGCCGAGCTACTGTCTTGCCGAGACCAGTCAGTTAAAAGTGGCAGCAAGGATTTTGCAGTGAGGGATGATGGAATTATCACTTTCAAGGAAAGAGTATGTGTCCCAGCCGATGAGAAGCTTAAACGAGAAATCTTATACGAGGCTCACCGGTCCAAGTACACCGTTCACCCCGGGGGTACCAAGATGTATAGGGACTTGAAGAAGCGCTTTTGGTGGCGAAACATGAAGTGAGAAATAGCGGAGTACGTGTCCCGATGCTTGGTGTGCCAACAAGTCAAGGCCGAGCACAGGAGACCAGCGGGTCTGTTGCAGTCTCTCCCTATTCCCGAGTGGAAATGGGAACATATCTCTATGGACTTCATTGTGGGGTTGCCAAAGACAGTTAGAAAGACTGATGCGATATGGGTTGTTGTTGACAGACTCAGGAAGTCCGCCCATTTCTTACCGTACCGGACTACATTCAACTCAAATCAATTAGCTGCCTTGTACATCAAAGAGATAGTCCGATTGCATGGAGTACCAGTGAGCATTGTCTCAGACCGGGATCCAAGATTCACATCCAGGTTTTGGAAAAGTTTTCAGGATGCCATGGGTTCCCGACTAGACTTTAGCACGGCCTTCCATCCACAGACGGATGGGCAAACCAAGCGAGTGAATCAGATTATTGAAGACATGCTCCGTGCATGTATGCTGGACTTCAAGGGAAGTTGGGAAGATCACTTATCTTTAGTGGAATTCGCCTACAACAATAGTTACCAGGCAAGCATACAGATGGCACCTTTTGAGGCTTTGTACGGAAGGAGTTGTAGATCCCCGTTGTATTGGGATGAAGTGGGAGAAAGAAAAATTTTGGGCCCCGAGTTGATTGAACAAACTGCAGATAGAGTCAAGCCCATCCGGGAAAGGTTGAAGACCGTACAAGATAGACAGAAGAGCTATGCCGACAATCGAATGGGGGATCTTGAATTCCGAGTCGGTGACTTTGTTTTTGTCAAGATTTCACCGACCAAGGGTGTTATGCGATTCGGAAAGAGAGGCAATCTTAGCCCGAGATATGTGGGTCCGTTCGAGATCATTACTCAAGTTGGTGAGGTAGCTTACCGAGTTGCCTTGCCCGCTCATATGGCGGCAATCCACAACGTATTTCACATCTCCATGTTTCGAAAGTATATCCCGGATCATTCTCATGTCATCGAGCTTGATCCGATAGAGATCCGAGAGGACCTCACCCTAGTTGAACAACCGGTGCAGATCTTGGATAGGCGAGATCAAGTCTTGCGCTACAAGACCGTTCCCTTGGTCTTGGTAAGATGGCAACACCATTCAAGGGAGGAAGCTACTTGGGAACGAGAAGCCGAAGTACGAGAAAAGTACCCTCATTTATTTGTTTAAGTCCTTGACATTCCCTTGTATTTTGTTATAGTTTTACGCATGTATGTATCGTCCAAATATTTGTAAGAGGGGGAGAATGTAGCACCCCGGACTTTTCCAACTTTAATGAATAGCATTTTTGTTACCAATTGGCCTTCCTCATAGTATAATTAATAAATAAGGGAGAAATCAAAAATTCTGAAATGTCAGAAATGTCCAATTTCGAAAGACGAATCCAACGCAAGTTGAATCGTCAAAATCGGACGAACGAGTCAAAAGATATGGTCAAAATAGTGGAACCTGCAGAGCACCGATCGATCGGTCCTCATCAGCGATCGATCGGTCCAAAACCGATCGATCGGTGGCTATCGACTGGTCAGAAATTTTATATGGGGAAATTTTTCAGAGAGCATGTTTTTGACCGGTCGATCGGTCAATAACACCGATCGCTCGGTAGGCAACCGATCGATCGTTCATAAGCACCGATCGCTCGGTCTATCGAGTTTTGCAGAATTTTTAGTAAGGCCGTTTTCATCTTTTGGGTGTTAACCCTTACCCATAAGGGCTTGCCCGAGCCTTTAGGGCTTCATTCACCTCACTTAGAAGGTTTTGAGAGAGAAGAAGAGAAGAGAAGGGGGATTTACATCTAGGGTTTTCCACTTGAGAGAATCAAGGGTTTTAGAACCCTAGAACCGTTCTAAAGGCTTCGATTCTCCAAATCCAACCTCAAGCTCGTGTGGAGTACCTCTTCCAAGCTAGGGCAGCGTTTCTACATCATCCTCAAGGATTTTTCTTTCCCTTTTCAAGGTTAGTACACTCTTCCTAGTTACTTTGGTAATAACCTAGGATTTTCCTAAGTAAATATGTGTTAGATCTTCCCCATTGCTCCCTTGTGTTGGTATATGCTAAATCCCTAAAACATAAACAAGATAATACAAACAAAGGGTGGAATGTATGAATGGATGAGGAGTGGAGGCAATTGGATGCCATGTTGTGATGTATTGAATTATGTAAAAATGGTGGAAGGGCATATTACGTATAATGAACACACCCCAAGTATTTGATGAAATGTTCGAATAAGAAAATATGAAATAACTAAAGGTAAAAAGGTTGAATACCACATGTTTGATAGAATGCATGAATAAACTAAGATTTGAAAGCATGAGTCACATAAATGTTCCCCATTTGGCAAGTTGTATACATGTGTTTATTTGCTTCTTAAATTCTCACGTGAGTTGGGAATTGTTAAAATGCTATATGTCATCATGATTTCACGATTACTATGCACGAGCACATATGTAGATGGAGGATATTTTCAAAGAGATTGGTAACCTCGGTTAAGGGTGCTAACCTCTGGCTCATAAGAAAAGAAATGGTATTGTCAAGGAGGTTGGTAGCCCAGGGATTATACGGGTGCTAACCTCTGGCTCATAAGAAATATATTGTACTGTCAAGGAGATTGGTAGCCCAGGGATATGCGGGTGCTAACCTCTGGCTCATAAGAAATATTGAAAGGATAACTCAAAGAGGTTTCGTATGATTCATAGACGTGTTTTGGTTTCATAACAATTGTACTTGATAAAACGTTTATGTATGATGTCGTTAGAAATTGATTATGAATTGTACTCCTTCTATTACTTGTATATGATGTTGTTTGTTATTACCATTGTTGGTTAGGAGTTTGTACTCGCTGAGTATTCCATGCTCAGCCGTACTTTCATGTCGACAGGTACACGAGCTCCTCTTGACATATGTGATCCGGGTCCTTGGATAGAGGAGGACTACGGCGAGGGTAGTCGAGCCTTAGGCTGAGGCTAGAGACTTAGACCACTGGCCCCACGGGGGTGACTATTGAGCGAGATAGAGTCGTATTTTGTCTTTTGTATTTGATAGGTGGGCCTGTCCACCTTAGACTTAGACATGTTTTGTATATAACTATGTCCACTTAGAATACTATAGTTTGGATCATTATAAAGAAAGGAAAAATTTGTTTGCGCTTCCGCATTTATATTTAGCTTCTGCGCTCTGATTATCATTTTTTGTACTGTATTCTCTTGTTAATTACAGGAGGGTTTGGCAGGTACGAAGTATCACACCTAAAGTATCCCTTAACTCCTAGGGGGTTTGGGGCGTGACACTAAGTGTTTGATGTAATGTCTCTAAGATTTTTGGGTGTTCATACATGCTATTACTCCAATATGTTCATATGCTCGCATGAACCGATGTTTTCCATGGATTTCTCAAAGTTACAAAAAGGGGTTTTCAATAAATGACTTATAAGGAATGATTCTAAGCAACTCTATGATTTGTCTAAGATCGGTTCACAAACTCTAAGGATCATGATACACACTTACAAGAACTCCATGATATCTCTAAGATTGTCTCACAACCTCTAAGGATCACAAATGAAATACTCTATGATCTCTATGGTATTGTCTCTATGGTTTTGTTATATGATCCATGTCTCTAAGGATCATAAATGACTCTAAGTAACTCTATGAACTCTAAGAACTCACAAGGCCATGATTATCACGTGACTCACATAGTTATGGTTTTGGTTTTGGTTTTCGGATCTCATCTTACATGCTAGTTCACGGTTTCCACACTTTGACATGTTTTAAGGATTTCATTCTCCATGATTCGCATGCTCTATGCTTATTGCTTTATTGTTAGTAGTTTGTATACGCTGACTATTCCACGCTCAACCGATATTTTGTAGAACCCCGGACTCTTCCGTACTTAATCAATGACACTTTCGTAGCTAATTGGCCTTTAACATAGTATAATTAATAAATAACGGAGAAATTAAAAATTCTGAAACGTCAGAAATGTTCATTTTCCTTTTCGAAAGACGACCCCAACGCAAGTTGAATCTGAAAGTATGCCTCTTTTTAATTTTAGAAAAACAGTTCTTGGGGGGCATACATCAAATCCCGAGATCTGACTAAGATTCTAATTGATTTTATTCAATGAAGGTTAGAATAACATTCACCTTTCCAACTTTGAAATTGTTAAGTCAAATCCACGTTAGAATAGTACTCGCAAAACTTCACAAGTGTCAAGTCTTCTGTCGATTCACACAAACCTTCTTTTTCCTTTAAAGCTTTCTCTAATGGAAGCTAATGGCCCTTCCAAATTCCATGCTCTTTTATCTTTTCTTCTTTTCATTGATCCAAGAACCTTTCTTGATCAAACAAGATCCAATCTTGATCTTCAAAGAACTTATTCTTGATCATAAAGATCAAAAACCAAACAAAAAGGAAGAAGGGGAAGGGTGACCGTATACCCTCAAAGGGGGAGAGGGCTGGGCGTGAACTTGAGGAGAGGGAGAGAAGAAAAAATTCTGGAGAATTCTATATCCTAAAGGGCAAGGCATCCAATCCTTTATATAAGTTCCCACTTGGTTGCTTGAATTGTAATCCAATTATAATTCATTAACCTTATCCTAATCCAATTAGGATTCCTCAATAGTTTCCTTTATTGATTTTTCTCCTAATCCAATTATGATTAATCTTAAGAGAAACCAACCTTATCCATTAGTAACTAATCTTATCCTTATCCAATAAGGAATCTTGAATTAGTAACTAACTAATGGAATCCCTAACAATTAGGGAATCTTTAATTAGTAACTAACTCTAATTAACTAACTAACCTTATCCAATACGGATATTAGTTATTAGAAACTAATTAAATAAATAATAACAATTATTATTTCCTCCATGAAGTGGGCATCCCACCCTAGGTGGGTCCCACCCCACACGCCTAAAGGGTTTCCAAAACCCTCTTGGTCACTTGAATTATTCTTTTATAATAATTCCCAATGGGTCCTACCCATTTGGTTTTTCACATGTAATGTGATTCCACCTTTTAGAGCTTCACTATACCATATAGTGATTACTTAGAGAAATTAATTAATTTAATTATAAATTAAATTAAATACTTTAAGAAGGTCCTTGTGTGTGGGATCTAAAGGGATCTCCTATTTCCGGTTTTGGGACCAAGTAATTCACCTTTTTGGTTGAAGCATTGTTACTAGGAAACACCTTTCCTATACTCCATTAGGATTATAGAATTTTATCTATATCCCTGGACTTCCACCAATCACAATTAATGTCCATTAACACAATGTAATTAACCTCCAGAAATTAGAGAATTGCTTGTAAGTACCATCTCACAATATATTTACAAATAAATCCTTCCACATTCCGATATCACTTGTAAGCTTCCGGGATTGGAATAATTCCACTGTCTTAGTCCCTAGCTTATGAATAGAACCCTTTCTTATGATTACTTTTTCAATGAACTGAACCTCCAAAACACTTTTGAAGAAACATTAGAAAAGAACTGACATATATATTTATATATACTTTTCCATATTAAAAATATCAACTTCGATAAAAACCATTTTACCGAAAAGCACCAGTACTGGATTTAACAGTTCAGTTCAACAAGTATCAACTTGATATCATTATCTCCAATTAAGGAGTTTTGGATTCCTTATTGAGTGTTTACACACTTCTCCAAACATAGTGTACATGACACAACGTACCCGGAGTTAGTCCTGTGTATTGGACATTACCGATTGGCACATCAAAGCCATATAAACAAATGTCTGAGAAGATGTTAACCTCTAAAGTCTAAGGACAATTCGTCAAATGGATAACCCTAATACAATCTGACAGTGTATTCCATAGGGTATCCACTAGTGACCCCGTTCAGTATTATTGTCACGCCCCAAAATACCCCCTAGGAGTTAGGATACCTTGGCGACGTGACCTATCCTTAGTCAACCGGCGAGAGCATAACAAGGCATGCAAAAATAGAGAGACTAAAATTTCCTTTAACATAAATGTAATTCCAAGTGTCCACATCATTAATAGCTGGATAGAATACAATAATCACAAGAGTACAAATGCTTGAGTCACCCACTCAAGCTCACACAAAAAGTCCCCAAGGAAATCCCAAAATACATGTCTCTCTCTCTCGCTTATCCCAACCGTTGGCCATACGCCACGTCTCCTAATATCTAGGTAACCATCCGAAGAATCTCCTGCTCACCCTGAGCTGCCTCGATCCAAGGGGCAAGAGTTCATATGCTGCATAATGTACCTGCCGACATAAAAGTACGGCTGAGCATGGAATACTCAGCGAGTACAAGCTACTAACTAACAATAGTAATAACAATAGCATAACATGTAATACATGATACAGTTCACCCAAGAGATACAAATTCAGAGCGCGGAAGCTAAAACAACATAACCACGTAAGTGAATCATGAACATCAACTCATGCATTGTAAATTCGTATCCAAAAGTCATGACTTGTTCTCGTATCGTGGAAATCACACCTGCCTTGTTTTGTTCTGGTTTAGCTAGTACCCGAACTATGAACTGGACGGACGTACTAGGTTCTTGCCCGGTTCTTGTCTCGTGAGTGAGTATTATGCGTATGTTCTTGTTGACTTGCTTGTGAGTTTTCTTGTTTGCCTGGGAACAGATGACAATGCCCGTACCTGGTCTTAGTACATCATCACCCTTCCATATTTCTTGATTCTCGCTTGGAGACAGATACTAGTACCCGTACCTGGTCTTAGTATACTAGTATCCTCTCATACTTGTTGGAAACAGATGTTAATGCCCGTACCTGGTCTTAGTACATTAACATCCTTTCATGCTTGTCTTGGAAACATACACTACTGCCCGTACCTGGTCTTAGTACACTAGCATACTTTCATGCATGTTGGGGAACAGATGTTAGTGCCCGTACCTGGTCTTAGTACACTAACACCCTTCCATGATTCTTGATCCTTGCTCGTCGTGTTTTCTTGTGAGCCAGGTATGACATATCCTAGGGATATGCCCTACCCTTGATATTCATGTTCGTTTAACTTGTGAGCCAGAGGCTAGCACCCGCACATCCCTGGGCTACCAACCTCCTTGACATATGCTTGTTTCTCGTTTTATTTCTCATACACTAATACTCATGAAATAAACCCAGTTCATGCAAGCATGCGTGCGTGTGTGTAGAAATTGTGGTAGGCATGAGGACATACTTGAGTATGATGGTCACATGAGCATAGCATTTCAATTCTTAAGATGAGCATATGGAAATGTAAATGACATGTAGCACATTTGATCAAGATAGGCATTTTAGAAAGAATAACTCAATGCATGCTTTTATAATTCAAGTTCACTCATTCAAATCGTCATTTAAACATTTTCTCAAACACTTGGTAAGTATCACTATTATAGCCTTTTTATTTAGGTTGCTTAGTGCATGTTTTTCATCCATCACAAAGGTATGTTCATTATGTTGAAAATGCCCTTCCACCATTATCCATCCCATTACATACATCACCCCACACGGCACCCATTCGCCACAATCCACCATCCATTCACACATTCCCACACCTTTATCCATTTATCTTATTTATTATAGGGATTTCATCATAACTCAATAAAAAGGAACAAACAACATATAAAATCATCATATTTGAGGAAGAAAAATCAAGGTTATCACTAATGAAGTTAGTAGAGTGTACTAACCTTGAAATCAAGGCTTGACCTTGAAGAAACCTTGAAATCGAACCTCAAATGGTAGGGAAGAACCCTTACTTGAAGAAGGCTTGATTTGGGGAAGAAACCCCTTTCAAAATGCCGTAGGATCGCTGCCCTAGCTTGGAATGGGAATGCCACACGAGTTTGAGGTTGGATTTGATGAATCCACGCCCTTTTTGGGATGATCTTGGGTGTTTAAACCCTTGATTCACTCTCAAGATGAAACCCTAGGTTAGAACCCCTTTCTCCTCTCCCACTCTCTCTCAAATATCTGCCCTAAGGGTTTATGAAACCCTTAGGCTCGTGCAAGGCTAATAAAGCAAGGGCGAAATGCCCAAATGACGAAAAAGCCCTTACTGAAATTTCTGCAAAAAAACGCGAAGACCGAGCGATCGGTGTTAATGACCGATCGATCGGTTGCCTACCGAGCGATCGGTGTTATTGACCGATCGACCGGTCAAAAACTCACTCTCTGGAAAATTTCCCCATACAAATTTTCTGACCGTGCGATAGCTACCGATCGATCGGTTATGGACCAATCGATCGCTGACTGGACCGAGCGATCGGTGCTCTGTATGTCTGGACTGTTTTGACCATATCTTTTGACTTACTCGTCGGATTTCGACGATTCAGCTTGCGTTGGATCCGTCTTTCGAAAACGAACATTTCTGACATTTCGGAATTTCCGATTTCTCCCTTATTTATTAATTACACTACGAAAACGGCCAATTAGCTACGAGAGTGCCATTCATTAAAGATGAAAAAGTCCGGGGTGCTACAATTATGTACTTGCTAAATATACTCACATGTTAGTCAAGAGTCACCACTCTCTGTGAATGAGATTCATCACACTATCTCATAGAACTACACATGTACAAGCCATGATGAAGTACGGCACCCAACCAGTACTCTAGAGGCTTCGAACAATATTAGGTTTACAAGGAACTGGAAAATCATATCTCCTCGCAACTTTTGCATGATTTTCCTACAATGTTACCTATGGAACTTTATGTCTTCATCATATGAGACAGTAATTAATATAAATACCCTTTATAGTTGGTTGTGTGAATATGATGCTTATCTAATCAACATAGAAAAGTCTCTTATTGGCTTTCGAGGGCATATATGTCCAACAATCTCCCACTTGCACTCTAAGCCAATTAGATGTAATACCCATCTTCTCAGTGATGTTTCTGAAACACCAATTGAGACATAACTTAATATGTATGGGTCTGTCATGTCTGCTTTACCACAACTATTGTAGTGATGCAATAACACTTGCAACTCTTACAAATTTATTATCAATAACTATAGTCTTAAAAGACTGAACAAAAATGATACTGTCCAACAGTCATTTTCTGAAGTTAACTTGCTTGTGCTTTGCCATTATGCAATGCTCCGGACTAATCTGATCAATATCTTATCACATCAACATGTGATGAATATCCGGTCTAGTACAAGTATACTGTAGAGCCCCGGACCTTTTCACATTTATTGCATGACACTTTCGTTGCCATTTTACCTTTAAAGAGGTATACTTAATAAATAAGGAAGAAATTGGAAATTCTGAAATGTCAGAAATGTTCGTTTTCGACGTACGAACCCAACGCAAGTTGAATCGTCGAAATCGGACGAACGAGTCAAAAGTTATGGCCAAAACAGTCGGGACCAGCAGAGCACCGATCGCTCGGTCCATGGAGCGATCGATCGGTCCATAACCGATCGATCGGTAGCTATCGCACGGTCAGAAAATTTGTATGGGGAAATTTTCCAGAGAGTGAGTTTTTGACCGGTCGATCGGTCAATAACACCGATCGCTCGGTAGGCAACCGATCGATCGGTCATTAACACCGATCGCTCGGTCTTCGCGTTTTTGCAGAAATTTCAGTAAGGGCTTTTTCGTCATTTGGGCATTTCACCCTTGCTTTATAAGCCTTGCACGAGCCTAAGGGTTTCATAAACCCTTAGGGCAGATATTTGAGAGAGAGTGGGAGAGGAGAAAGGGGTTCTAACCTAGGGTTTCATCTTGAGAGTGAATCAAGGGTTTAAACACCCAAGATCATCCCAAAAAGGGCGCGGATTCATCAAATCCAACCTCAAACTCGTGTGGCATTCCCATTCCTCAAGCTAGGGCAGCAACTCACGTGCGTTTGGTGGAGGATTTCTTCCCCCATTTGTCAAGGTCGGTACTTCTTACTACCCTCCTAGTTATAGCTTCCCTTTTCCTTTGTTTCTCCTTGTTTTCCTTCACATATATATGTGTTATGAGATTGGTGGTATGAATGGTGAATGGAGATGGATGTTGGCGAATGGATGCCGTGTGGATGATGTAATGAACGAATGGGAAAGGGCATTGTACTAATAACGAACATACAAGTGTGATGTGAGCATAACCCACATAGAAAAGCATGATCTAGGTTTAAGTGAATAATGAACACACCCCATGTTTGATGAAATGCCAAGGTGAACAAAATGAATGATAAATTAAGGGAACCCATGTTTAATTGCTCTTGAAATTTGTTAGGGTTCATGATAGTGTGTTTCTTACATTTCTGAAAATGTGTAGATTATTAATTACTTAAATTGTTATATGCTATGCCTTGTAAATCACTCCAAATTGTCATATTTAATTCCAAATGCAAGTATGCACACGATCACACGAGCACGCATGAAATGACGTGAATTACCGATGTTTTGAGTATGGGACGTAGAGGTGGGGCATATCCTAAGATATGTTTCACTTCGCTTTGACAAGGGCAAGACAATCATGCATTGCATAGGGAAAGGTCTCCCATCCCCTCGCATGAC
Organism: Tetracentron sinense; assembly: GCA_015143295.1. NCBI lineage: Eukaryota > Viridiplantae > Streptophyta > Magnoliopsida > Trochodendrales > Trochodendraceae > Tetracentron > Tetracentron sinense. The sequence goes on along the minus strand of CM026559.1, from coordinate 16,904,412 downwards.
ATGCATAGCATCGCATGACACGCATAGCATAGCATGGCATGACACGCATAACATAGCATCACACATTCTGCATGGATGCTAGTTGCGACGGACTATGAACGGCAACTAGGCATTCACATTCCGCATGGATGCTAGTTGCGACGGGCTATGAACGGCAACTCGGCATTCACATTCTGCATGGATGCTAGTTGCGACGGGCTATGAACGGCAACTAGGCATACCCATCTGCATATAGGGTACTAGTTGTGACGGACTATGAACGGCAACTAGGCATGTGAACATGTTTCAATTATGAACAAGCAAGCATGATACTCGCATGACACGCATGACAGGACATGACACGCATGATATGACAAGATAAGACAACATAACAAGTTTCAAGCACGGAAATGGTATTTTCAAGTCAAGTCAAGTGCACGATGTTTTTAAGAGGTTTCATCGGCTTTCTACGAAATACAAGCATGATTATAAATTGTTTTGTTTCCTTGTATGATATAAATAGTTCATGTTCTATATATGCAACTTGCTTCCTCCTTTATGTATGCTATCTGTATGCTATGATTGTTGGTTAGTGCTTAGTACCCGCTGAGTATTCCATGCTCAGCCGTACTTCTTATGTCGGCAGGTGACGGCGGAGCAGCTGCTCCATTTGATATCTGTGCTCCGAGTCCATGGGTGGAGGAGGAGTACGTCGAGGAGCCTTTTGAGGAACCTCTAGTTGAGGGTTACCCTTAGGTGGTTGTAGATTCTGAGAGGATTAGCTGTGGGTGAGATGAGAGATTTTATCCATGTATTTTTGGCGGGTCTGTCCGCACTTTCTTTTGGTTACCTTTTTTGTATAAACTTGGACCATATGTATATACTTAGAGGTTTGTTAGACTTCCGCTGTGTTTTATAGTTATGTTTCCGCTATACTGTCCTCTATTGTATATGCTCTGTGGGGTTTTGCAGGTTGGTTTGTCAAGCAAGTCATGTAAGTCATGATTGAGTCGTCCAAGATTCACTCTAACTCCTAGGGTGGGTTTTGGGTCGCGACATATACTTTCTCATGATATCATATATCTAAGAGAAACAGATTCCATCACACAAAGGTAGAAACTCTTTTCTTGGAATCTTACTTGCACAAAAACATGATTGTTATTGGGAGAATAACAATATCATTTTTCTTTTGTCTCTAAACCATTTAGGACTAAGAAAACATGTTGTCAAAGTTATTTTCCTTCATTGCATAATTGCTAGATCAAATCTAAGAGAAGAATAATATTCGTACTTCATTCACAATGAAAAGAATATTATCTCTGCATAGAGCCAGGAAAGTAATTATGCTCCCACTAACCAATTTGTACACAAAGGATACTTTCATTCTTAGATGAAAATCAAACAGTTTGATTACTTCATCAGAATAAAGTTAGTCCATCTACAGATTCTGGGACCTGTGGGTTCTAGTGTACTATTTAGGTATAGTGAGAGTAGAGAGTTGATCTCTATCAATTCTCATAGTTATCGGTCTATTGGGCTTCCGGTTCAAGAACAATTCTAGATTCAGTTTCTCTACTAGGAAACTGTCACGCCCCAAAATACCCCCTAGGAGTTAAGGGATACTTTAGAGGTGACTACGTGTACCTGTCAAACCATCCTGTAATGCAAGAGGCTAAACATAATATAATACAATGATAATCAGAGCGCGGAAACTAAACATAAGTGCGGAAGTATAAGCCAACTTTTTCTTTTCTTCTATAACTCCAAATAGTATTCCAAGTTAACATATACCAAATACAATCAAAGTAAAGGTGGACATGCCCACCTATCAAAATACAAAAAGGAACTCTCTAACCCTCTCCTCTCAACAGTAGTCGAGGTATGGCCACACATCCAAGTCCCTATCCTCCTGAGACTGCCATGGGATAGGTGGCTCCCTCTCCTCTACATACTCCTCCTCGACCCAAGGCTCGGGGTCGAGGACATCCACAGTACCTGCCGACATAAAAGTACGGCTGAGCATGGAATTCATCAGCGAGTACAAACTACTAGCTAACCATACCTCAATCAACCTCTCATCCATGCATCCACACCGTTTTCCTCACCTTGTTTATATTTAGTGAATATGATACATTTCATAAGGGAGAAATACATAGTAGCAAAATCATATAGTTCAAAGAAAAACTAGGTTATTGTTAGGGGAAGTTAGTGGGGTGTACTAACCTTGAATCAAGGCTTGATCCTTGGTAGGGACCTTGATTGAAGCTCCAACTTGAAAGATGAAGCCTTTGCTTGAAAGAAGCTTGAGTTGGGGAAGAAATCCCTTTCAAAAACATGAGTGAGGGCTGCCCTAGCTTTGAGAATGCACCCCACCCGAGCTTGAGTTGAAATCTTGAAGAAAACGTGCTTGGGGACGATCTAGGGTCTTCACCCCTTTGATTTCTTCTCCAAAAGCAACCTAGGTTTAGGAAACCCTTTTCTCTTCTCTCTTATCTCCCAAATCTCTCTAAGTATAGTGAATGATGCCCTAAGGATCGGGCAAGCCTTAAGGAGAAAGGGTTTAACCCCCAAAAGACGAAAAAGCCCTTAATGAAAATTCTGAAAAACACGAAGACCGAGCGATCGGTGGTTATGACCGATCGATCGGTTGCCTACCGAGCGATCGGTGTTTATGACCGATCGACCGGTCAAAAACTCACTCTCTGGAAAGTTTCCCCATACAAAATTTCTGACCGTGCGATAGCTACCGATCGATCGGTTATGGACCGATCGATCGCTTACTGGACGGAGCGATCGGTGCTCTGTATGTCTGGACTGTTTTGACCATATCTTTTGACTCGCTCGTCGGATTTCAACGATTCAACTTGCGTTGGATCCGTCTTTCGAAAATAAACATTTCTAACATTTCGGAATTTCCGATTTCTCCCTTATTTATTAATTAAACTATAAAAACGGCCAATTAGCTACGAAGGTGCTATTCATTAAGGATGAAAAAGTCCGGGGTGCTACAGAAACTTGTATTCCTGTTTACAAATATCTTTTGTTATCCAGGAATAGAGACTAAATGTCTCTAATGCAAATCTCAAGCTCATCTTCTATCAAATCATATCCAATATAATTTGATTTAACAACAACATCATGCTATGGTTTGTTCTGAGAATTATCTGAGACAAGATGTAATGAGAGTAAATTATGAAATTTCTAGTAAGAGGTACTCTTCTCAATCATGGAAGACTTACCTAGCTGTTTCTTTATTTCAATGCGGAATTCCTTGAACTTTTCAAAGAATGTGAAATAAAGTTAGCTACCTCTTAATGGAAGATTCAAATGGTTACGATCATCCAACTTTTGTCCCATTCCTAAGTAGAAGTTTTATTCACTCAGATTTCTCCTTCTCCTTAACAAACATGCAACTATTACACTTATGCAAGATCATACCAAGCATTAGGAGCTAGAGGTTCCAACAATTAAGTTAGACTTGATGAGTATACAAACTGGACAATCCTTCCCCTAGGAGTTTAGGGATACTTTAGGTGGACTATACAAACCTGCCAAACCATCCTGTAATGAACAAGATAAATAAGGTACTAAACAATGATAATTAGAGCGCGGAAGCTAAACATAATTTGCGGAAGCGAAAACTAAAATTTTCTTTTCTTTATAATGATCCAAAATGTAGTATTCCAAGTTAACATAAATACAAAACACGTCTAAGTCTAAGGTGGACAGGCCCACCTAACAAAATACAAAAGACAAAATACAACTCTGTCTCGCTCAATAGTCATCCCCGTGGGGCCAATGGTCTAAGTCTCTCCCCTCCGCCTGAGGCTCGACTACTAGATCCTCATAAGGTTCCTCCTCGCCATAGTCCTCCTCTATCCAAGGACCCGGATCACAAATGTCGAGAGGGACTCGGGTACCTGCCGACATGAAAGTACGGCTGAGCATGGAATACTCAGCGAGTACAAACCCCTAACTAACAATGGTAATAATGAACAACATCATATACAAGTAATGGGAGAAGTATAGTTCATAATCATTTCTAGCAACCTCATACATAAACATTTTATCAAGTCATAATTATTATGAAACTAAAACATGTCTATGCATCATACAATTTCTCTTTGAGTTGTCCTTTTAATATTTCTTATGAGCCAGAGGTTAGCACCCGCATATCCCTGGGCTACCAACCTCCTTGACAGTACAATACCTTTCTTATGAGCCAGGGGTTAGCACCCGCACATCCCTGGGCTACCAACCCCCTTGACAGTACAATACACTTCTTATGAGCCAGAGGCTAGCACCCGCACATCCCTGGGCTACCAGCCTCCTTGACAGTACGATACCTTACTTATGAGCCAGAGGTTAGCACCCGCATAATCCTGGGCTACTAACCTCCTTGACAATACCATTTCCTTTCTTATGAGCCAGAGGTTAGCACCCTTAACCGGGGCTACCAACCTCCTTGACAATACCATTTCCTTTCTTATGAGCCAGAGGTTAGCACCATTAACCGGGGCTACCAACCTCCTTGACAGTGCCATTTCCTTTCTTATGAGCCAGAGGTTAGCACCCTTAACCGGGGCTACCAACCTCCTTGACAGTGCAACATTTCCGAGTCCTTTCTTATGAGCCAGGGGTTAGTTCCCGCATGATCCCTGGGCTACCAACCCCTTGACAATGTAATACATTTCTTATGAGCTAGAGGTTAGCACCCGCATAATCCTGGGCTACCAACCTCCTTGACAATATCCTCCATCTACATATGTGCTCGTACATAGCAATCGTGAAATTATGATGACATATAGTATTTTAACAATTCCTAACTCACATGAGAATTTAAGAAGCGAAATAAACACATGCATACAACTTACCAAATGGGGAACATTTATGTGACTCATGCTTTCAAATCTTAGTTTATTCATGCATTCTATCAAACATGTGGTATTCAACCTTTTTACCTTTAGTTATTTCATATTTTCTCATTCGAACATTTCATCAAACACTTGGTGTGTGTTCATTATGCGTAATATGCCCTTCCACCATTTTTCCCATTATTCAACACATCACAACATGGCATCCAATCGCCTCCACTCCTCATCCATTCATACATTCCACCATTTGTTTGTATTATCTTGTTTATGTTTTAGGGATTTAGCATATACCAACACAAGGGAGCAATGGGGAAGATCCAACACATAGTTTCTTAGAAAAATCCTAGGTTATTACCAAAGTAACTAGGAAGAGTGTACTAACCTTGAAAAGGGAAAGAAAATCCTTGAGGATGATGTAGAAACGCTGCCCTAGCTTGGAAGAGGCACTCCACACGAGCTTGAGGTTGGATTTGGAGAATCCAAGCCTTGAACTTGAAGCAAATCCAAGTTTGAGGACGACCTAGGAAGGTCCACCCCTTTGATTTCTTCCTCAATGGAAACCCTAGGTCAAAACCCTCTTCTTCTCACTCTCTAGCTCTCAAAATGTCTAAGGGATGTGAATGAGGGCTCAAAGGGTCGAGCAAACCCTTATGGGTAAGGGTTCAACACCCAAAAGATGAAAACGCCCTTACTGAATTTTTTGCAAAAACGCGAAGACCGAGCGATCGGTGGTTATGACCGATCGATCGGTTGCCTACCGAGCGATCGGTGTTTATGACCGATCGACCGGTCAAAAACTCACTCTCTGGAAAATTTCCCCATACAAAATTTCTGACCGTACGATAGCTACCGATCGATCGGTTATGGACTGATCGATCGCTGACTGGACCCAGCGATCGGTTCTCTGTATGTCTGGACTGTTTTGACCATATCTTTTGACTCGCTCGTCGGATTTCGACGATTCAACTTGCGTTGGATCCGTCTTTCGAAAACGAACATTTCTAATGTTTCGGAATTTCCGATTTTTCCCTTATTTATTAATTAGACTACAAAAACGGCCAATTAGCTACGAAGGTGCTATTCATTAAGGATGAAAAAGTCCGGGGTGCTACAAAAGGTTTGTCCTGTATCCAATGACCAATTGCTTCACCATGAAGCACAATCCTTATACTTTCATTTCTTCTCAGAAGAGCCTCTATCCATACTACTAGAATACCTTTCCAATGGAAAATCTTGGATTTCTTTCCTTTGCATAAATGCTCGGGATTTTGAAAATCCAATTCTTTTGAACATCTTTGCAAGTAGCATTGAACTCTTCAAAGGTTCTTAGCCATATGCAACATGTGGGATTTCAGACAATCTGATTTCCTACTTGTTCAACATAACCATATTAAAGGACTGCGGGAGTTTGTCGAAGATCATATCCTCTAATCCCATAAATTTATCTCAATTTATCTCAGCACCAAGAATTGGGATTTATGAATCCAATGATCTCTATCATATTCTTTGTGGCTGGGTTTCCCTAGTCAACTTGGTGTCTACTTTTCCTTTTATATAGTAAACTGCCTAGCAGCCCTATTGTATTCTGTAAACATCTTAAATGACATTTACCATTAGTAGTAAGAACTTGGATAATTCTTTAGATAGTAAGCACAAACTTGAGATTCCTTTTCCATTCCAAACACTTTGAATTGGTCAAGAGATTCTCATTAAAGTCTTGGTAAGGTGGTTATAGAATGACATGACAATAAAACATACATCATAATATTTCACACATAATAATATCATTAGATCAGGGCTTTCGATCTTTGATGATATTGCTCATCATTCAGTCAAATTTCATAGACCCCTCAATCTATAAAATTAGGAAATATGCTACTTCATATTTCTGATGAGCATTGAGTGCCTTATAATACACATGCAATCTTCCATTTTAGGATAGTACCACACATGCACTACAAGGTGGATAGTAACTATCCATCACTGAGCATCTCATGCATAACTCCTTATGTAAATCAGTGATTCCCAATTTTCTTGTGACTTCGAAGGACAACATGACTGTCACTGTTTCAGCCGCCATGTTCCTTGGTTAAGTGAAACCCATCATTCTGGTTCGTCATATGATCAAGTAGGGCTGTGCCCCCATTTTAGTTGACACTCCCTATCAGGCCATACACAAACCTATCTACTATAGAAATAAGGCTCTAAGAGTTTAACTCAGACTGAATTATGTCAATACCTTTTGGCAAGACAAGACTCAGGCTAATTAATTCCTAGTCTTATTGATAATGGAAGGTCATAGGGCAACATTATCCCGTAGAATAGATTAGCCCATTTAATTCACTTAATATTTTTCTTGAGGGAAAACAGAATATTATGAACAAATTATACATCTAATGCATATATCAAAAGTATTCACAATATTTATCATTGTATCACATGTATATAACAATATACAAAATCATCACATGATAATAAATCAAATTTTGTTTAATTAGATCAAACTAATTCCAATGAACTCCCACTAGCCCCAGAAATCTTTATGGATCCAATCCAAGGGTACAAAGGTCATTTTTAACATCAGTGGGCTTTAAATGGTTCATACATCCATATGATGGACCATTGGTCATACCAAGCACCATGGGCCCAAAATAACAATTATAAAGTGTCCGTGTGCATCACTAAAGCTCATAAGTCAAAATGGACTATATTACCCTTTAATTCTCTACGAATTATTTTTAGCACATTAGGGTTCACCAACCCTAAGTCTAAAAGAAATTATGGGAGTCTTTAAACAACTCTTTAAGACCTCTACTGGGGTCTATAAGTTTCACTCAAGCACTTCCCATAATCGTGAATATTGTTAGATTACATCTATGCTAATTAAGGCACAATTATCTCATAATCATGCAAGTAACATATTCCACGTAAAAATTTCAACATGGACTGCATGAATCATGTCCAAAAGGGCTATAATAATGTGTTTTATTTAAACAAAAACTTTTTATGTTTCAACAAAATACATATTGTAGGGTTTGATCCAATTATCCAAAATTTGCACAAAAAACGATAATTACATTATCACAAGGGTTATGGACTTTTCTAAGCAACTAAAAGCTATAGCAAATCATCACATGAAATACATAATATAGCCACACAATGGGTCCACATGATCATGTTATCTTAGAAATCCTACAACTACTCTTGTAGAACGTCTTCTAAGATTTATTCTCCATGCGATCACCATCATCTTCGATCTTCAATATGATTTCTCTATAGAGAAAAACCAGCAACTCGTAATACTAAGATTACATCATATTCAAAATAAGAAACCTTGAGAAATCACCCAAAATAGGGTGCTCAACGAGAGTACAACTCATAAGAAGAAAGAGAAGAGAATAGAGAGAGAAGAAGAAGACATGATCATGGAACCCATCCACCATTCAACAAGAATATATATTAACAATTCATCAACTATGAATAATAACATGGCATGACAAATTACTTAGAAAGTCCATAACCTCAACAAGGGTTTTGTTAACCTTAGCGAAACTCTTTCCCATATGGTTAAGGCCTCTATTAACATTTAATAGAAAAACCCTAGAGCAAAGAAAGCAAGCATGTCTAGAATGAATTCTTAGGGTTTTTAGATCATCATTAAAAGAAAAAAAAATTTCTTTAATGCTTGAAAATCATTAAGAGGAACAATTTTTCTGAGATTTAATCTAACCCTAAAATTCATCCTCACATTTCTCAATTGGTAAACAAATAGAAAACACCATATTAAATTCGGCTAGGCTAGGGATCTAATCCCTTCCATATTATTTTGATCTAATAACTATTAAAAGACCAAAATAAAAATCAGCAAATTGCTAATTTTTTAATATCACCTTATATTGATTCCAAAAATAAATTGAAAATCAATAATAGGTGAATTCAAAATTTTCATAATGGCCAACTGCTTTAGGGATTATTTGATTTAACAATTAAATAAAATAATACTCTAAACACTAGTATTAAATGTCCATAAAATAATTGATCTCTATCAATTAAAATTCACTTGAGATAAAACCCTGTATCTCAACCAATGGCATTTATGTAATTACTCGATTAACTATTAATCAAATAAAAACTTGTAAATACTATGTAGGCAGTCATTCTGAGCACATGCAATTGATCCAAATCAACTACAATAATTATGGTATTATTCCCATAAACTTTTTAGAGAATCATAAATGATATCATAATTAACATTTAATTAAATGATAGCCCGTGTACTCGAAGCAGATAATTAAACAATTTAATTAAATCTCAGCCCGTGCTCTCGAATCAAATAATTAAACTATTTAATTAATTGATAGCCCATTAAACGATTTAATAGCATCCCATGCTCTCAAATCAAATAATGGAATTTAGGAAAAATTTGAAAGCCTCTTGGAAAATTAATTTAGAAAACTCATTTTCCCGCTTTAGATTTTCGACTCAAGTTTTGACCCTCAAAACGATTGATTCTGGAAAAAAAATTTTCATGAAAGTTATAGATCTTTTCAACGGCTTCGAAACGATGTACTGACAGACTTATATTGGACTTACGGTCACAAAATTATGGCTGAAATACCGAAACTGTATCAATTATTCTAATCAAATACAAATCCAAAAATCCATGAATCAATTTTAATCGAAATAAGCTTTAATCTCCAAGAACACTTAAGCAAGGGTGTCTAACACCATGAGATTTATTAATTAACATTTAATAAATAAAATCTCATCTATATTTGCTAGCCAAAATATCAATAGGTATCTAAGTGGTATATATCAAAGGGAAAACTTGCCCGGGGCTTACAAGAATAAATTAAACAATTTAATTTAATGTAAAAAGGATCTCTAAATCCTTAAAGGGATTTAACCAAATTTATATCTCTATATACCTATCCCTAATAGAATTAAGAGAGGTTTTGAAATCATCCAAAATTGAAATTAGCATCACACTAATTTCTAAGGGCTTGATTACTCCCTCAATAACTAGAGGAGGATCCCTTAACCCGACCAATGATTATCTAATCATCAAGAATCTAGAAGATTGATTCATTAGGGTAACCAAAATTCATAGGGGAGGCAATCTTCATATAAATCTTGATTAAACTCAATAAAATCAAAGAGAAGCATAGCCCTGGCTCTGATACCACTGAAAGTATGCCTCTTTTTAATTTTAGAAAAACAGTTCTTGGGAGGCATACATCAAATCCCAAGATCTGACTAAGATTCGAATTGATTTTATTCAATGAAGGTTAGAATAAAATTCACTTTTGCGACTTTGAAATTGTTAAGTCAAATCCACGTTAGAATAGTACTCGCAAAACTTCACAAGTGTCAAGTCTCCTGTCGATTCACACGAACCTTCTTTTTACTTTAAAGCTTTCTCTAATGGAAGCTAATGGCCCTTCTAAATTCCATGCTCTATTATCTTTTCTTCTCTTCTTTGATCCAAGAACCTTTCTTGATCAAACAAGATCCAATCTTGATCTTCAAAGAACTTATTCTTGATCATCAAGATCAAAAACCAAACAAAAAAGAATAAGGGGAAGGGTGACTGTACACCCTCAAAGGGGGAGAGGGCTGGGCATGAACTTGAGGAGAGGGAGAGAAGAAAAAATTCTGGAGAATTCTATATCTTAAAGGGCTGCACATCCAATCCTTTATATAAGTTCCCTCTTGGTTGCTTGAATTGTAATCCAATTATAATTCATTAACCTTATCATATTCCAATTAGGATTCCTCAATAGTTTCCTTTATTGATTATTCTCCTAATCCAATTAGGATTAATCTTAAAAGAAACCAACCTTATCCATTAGTAACTAATCTTATCCTTATCCAATAAGGAATCTTGAATTAGTAACTAACTAATGGAATCCCTTACAATTAGGGAATCTTTAATTAGCAACTAACTCTAACTAACTAACTAACCTTATCCAATAAGGATATTAAGTTATTAGAAACTAATTAAATAAATAATAACAATTATTATTTCCTCCATGAAGTGGGCGTCCCACCCTAGGTGGGTCCCACCCCACATGCCTAAAGGGTTTCCAAAACCCTCTTGGTTACTTGAATTATTCTTTTATAATAATTCCCAATGGGTCCTACCCATTTGGTTTTTCACATCTAATGTGATTCCACCTTTTAGAGCTTCACTATACCATATAGTGATTACTTAGAGAAATTAATTAATTTAATTATAAATTAAATTAAATACTTTAAGAAAGTCCTTGTGTGTGAGATCCAAAGGGATCTCCTATTTCCGGTTGTGGGACCAAGTACTTCACCTTTTTGGTTGAAGCATTGTTACTAGGAAACACCTTTCCTATACTCCATTAGGATTATAGAATTTTATCTATATCCTTGGACTTCACCAATCACAATTAATGTCCATTAACACAATGTAATTAACCTCCAGAAATTAGAGAATTGCTTGTAAGTACCATCTCACAATATATTTACAAATAAATCCTTCCACATTCCGATATCACTTCTAAGCTTCCGGGATTGGAATAATTCCACTGTATTAGTCCCTAGCTTATGAATAGAACCCTTTCTCATGATTACTTTTTCAATGAACTGAACCTCCAAAACACTTTTGAAGAAACATTAGAAAAGAACTGGCATATATATTTATATATACTTTTCCATATTAAAAATATCAACTTCGATAAAAACCATTTTACCGAAAAGCACTAGTACTGGATTTAACAGTTTAGTTCAACAAGTATCACCTTGATATCATTATCTCCAATTAAGGAGTTTTGGATTCCTTATTGAGTGTTTACACACTTCTCCAAACATACTGTACATGACCCAATGTACCCGGAGTTAGTCCTGTGTATTGGACATTGCCGATTGGCACATCAAAGCCGTATAGACAAATGTCTGAGAAGATGTTAACCTCTTAGGTCTAAGGATAATTTGTCAAATGGATAACCCTAATACAATCTGACAGTGTATTCCATAGGGTATCCACTCGAACAATATTAGGTTTACAAGGAACTGGAAAATCATATCTCCTCGCAACCTTTGCATGATTTTCCTACAATGTTACCTATGGAACTTTATGTCTTCATCATATGAGACAGTAATTAATATAAATACCCTTTATAGTTGGTTGTGTGAATATGATGCTTTTCTAATCAATATAGAAAAGTCTCTTATTGGCTTTCGAGGGCATATATGTCCAACAGAATCGTCAAAATCCGACGAACAAGTCAAAAGATATGGCCAAAACAGTAAAATGGGTCAAACATCTGCAGAGCACCGATCGCTAGGGATCGATCGGTTCACAACCGATCGCTCGATCCTTTTCAGCAATCGCTCAGTCCAAAACTGGTCGATCGGTAGCTATCGACTGATTAACTTTTTTGTATGAATAAATTTTCCAGAGTGCATGTTTTTGACCAAGAGCTCGGTCAAGAACACCGATCGCTCGGTAGGCGACCGATCACTCGGTATTAACCACCGATCGATCAGTATACCGCGTTTTGCAGAATTTCAATAAGGGCTTTTTCATCTTTTGGGCGTTAAACCCTTTTTAATTAAGGCTTGCCCGAGCCTTTAGGGCTTCATTCACCATACTTAGAGTGTTTTGAGAGATAGAGAGAGGAGAAAGGGGTTTCCTAACCTAGGGTTTGTATTTGGGGAGAAATCAAAGGGGTTGTGAACCCACAATCACCTCAAGCTCGTTTTCCTTCAAGATCAAGGCTCAAGCACTCGTGGAGCACGTTCTCCAAGCTAGGACAGTAACTCACGCACGTTTTGCAAGGGGTTTCTTCCCTCAATTGTCAAGGTCGGTACCATATGCTACCCTCCTAGTTATAGTTTTCTCTTTTCTTTTCTATTCTTTGTTTTCCCCCATGTATAACTATAATATGAGTTGTAATGTGTGAATGGTGTGAATGGAGATGGATATTGGCGATTGGATGTTGTGCGAATGATGTGATGAATGAAAAGGGGAAGGGTATTGTACCAATAATAAACATACGAGTATGTTGTGAATCTAAATCCACCTAGAAAAGCATGATATAGGTTTGATCAATATACACACCCCATGTTTAATGAAATGGCAAGGTGAATAAAACGAATGGTAAATTAAGAAAATACATGCATAATTGCCTATGGAATTGTTAGGGCTTATGATAATGTGATTATTTACTTTCCCTAAAATGGCATGATATTGACTTGCTCAAATTATTGATGTCTTATGTATTGTGAATTACCCAAATGTCATATTTAATTCCAAATGCAAGTATGTACACGATCTCATGAGCATGGCATGCATGACATGGTTTATTGGCATTTTCAAGAACGAGATTTAGAGGTGGGACATATCCTACGATAAGTTTTACCTCGCTTTTGGCTAGGACAAGACAATCATGCATTATCATAAAGAAGGGTCTTCCTTCCCTCACAAGTTCATATTATAAAGAAGGATCTCCCTTCCCTCTCAAGTGCATCTCACAAGTGAAAGTACATGACCATTTAGGAAGAGGGGTCTCCCCTCCCTCACAAGTATTTTAAATTCCAAGCAAGCATGCATGGCATGGCATGGCACGCATGACACACATGACATGACACGCTCGACAAGCAAGATAGACCTGACAGTTTTTCAAGCACGAAAAGGGTACTTTCAGTCAAGTCAAGTGCACGATGTTTTCAAGGGTTTTATCGGCTGTTATGAAATGCAAGCATGATTATAAACTGCTTTACTTCCTTGTTATTATATGAATTGTTTCCTGCTTTATAATATGAGTTGTTTTCTGCTTTATATATTGCTATTGTTATGCTATGACTGTGGGTTAGTATTTGGTACCCGCTGAGTATTCCATGCTCAGCCGTACTTCTTATATTGACAGGTGATAGTGGAGCGGTTGCTCCTTTTGATATTTACGTACTGGGCCCTTGGGTAGAAGAAGAGTACATTGAGGAACCTCCAATTGATGGCTACTATTAGGTGGTAGATTCTGAGTGAGTGATCTGTGGGTGTAAGCTTGAGAGATTATATGTATGTATTTTGGTGGGCCTGTCCACACTTTCTTTTGCTGTACAAAATTTGGATCATATATATATATACATAGAGGTTTTGGTTAGACTTCCGTTGTGCTTTGTAGTTATGTTCCGCTATTATGTCCTCTATGGTATATGCTCCAGGTATATCTTGCAGGTTGGTTTGTCAAGCAAGTCATGCAAGTCATGATAAGTCGTCCAAGATTCATTCTAACTCCTAGGGTGGGTTTTGGGTCGCAACATATTAGTTATCATCGGCAGGTGTTTGGGCTCCTTTTGATTTGTGTGGCACGGAACCTTGGGTAGAGGTGGAGTACTTCGACCTGGAGCCTTCCATGGATCACTACCAGGATGATGGTTCATTAGATAAGTGTCGTGACTTCGATTTCTGTTAATCGACAGCAGTTAGAAAGATACTTGATGTTTTGTTATGTGAGTGGGACTTGTCCACTCCACCCTTTTTGGACATTTACAGACATGTACATTTTGTTAGTTCACATTCGGACCAAGTAATAGGAGTGTTTACTTTGCTTCCGCTATGTTTAGTGTATTTTTTTTCCGCTGTGCATTATGAATCGTTTCCACTATGTTGTCTATGTACTCTGACAGGTTTCCATGTGTGCCTTATGTATCATATTGGAGGTATGATACGGCGGTCATAAGTCAAAGTATCCCTAACTCCTAGGAGATATTTTGGGTCGCAACAGACTTGGTATCAAAGCTAAGGCATTAGTTCACATAGGCTAGTGTCTTTTAAGTTGGAACTAGAGTTGTTCAGCCCTAGGGAACGGTTTCCCTTGGGCTAAGCGGAAGTGAGTTCTCTAAGTTGAACTTAGAACTCAAATGGACTTGTTTGTGTAGGCTTGTTACCACGATAGAACCGGTATCAAGCTAATCCTTAGGTCGGTCTAGGATCCTATTCTAGGTGCTAGTTAGACTACGTCCTTAGTCTTATTCCAAAGGAAAAGGGTAGATGCCCAACACAAGGATCTTAGCTACACTAGGACACTCTAGGTTGTAATTGTGTTATTATGTGTATACTTCAATGTATACTATATACGTAATAGCATTTCATGTTTATTGAATTTCTATATATTGTGTGAGGAGGCTATATACTGTGTGAGGATCAGTATCCAAGTTAGACTCATGTTTGCCAATTGATCTCAGGATTTGATATCATGAGACGCGGCATTCGGGGTCGTGGTTACCATACTCGGAGATCCAAGGGTGAAGTTCCGAGAGAAGAGGAACTACTTTACTTCACGAATGCTATGGATTCCATAGCTAAGACTTTGGCTTTGTTGGCAGCTAGATCTACTTCTACCCCATCGGCTACTCCTGTGCCTACACTGGTGCATCACACCATGGGGATCGAAGCTTTCCGGAGACTACAACCTCCGACATTTTATGGTACTCTGGACCCAATGGTGGCAGAGCCCTGGATTATGCAGTTGGAGAAGACCTTTCGGGCTCTCCGATGTACTGAGGAGCAACGGGTTGAATGGGCTTCCTTCGTGATAGAAGGTGAAGCCAAACACGGGTGGAGAGCTGCCCAAAGGCAGAGAGATGTTGTTAAGGTAAGGGAACCCTGGACATGGGCAGAGTTCCTTGAAACCTTCCGTGAGTAGTACTTTTCTAGATTCATTCGGGAACAGAAGGCGAGGGAGTTTATGCTTTTGGAGCAAGGAACGATGAGCGTAGCCGAGTATGAGGCTAAGTTCACTGAGTTGTCGAGGTTTGCTCCTCACTTGGTTGCTACCGAAGACCTACAGGTTAGGAAGTTTGAGATGGGTTTGAAGGCTTTCATCCGAGATCGGGTGTCCATTCTCCAAGTAGAATCTTGGAGAGAGATAGTAGGAAAGGCAAAGATCGCCGAGAAGAATGCAGAAGCGTTTATGAGGAGAAGGGATAGTGGCTTCGGGAAGAGCATGTCTCAAGGACAATCTAGTGGTTCTTCACAGTCCGAGAAGAGGACTAGGACTGCCCCATACCAGTTCTCTCAGCCAATGCCGGCTTAGAGGTCTCCTTTCGTGCCTTTGGCACCACGTCCTATGACATCAAAAGCTACGAGGGTTATGCCTCCGGCTCCCTCCACATCGCAGGCTTTTGAGGAATGTGTTGTATGTGGTCATCAGCACAAGACAGGGAACTGTCGTAGACTATCAGGTGGATGCTTCCACTGTGGTGAGGTTGGCCACGTAATTCGGGATTGCCCGCGTTAGCAGTCACAGACTGGGCCACAGGGAGTTTGGCCTCCAGGCAGGCAGACTTCACTTCAAGGGTCTTCATCTTAGGCCTCTAGATCCTTGCCGCCCACCCAGTAGCCTTGTCAGGCTAATCAAGGCAGAGTATTTTCCATGACCGATAGAGACGCACAGGCATCTGATGATGTTGTGCAAGGTACGCACGAATTGATATTGTTAAAGTTCTAGAATTGCCATGATGTGTTGTATATATATATATATATATGCTATGTGATGCTTATTGTTATGCGTGTGTCAATATGTATTATGCACGTAGCAGATTATAACTTGGGAAGTTATCATTCTTAGGATCGTTACTAGTGAATTAGTGTTAGCAAGAGTATTGATTGACACAGGGTCCACTCATTCGTTCGTCTCACCTAGTTTTGCCAAAGGCTTTACGTCCGAGCTGAGTAAGCTTCCTCTGGAGTTTTCCATTTTGACTCCATTGGGTAAGTCTATTGAGACAAATAAAGTGTATCTGGGTAGTGTTGTGCAAGTCATGTAGCACGAGTTACCGGTTGACCTGATCATTCTGGGATTTCAAGATTGGGATTTCGATGTTATCCTAGGTATGGATTGGCTCTTAGCTCACCACGGGCACGTGGCCTGTTTCGAGAAGGTGGTGAACTTTAAACCCGCTGGGTTGAAGCCGTTTCATTTCAGGGGACTTCAGAGGAGAGACATTGCTCGTTTGGCAGCTCTCAGTCTTGTGAACGTTGAAGTACGAAGCTCCACATCCATTCCGGTGGTATGTGAGTATATGGATGTTTTTTCGAAGACCTTACCGAGATTACCTCCTGAACGGGCAATCAAGTTTGCGATTGAGTTAGCTCCAGGCACGGCACCGATTTCGAGAGCTCCGTATAGGATGGCCCCTATTGAGCTTAAAGAGTTGAAGGACCAGTTGGCTGAATTGCAAGACCTTGGCTTCATTCAGCCAAGTGTCTCACCTTGGGGAGTTTCAGTGCTCTTTGTGAAGAAGAAAGATGGGTCGATGCGTATGTGCATTGACTACAGGCAACTAAACAAGGTCACTATCAAGAATAATTATCCATTGCCTCGGATTGATGCCTTGTTTGATCAGTTGAAGGGTGCAAGGATTTTCTTAAAGATTGACCATCGATCTGGCTATCATCAGTTGAAGATCAAGAAAGAAGACATTTCGAAGACGACATTCAGGACTCAATACGGTCATTACGAGTTTTTGGTCTTGTCTTTTGGACTGACTAACGCGTCGGTAGCATTTATGGATATGATAAACTAGGTGTTCAGATCGTCTCTCCATTAGTGTGTGATCGTGTTTGTAGATGATATCCTTGTGTACTCACAGTCACAGGATAATCACACGAGAGATCTCTACTTTGTATTACAGACTCTTTGAGAGCATAGGCTTTATGCTAAGTTGAGTAAGTTCGAGTTCTGGCTAGACAAGGTGTCTTTTCTTGGACATTGGTGTTTGTTGAAGGTATCTCAGTCGATCCTGCAAAGATTGAGGCCGTGATGAATTGGGAAAAGCTGAAGAGTGTTACCGAGATTCGTAGTTTTCTCGGTCTGGCAGGATACTACAAGAGGTTTGTGGAAGGATTTTCAATTTAGCAGCTCCGCTTACCTACCTCACGCGGAAGAACACTAAGTTCACTTGGAGTGAAAAGTGCGAGGCAAGTTTCTTGGAGTTGATGAAGAAGCTTACCACAGCCCCTACTCTTACGGTTCTGTCTAGGAGCGGTGGTTTTGAAGTCTACAGTGATGCTTCATTTGTTGGACTTGGGTGTGTCCTTATGCAGCATAAGCAGGTGGTTGCCTATGCTTCACATCAGTTGAAGGAGCATGAGCAGAACTACCCCATGCATGACTTAGAGCTTGCAGCAGTAGTTTTTGTGCTGAAAATTTGGCGTCATCACCTCTATGGGGAAGAGTTCGTTGTGTTCACGGATCACAAGAGCTTGAAGTATCTCTTCCCCCAGAAGGAGTTGAATATGAGGCAACGTTGTTGGATGGAGTTCATGAAGGACTACGATTGTGCTATCCAGTACCATCCGGGTAAGGCTAACGTAGTAGCCGATGCTCTTAGTAGGAAACCTTAAGGGGTTATGGCTCACTTGAGAGTACAAGAGTGGAAGTTGTTGCATGATATGTGTAACCTAGACACTACTCTCAGGCATGTCACTTACGGGTCGGTGATGTTGAACATCTCGGTTAGGCCGCATATTTTGAGCCGGATCAAGGAGTTACAAAATTCGGATGCTGAGTAGCTTGCTTACCGAGACAAGTTGGTTAGTAATGGCAATCAGAAGTTTGCTTTGAATGGTGATGGTGCTATCAAATTCAAGGGTAGGTTGTGTGTTCCCATCGACACAGTGTTGAGGAGTGAGATCTTAGACGAGGCTCACCGATCCAAGTACACGGTACATCTGGGAGGTACTAAGATGTATCAGAATCTCAAGAAGCACTACTGGTGGCGAAACATGAAGAAAGAAGTCACCGAGTATGTTTCTAGATGTTTGGTGTGCCAACAGGTGAAGGCCGAGCATCAGAGGCCAGCAGGTCTTTTACGGTCCCTTCCTATTTCGGAATGGAAATGAGAGAACATCTTGATGGATTTCATCGTGGGTTTGCCGTGGACAGCGAAGGGCTTCGATGCTATTTGGGTGATAGTAGACAGATTGACTAAGTCTGTACACTTTCTTCCATATCGGACTACTTTTAGTTTGAATCAGTTGGTGGCTTTGTATGTCAAGGAGGTGGTTCAGTTGCAAGGTATGCCGGTTTCTATCGTGTCTGATCGAGATCCTAGGTTTACTTCCAGGTTCTGGAAAACCTTTCAGGACGCTATGGGTTCTCATTTAGATTTCAGCACTGCCTTCCATCCTCAAACTGATGGGCAGATTGAAAAGGTGAATCAGGTTGTGGAGGATATGCTCCGAGCTTGTATGCTGGACTTTCAGGGTAGTTGGGAGGAACACTTGCCATTGGTTGAGTTTTGCTACAACAACAGTTATCAGGCAAGCATCCAAATGGCGCCTTTTGAAGTTCTGTATGGTCGGAGTTGTAGATCACCGCTATATTGGGATGAGGTTGGTGAGAGAAAAGTTCTTGGTCCTGAATTGACTGAGCGGACCACAGAAAGGGTCAGGGTAATCAGGGAGCGACTGAAAACTGCTCAGGATAAGCAGAAGAGCTATGCGGACACTCGCCGTAGAGATCTGGAATTCCAAGTTAGGGATCGATTCTTTGTAAAGATTTCACCGAGTCGGGGAATCATGAGGTTTGGAAAGAAAGGAAAGCTCAGCCCTAGGTACGTGGGGCCATTTAAGATCTTCATGAGGGTTGGTGAGGTTCCTTATAGGGTAGCCCTACCGCCTCACATAGCAGCGATATATAATGTATTTCACATCTCTATGCTTAGGAAATACATTTCGGATCCGTCACACATCATTGCTCTTGATCCTGTGGAGATTAGAGAGGATCTCACTTTGGTTGAGCAACCAGTTCAGATCTTGGATCGTCGAGATCAAGTTTTACGCACCAAGATTATCCCGTTAGTTCTCGTGAAATGGTAGCATCAATCCAAGGAAGAGGCTACATGGGAACGAGAAGCCGAAGTGAAGGAAAAGTACCCTCACTTGTTTGAGTAGTTTTATTTGTTGGATTGTATTTATTTTGTTATTGTTATGTTTTGGTATCGTTCTAATTTCATGGATGAAATTCTTGTAAAGGGGGAGGGATGTAGAACCCCGAATCCGTATTTCACTAAGTAGTGAATAGTATGTGAAAAGTGCTCAAGTGTGGTTTTGTACACTAACGGGCCTTATGTTGATATACGTGTTTGGATTTATGGCGTGCATGTTTTAATAGGTCCACATATTCTTAAGAAGTGTGTTTGAAGCATAAGAGGGTGTTAGAATTGGTTTTGAGAAGATTCAAGTAGTGAAAACAAGGTTTTGCAGAAAACAGGGGACCACCAATCGCTTGGTGATAACCTCCGATCGACCGGTCTTATACTGATCGCTCGGTAGCTATCGAACGGTTAACTTTTCGTATGGTGAAAAATTCCAGAGAGGGTGTTTTCAACCGATCGACCGGTTGAAACTACCGATCGACCGGTCAATCACCAATCGCTCGGTCTTACTACCGATCGATCGGTCATACGCAGATTTTCTTTATTAAGGGTGTTTAAGATTTTAGCCACTACCCTTTGCACAAGGGATGGGTTCGTACCTTAGGGTTTCAAAAACCCTCTGTGCCCTATTTTGGGAGATTTTGAAGAGGAAGAAGAAGGAGAAAGCTATGTGTTGCACAAGCTTGAAGGAAGATCAAGATCCTTTCATTCCTTTGGTGTTTCTTGACAAAGAACTCAAGGTTCTCACTTGTCTCAAGCTTTTGGAATCAAAATCATTGATTTCACCAAGGTAGATACACTCTACTACCAATCTAATAATACTACTAGTCACCTTGGGTTGTTCTTCTTACTATCTACTATATATGTTCCTTGATTTGAGATGTGGTGAAAGGTTGTTTTATACTTGGATGTAAGTTATCATTATGATGCACTCTAAGTGTTTGATGTAATGTCTCTAAGAGTTTTTGAGTGTTCATACATGCTATTACTCCTATATGTTCATATGCTCGCATGTCTCGCATGAACCGATGTTTTCCATGGATTTCTCAAAGTTACAAAAAGGGATTTTCAATAAATGACTTATAAGGAATGATTCTAAGCAACTCTATGATTTGTCTAAGATCGGTTCACAAACTCTAAGGATCATGATACACACTTACAAGAACTCCATGATATCTCTAAGATTGTCTCACAAGCTCTAAGGATCACAAATGAAATACTCTAAGATCTCTATGGTATTGGCTCTATGGTTTTGTTCTATGCTCTATGTCTCTACGGATCATAAATGACTCTAAGTAACTCTATGAACTCTAAGAACTCACAAGGCTATGATTTTCGCTTGACTCACACGGTTATGGTCTTGGTTTTCATTTTTGGATCTCATCTTACATGCTAGTTCATGGTTTCCACGCTTTGACATGTTTTAAGGATTTCATTCTCCTTGATTCACATGCTCTATGCTTATTGCTTTATTGTTAGTAGTTTGTATACGCTGAGTATTCCGTGCTCAGCCGATATTTGTTATCATCGGCAGGTGCTCGGGCTCCTTTTGATTTGTGTGGCACGGAACCTTGGGTAGAGGAGGAGTACCTCGACCCAGAGCCTTCCATGGATCACTACTAGGATGATGGTTCATTAGATAGGTGTCATGACTTCGATTTTTGTTGATCGACAGTAGTTAGAAAGATACTTGATGTTTTGTTATGTGAGAGTGGGACTTGTCCACTCCACCCTTTTTGGACATTTACAGACATGTACATTTTGTTGGTTCACGTTCGGACCAAGTAATAGGAGTGTTTACTTTGCTTCCGCTATGTTTAGTGTATTTTGTTTCCGCTGTGCATTATAAATCATTTCCGCTATGTTGTCTATGTACTCTGACAGGTTTCCATGTGTGCCTTATGTATCATATTGGAGGTATGATACGGTGGTCACGAGTCAAAGTATCCCTAACTCCTAGGG
This sequence comes from Tetracentron sinense, assembly GCA_015143295.1. Classification (NCBI taxonomy): domain Eukaryota; kingdom Viridiplantae; phylum Streptophyta; class Magnoliopsida; order Trochodendrales; family Trochodendraceae; genus Tetracentron; species Tetracentron sinense. The sequence continues at coordinate 16,882,681 of CM026559.1, read as the reverse complement.
GTTATTTTGGGTCGCGACATTATTAATCAAATTAATAAGAATCTAACAATCTAAATGACTTTTCTGGGCATCATGTCTAACATGTCCACCTTTACTTATTATGTTTTGTATATAAACTTGGAATGCTGATCAGGTATAGAAAGAAGAAAAATTTAGTTTATGCTTCCACACTGATTTAGCTTCTGCACTCCGTTTCATGTCCCCATTATATTATGATATGCCTTGTTAAGTTGCAAGATGGTTTGCCAGGTTATGTACAGTAACGTTGAAAGTCTCACCTAACTCCTAGGGGGGATTTTGGGACGTTACATTGGCGGATGCTGAAAAAGAATTATGGAACAGCTAATAATCAATTAATTATTAATAATTCTATAAAGATGATGAACTTGGTGCTTTTATGATAAAGATTATGAACTTCAATAGACACTTCAAATTCAATTATATTTTTGTCAATAATGGTTGTTGTTTCGTCGTCGTCTGGTGGAACGGGAGAGAATGATAGAGTTTCTTATCCTTTCTTCTATGAATTAACAACACGTGAGAAGGCTTTAAGCCTTTGTAATCTTTCATTTTCTATGAAATGAGAATTTTGAAAGTTTGGGTAGTCTCAATTAAGTATTTAGGAATGATCATGGGAGTCTAATGGAAGTGGAAATTACTCTAAGTGTTAAAAAGGGGGATTTCCTAAGTCTGGTATGTTGAAAATCTGGGCTGTTGGAACCCAATTCCAGATCAGTCAGCTTTAGGTGCAATTTGGTCCATTAATAAAGAATAATTGGAAGATTCTAAAATTCTAGAATTGTTCCTCTTCGAAAGATGAATCCAACGCAAGTTGAATCGTCAAAATCCGATAAACAAGTCAAAAGTTATGGCCAAAACACTAAAGTGAGAAAATTTGGAAATTTTCTGTAGGATTTACGAACAATCGTAAACATCTTACGAACGATCGTAGGTGAGCTACGAATGATCGTAAATCTCTATGAACAATCGTAAAATCCCCAAAACTGGGCAAACCTTCTGGACGATTTACAAACGATCGTACAGACCCTACAAACGATTGTAGGTGAGCTATGATCAATCGTATAAAAACCTACAAATGATCGTAGAATTCTGGAAATGGGAAAACTCTCGGTAATGTTTACGATCGATCATAGAAATTTACGACCAATCATAGAGTATGATACGATCGATCGTAGAAAACCTACGACCGATTGTAAGTCGCAAACCCAAATTTTTATGCGGGATTTTTAGGGTTTCTACCATTTGCCTATAAATAGGGGTTACATTTGGGGTTTTTGGCTTACCCTAAACCTAGAGAGACTAAGAGAAAAGAAGAGGAAGAAGGGAAGAGAGATTGGGGTTTTCTAAGAGGGTTTGGATTGTAAAAGAGGAGTAAATCAAGGTTTGATCTTCCCAAATCAAGCAAGGGTTTCCTTCATTTTCAAGGAGGCCTCCTCAAGCAAGGATCATCTTCTTCAAGGTTGGATCTGCCCTTTCAAGCTTGGAGCATCTTCTTCAAGTGGGACCTTCCCCAATCAAGTGGGGTTCCCAAATTAAGTGTTTTCTTCAAGATCAAGAGTTGATCTTCAAAGTTAGTACACCCGTACTAACTAACTTAGTAGTAACCTAGCTAGGTCTTCTTTTGAATAGGTTATGATTGATAATGTGTGTCCTATTCTTACCTCAATACTCTTGATTCCTTTAAATAATGCAAGACAAACTAAGTAGAGATGGATGATGTGTGATGAAAATGGTTGAAGGGCTTGGTACACATAACGAATACACCCATGTGTTTGATGAAATGTGTGAATGAGAAAATATGAAATAAACAAATATAAAAAGATGTAGAATGCCACTTGTTTGATAAAATGCCTGAAGAAGAATACAAGGAATTAAATGAAGATTTTGAGAGCATGATTTAGGTAATTTTTCCTTAAATAGCGATTTTGATCAAATGCCTTACATGCTTGTTTTAAATTCTCACATGATTACAATATGAATTGAAATGCTACTTGCTATCCTTGAGTTGTACATGTCATCATGATTGCACAAGCACGCATGCATGTATGAATCGGGTTTTTCTAAAGTGTAAGTATTTAAAAGAAATGACAAGAACATGAAATGTGATTCACAAAACGAATGATGAAGCCGGACATTTGGCCGGTCAAGGGTAGGTCATATCCCTCGGATATGTCATACCTTACTCACAAGGAAAAAAAGTTGATAAAATCAGACATTGGGCCGGTTAAGGGTAGGGCATATCGTAAGATATGTCATACCTGGCTCACAAGAAAACAAGTTGATTGTGCCGGACATCGGGCCGGTCAAGGAAGTTGGTGTACCTTTTTCTATATATATATTTTGCTAAAGGGAATTTACATTCCCGGCTCACAAGTCGCTACAAGGGTACTAACCTCTGGCTCACAAGAAAACAAGCAAGTCAAGTCAAGAACATGTCAAGTCATGACAAAAACAAGCAAGACAAGTGATTCCAACAAGAACAAGACAAACATGTGTGATTCTTACGAATGAGACCAAGACAAGAACAAGTTTTTAAATATGATAAGCAATTTTTGAACGACATGAACGACTATTTTCAAGAATAAGACATGACTTTCAAAGTATGAGTTTTATCGGAGTGTTTTGCATTCACTCATGCATGTCAAGATTATTACATTGCTCTACTTTTATGCTATAAATGTCCTATGTTGCTATTATTGTTTTAAATTTATGTGATGAAGTATATCTCGTTGTTTTTATTGTGCACGTTATTACTATTGTTAGCTAGTAGCTGTTCCTGCTGAGTATTCCATACTTAGCTGTACTTTTATGTCAGCAAGTACTGTGGATGTCCTCGACCTTGAGTCTTGGGTTGAGGAAGAGTATGTCGAGGAGAGAGAGCCGCCTATTCCATTGCAGATGTAGGCGGATAGAGATTTAGACGTGTGGCCGTATTTAGATTATTGTTGAGCATAGTTGGCTCGATAATTCTTTTGTATTTTGATAGGTGGGCATGTCCACCTTTACCTTTACGCTTATGTCTTGTATATGTAAACTTTGAATACCGACCACCACCTTATATAGGAAAGAAAAAGTTGGTTACGCTTCCGCATTCATGTTATAGCTTCCGCACTCTGATTCATGTTATATTATGATATGTTCACTTTCTTCATTACAGGATGGTTTAACAGGTTAAGTATAGTCACTACTAAAGTATCCCTTAACTCATAGGAGGTATTTTGGGGCGCGACATTATCTAAAAAGGTTGAGAGTAGGGATTGTGAGAGTATACTTAGCATTCTTCTAGAAATTATTATACATATGTATGACACATAGGATTGCTTTGTATAGATATATGTGAGTTTTGAAGTAAGTTTGTTTATCTACAAAGGGTGAGAGTGGGATTGTGAGAGTATGCTTAGGCCTTATTTGGTTAAACTTCTTGGGAAAATGTCTTTTCTAACTTCATTCTTTGTAAACTATGAGCCAATGAGAGTGTAGTGTCTTTCTTCAAAAGCTGAAACCTTCCCCTTCATTGGAAGTTAGTGAAATTCACCCCTGCCAGCTTCTCTTAAAAATCAAATTTAGACTTCTATGCACTAAATGAACAACAAACTACATGCAATTTTTTACAAATCTTAACTTTCATAAATAAAGAATTCAAGCCAGTCCAAAAAAATGTATCCAAACACAATGTTAGCATTCTTGAAGAAATTATTTACGTATGTATGGCAGATGTGATTACAAAAGCATATTAAAGTGGGGATTATTTCAGAATTAAATTAGATAAATGTAATTTGTAAAAAGTTGTTAATTAAAGTGAGGTAAGTTATTATCAAAATAAAATCATACTGAAACACAGAAGGCATTAAAAAAAATAGAGTTCACAAAAATAATATGAAAATATTTCATACGAAAAATGTAAAAGGAGGTTTCTTTACTAATACAAATGGTCGAAGATCCCGTGTCTGTATAAAATCTTTTAATTTGGAAGTTCATTTAAAACTCTCCATAGTTGGAGCTTAGTCCCTGGATTAAAATTTCACTGGTATCAAACTGCATTAAAATGGTAGGCCCTTAGTAACCCAAACCTCCTAACCTGCTACCCACTTCCACTCTCAAACCTCACTCCCGCTCTCAAACCTCACTTTCACCTTGGGAGCTCGATTTTAACTTTTGTAAACCTCACTCTCACCTAAAGGTGCGGTTTTTGTGTAAACTTTTATTTTTATCCTAATTTTTCATGTGAAATGATGTGTATTTTGTCATTTTTCTTTGTAGCGTACAAGATTCATATAAGATTTGTTAATTATTAGTGATCTTGTAATTGAATTTAGAATGATACATTTAATAATTCAATAGTCATCTTGTTTGTTGTGATGAAAAATTTGAATTATGAATGATTTTATCAATTTTCTCTTAGAGTTTAAAAAACTAAAAAAATATATATTTACATCTACAAGTAATTTTCAAGAACATCAATATATATTTTATGTATATATATTGGCGCTCCGGAGGCGCTCCCGACCCTGTCTTAAACTGAAATTTGACGCTCCTGCGCTCTCGCTCCCGCACCCGCTCTCACTCCTGCTCTACACTCTGGTTACTTAGGGTAGGCCCATTTTTTTGATATATACACACAAGTACTCACACACACTATACATACACACACCAAAACTCGCACACACGCCCATGCTATTGGTTTTTGGAGCCAAATCATTTACGGTGATAACCGGATTTGACAAATCCGGTTATCACCCCTAGAGGTCGCCACATGTCTTCATTGACACCCCTTAACAATGGGTAAGGTTTATCCACCCATCCTTGGTGTTTTTTTTAAAATATTAAGATTCACTCACCTCTAAAGTTCTTTCATCTAACCTTGGTTTTTAGAAAACAAAAAGGAAAAATATTAACCTTAAATATACTAACCTTAGGTAGATTGAGCTTAACCATAGTTAAAGGGGCTATATAAGCTGCCATGTGTCAATTTTAACTCCCATTAACTATGGTTAAATTCACTGGGTTCATCCATATAGTCGCCACGTGTCTAATTTTATTGAAAGAGTACCATGGTAGCCCTATGACCATCGTGAAACAACTGTTTTCGTAGGATTATCAATATATAGAAGGATTATAGAAGAAGATGAGAAGGGATATAAAAGGAGAAGACATTGAAAATATTACTTCAGGTTTAGGGATTTGGGGTGTGAGTGCACATAAAATACAAACTATAAAAAAAATGTAAGTTATTTTTTTTAAATGGTGTCCAATCAGCAAATAGTGGTGTGCTCGTAGTAGTACCCTTCATTTTTTAAAAATTAAAATTGTTTTTAATATTAAAAAAATTCTAAAAACAGTTTTTAATTTTTAAAAAATAATTGATATTTAAAAGAAATGAGGATGGGTGGGTGAATCTTACCCATGGTTAAGGGGTGTCAAAGGAGACACGTGGTGACCTCTACGGTGATAACTGCCGAATCCGGTTATCACCGTAGAGGATTTGACTCCTTGGTATTCTAATACGATGGTCATCTGATGTAACATTTTTCAAACAACACGTCAAATACTAATACAATCATGGCCGAATCATGCTTTCTCACGGGATGGAATTCGGCAGGAAACCCAAAGCTTATTGAAAGGTCAATCCAGTTTCCATGCACAAATCCCAATGTCCTCAGTTGCTTTTCTAATACAGTGATCCACAGCTTCGCCTTTTCTTCAATGCTGATGCTTCCTATTAACATTTCGAGAAACTCAACTCAATAGGAAACTTGACTCGAAATTTTTTGGGGGGTGATTTAAAACTCTATTATCGAGAGCAAAGGCTCACAGGATCAAAAATCTAATAGGGCAAACACTTAACTGGGGTCCACCATTAAGAGTAAATACCGATCGTGGCCTTTGATTTTCAAACATGCGACCTTGCACACGATGGTAACTAACACCATCAAAAATCCAAAGCTGCAAACACTTAAGTGGGGTTACAATTAAAGCAATTTCAAGCAATCCCAGCTTATTAGGTACTAACAAGTGATTTCAAGCAATTTCCAAATTCTTATAAGGAAATGGAAAAGGATCCTAGGGTCAGCTTAGAAGCTGATCCCAATGACCTCATCAGTTAATCATTCTACCCATAGTTTTTAGAAAATACAAAAAAATAAATTACTAATTTTAATTTAATTAAGTTTAATCATGGTTAAATAAAAGTTAAGAGGGACACGGGACACTTGGGTCAGCTTTGAAGCGGACACTCTCACGACTCAATTTTTAAGGCAATGGAAGAAAAGTTAGCTTGAGTTGAATGCAAGCTGACAAGTACGGGAGCTGCACCTGCAAAAGATCAATTGATCAATTGCTATACTCAGTTGTCACTCTCCAAAGGCATTTAATTCTCTCCTGATCCCATTAAAGGCCGTATTTCCCAACCGGGAAATAAATCCATTAAATACTGGTAACGGATCAAAACCACCTCCTTGATTTTCTTAAAACCCTCCAAATATTTATTTTTCTTTGTCAGCTTCTCCTATGTGGCTATGTTTATAATTCTCCACAGTACCCACTAATGAAAGACAAACAACATGTACAAAGAAGAAAAACATCAGTCTTTCGGCCATGGAACATAATCCCAGCCCATAAACACGAAAACAGTTATTAGATAGAGACAGAAATCTAATTCTATTCCTTTAAAAGTGATATAAACCACTTCAAATATCATCTCAAATACAAACTGTATGCTGAAGATTTACTTTCTGTAGTAAACCAATTCAGTTTTTTCAGAGGCGTCTTAACTAAGATTAAAAATTCATTACAATGATAAGGGAACAAACAAGCTTGAAGCGATTAACATAATAGAACATTAATGAAAAAGAACATTTGATCTCTCTTTGCTTTCTTTCTTGTAACATCTGTATCTAGCTAGCTATAACTAGAATAGTTAGATTAGATGAATCTCTCATTCCAGTGGGAGAAACTGCAACTGAGTGGGTTTCTTCTTCCCGTATTGCATTTTTTTCTTTGATTCTTCTACCTGTTGTGTAATGGATTTGGACCAGTGGGTACGACTCGTTTGTCATCTGAAGTGTTGTTCTTCTCAAGGTGGGAGAAGTAGTCGCAGGGATGGAGCTTATTGGAGTTGCACCTTTTGACAATTTCAACCGACCCATTTGATCTCTCCTTCTCTGCGCCATTTCTCCCAGTAAAGAATATTTCTCTTCCTACTACATTAGACTCAATAGTCACAAGAATCAGAAGATACCCCAGAAACGCAGTCACAGCCAGCCTCATATTGTCGTCTCCTTCACCAAATTAAAATTCGGGAACATAAGAAGAAGAAGAAGAAGAAGAAGAAGAAGACAGAGAAGGAGAAAGTGACCGTCCTGGAAGAAAAGAAGTAAGCTAAAAAGGGTCTTATGAGGTAGAGAGAGTAAATGCCGAGAGGCAAAAGGAATAGGGTTGGTATAAGAGGAAAAGAAAAAGGAAGAAAAAGCGAGGGGTTGAAGGGTTGTAGTCTTGTAGACATTAACTATGGTACCTCGGATTTACAGTGGAATCTCGATACATCAACATCTCTTGGTCAGAAACTTCACCAGACCTTATTTAAAGCGTTTCAATTCCATTGAAGATTATCACAAAACAAACAGAATTTGAACTTGGTGAGAAACTACCCAAACACCACACTCGATTCCACGGCTGTGTAACCTCTTTCTCTTCTTCTTCACTTGACCCTTTCCACGTGCTCACACAACTCCAGGCCCAAATATCCAAAAGATACGCTCGAAAAACAGAGAAAAAAATTTAATAAATAAAAGAGAGACAAGATAATGCCTTTTTTTCTGTGTTTTAATTGAGCTTAATTAGGGTTGGTATTATTGGTTAAGCACGTTAACTAGTCTTTGAATAATGAATCGTAGTAATAGAGATACTAGAAAAGTAGGGTTTTGATTATCAAAAAAAGAATAAGAAAAGAGAAGTGGGGTTTTGTGGTCGGCTAGAGACAATCTGGGAAGGTAGGTGCTTTTGCCATCAAGGCGGAGTTAGACATCAAGGTCGCCATTAACACCTGCCGACTTTTTGTTTCAAAATATTTTTCTTTTGAAAATGGAGTGAAGTGACACAACTGGATAATACCCTGAGTCAAGAGCATGGCCTATTCATTGACCATTGGACCGAGCCAATAACCTGATTTAGAGGGTGTCTCAGATTTAAACTAAAAAGGTTCCTCTTAATTGCATCGTCCCTACAAAAAAAGGAACTCGTCTCAGGCATTCTCAATTTATCAAAAAATTTATAACATTTTACTCTCCTACTTAACTTATCATATTTCAATTACTTGTCCTAAAGAGAAGAAAACGTTACGGGAAAATTGAGTATAGACTACACTCTCTAAGCCATTACCTAACCCCTACCTAGCCTCGTACCTACATCATTTACTTGGACCCCCTTAATTCCATATCCCTCATCATTCTCTAAAATACCCAGCAACTTACTCCCTAGAGATCACTCTCAATTACCCCTACGAAAATTCTTGTATCTTTTTAAGGAGAATCCCTCAACTTTCAAACCCAATGCTATCAAAATCGGACCGGTTATCGAACCGGTTGAGTGGCCGGCTCCTGGTTTGACCGGTTCAACCGGTCCAATTCAACTGTGTCATTTTTTATTTTTATTTTAAAAAAAATCCTTTATGACCGATTCTGACCACTGGTTCCCGGTTCTTCCGGTTTTCACAAAAACTGACTGGTTTTTAAAACGATCCGGTTTTTGGGGGTTTGGGAACCGATGAGGAGACCGGTTCCCGGTTTTTCCGGTTCGACCGATCGGTCCGGTTCGGTTCTGACAACAGTGCTCAAATCTTCTTAGAGGGACCAACTTGAACCCGTGAACCTAAACCTTGACATTTTGAAATATCATACGATTGAGTGTTAGAAGTGGCTTAAAGCCTTGAGATAGGTCTACCAAAAAAATGGTGGGAGCTTTAAGCTATTTCTCTTTGAACTAGTCCTTCCAACTCCCTCCCTTTTGCTTGGAACCTGAAGAAGAGAAGACATCAAAGCTCCGAGCTTGATAAGAGTTTTTGGAGACCCTCATAAAAGGAAAGCCTATAGCCCTTTACAAGCTCTCTTTTTTAGTTAACTTTGAATTTTTAAAGATGTCGTACCCCAAAATCCTACCTAGGTTAATGTGAGACTTTGGCACGTGACTTAACCATTAACTTCTATAATTTCCTGTCATAAAGCATATCAGGCAATTCTAAAAACATGAACCTAAAAATTTTTCTTTAAATAAATTATGATCAAGTCTAATGTCTAGAATAAAACTAAACCAAAATCTATAATTTAAATCATTAATCCTGATTCCCATCTATTAATTCAATCTAACCATGAATCCAATATTAAGTCTATTACAATGTCTAACTCCAAATATAAAGACTAATACTCCAATTTCTAAGAAATGGCCAACGGTCTAAATTCCATTCACCATTGGGGTAATCACCTGCTGGCTCTTCCTCTTCTTCGTACTCTTCCTCTTCCCAAGGTCCTGGAGCATAGATGTCAAATCCAGAACCTGCCGACAACAAAAGTCATCGGTTAAGTAACAAGTTATCCTGCGTACGTATAACCTCCTAGCTAACAATATAACAACATTTAATATAAGCACAATTTAGAATTTAATATGATATGTAAGCATATAAACAACTCAGAGTACGAAAGCATAATTCAAATTCAATTCTTATACATGCTCACTTGTACTTATTTCTGTAGAACCCTGGAACCGAATTCATTGGGTTGTGAATAGTGCCAGTGAATAGTGTGTTAAGGTTTAAAACCTTGGGTTTTGTAATGGTTGTGTTATTATACGAAAGGGATTTTTGGATTCTAATTTATGTTCATAGTATTATTAATGTTTTAAAGTGTTAAAAGAGTTTAATTTAATATGTTTGAGAGTTGAAACAAAAGTTGTAAAAAGTTCTAAGTGTGAAAAAGTGAGATGCCGTAACATATCTCAACTTTAAGGAGCTCTATAATTCTCACCGTTAATCGGAATTGAGTGATTCTTGAATTTTTGGAAAGGTATTTAAACTCTCTTAAAGATTCATTCTTTACATTTTTTCATATTTTGAGCGTAATTTATATCAAATGTGAGGTTTCTGAAAGGTGGTCTACTGTCGATTCAGCAGTCATGTTGGACTAGTCCACTTGTAGGCCCATTTAGACTATGTAACACTCAAAATTAGGAGTTGTATAAAACATGAGTTCAAAGAAGAATATAACACAAGTTGAATCGTCAAAATCAGATAAGGGAGTCAAAAGTTATGGCTAAAATACCAAACCGGGTCAGCAACCGGTCGACCGAACACAAATCTGGCCTACCGACCCGCTATTCGGTCGACCGAACCTCACTACCGGTCTACAAAACAGTGCACGTTTTGTATGGGAAATTATTTTAGAGAGCCTATTTTGAACCGGTCGACCGATGGGCACCACCGGTCGACCGAACCTCACAATTTTGGCCATTTTCGGTCATTTTTGAGCCAATTCATTAAGGGCGTGATGGACTTTGACCACCCCACTGTCCTTATATACCCAAATTTCATGGGAAAGGGTTTCATAAACCCTCTAAGACAAAATTAGAGATATTTTAGAGAGGAAGAAGGGGAGAAGTTAGGGTTTTGCTCAAGGGGAGTTTGGATTATCAAGTGGAGGTCAAATCCAAGCTTCCACGAGCTTGGATCTTCATCATTAAATGTGGATATTAATTTTCAAGCTCAAGCTTGTGTTCAATCGTCCTCCAAAGCCAAGATTTAAGCTTTGCAAGTAAGTAAACCTACAATCTAGCCTTGTTATCATACCAAGATGGGAAAAGATGATTAAATGGTGACATTAGCTTTACTATGATGCAAATAACAAATGTGAGATTTTGGGATGAACTACATTATGATCAAATGAGCAAATAGGGGTTTATAAATTTGGGGTTTTTCAATAACAAGGATGATTTTGGCTATACTAGTAAGTGAATGATATTATCTTTAAATAAACTATGATTTTAAGTATACTATGATGAAATAGGCTTAGAAGCCATAATATTAGTGATGTGATGCAATGTGTTAAATACTTTATGTTCTTAGAAATGATACAAGTATGTTATGATGTATTATACCTTGTATGAACTTGTATAAATTTGTTAAAGCTTTTCATATAAATGTTATGATGCTCACAAGCACTCCACGCACGCTAAGTTCATATGACCGAGGTTGTTGCATAAGCATGCATTTCAAGAAATGATAAGAAAGGCTTTCAAAGGCATTCATAAGAAAGAAGCATAAGTGCATAAGCATTGACAAAGCCAAACTTTGGGTTGGTATTCTAAGATCGGTTACTTTATGCTCACAAGGATCAAGTCTAAGATCTTGCATAAACTCCACGGATCATAAGTCTCGCAAGGCTTTTCAAGAACTCATAAGAAACTCACAAGTCTAAGATCTTGCATAAGTCTCCAAGGATCATAAGCTCACAAGAACAAGCTCACAAGGACTCATAAGCTCACAAGAGGCATACAAGGACTCGGTGATCGCAAGAAAGCTCATAAGAACTGTAACCTCACAAGAACTCATAAGAAAACATGAGGCTCATAAGCATTCATAAGAACTCATAAGCATGCATAAGATGGTTTGCTTTCTATGAAAAGAACAAGTTTTATGAAAGGTTTTCTAGGACAAGGTTTTAAGCATGAATTTTATTATTAATATTCCTTTATACAATTGTATGTAATATTATGATTATGAAGGCACTGTTAGCTAGTAGTTTTGGCTCACTGAGTATTCCATGCTCAACCGTACATTCATGTCGGCAGGTACACGGGTTCCCTTTAACATCTGTGATCATGGGGCTTGGATAGATGAAGATTATAGTGAGGAGGAGCCATATGTGGAGCCTCAGGAGGAGGCAAGGGACTTAGACCACTGGCCCTTTCAGGGTGATTACTGAGAGAGAGTGAGAGCATTGTATTTTGTATTTTGATAGGTGGGCATGTCCAGCTCTACTTTTGTGTTGTATTGTACAGACTTGGAATACACATTATGTATAGAAAATAAATTTTTAGGTTACACTTCCGCATTACATTATGTTCCCATTATGTTATGCCTTGAGTATTATTGCAGGATGGTTTGGTATTGGATATGGCACATCACATGCCAAAGTATCCCTAACTCCTAAGGGGTATTTTGGGTCGCGACAGAGGTGGTATCAGAGCTTAGGCATTAGAGCCTTTAGGGGTCACTTAGAATTTGATACCATGATGGAAACAAGGCATTAGGATGAGAAATGAATCATATTCCAAGTATAGACTAATCATTTAGTCTTTGTCCATGACCGGTTAAAACCCAACCAAACTTAGTACACTATGCTAGAAACACAAAATTGTATGCTTATCAATTGTTATGAATACTTTGGTACATTGTTATCTGCTTGATGTATGTTGAGTAATTGTGAGATAGTTATTGAATATGTATCCAAGTTAAACTCATGTTGTATTGTCGTCCTCAGGATATAATCATGAGAGCGGTGCTTGGGGTCACGGATACAATACAAGGGGTAGCGAAAGTGATGCTCCATCGGGTGATGAACAACCTGATATATCTCAGTTGCTAAATACTATATTTGAGACCATCACCATGCTAGAAGCCCGACAGCCTGCGGCAACTACTGTATTGGCACACCCACCTCCTCCTCATCACACTTCGGGACTCGAGGCATTCCGAAGGCTACATCCACCTACCTTCTATGGGACTACGGATCCCATGGTCGTAGAGGTTTGGATTATGCAATTGGAGAAAATATTTCGTGCTCTTCACTGCACGGATGAGCAGAGAGTAGACTGGGCTACCTTCATGATGGAAGGAGAAGCCAATCATTGGTGGAGAGCGGGATTGAGGCAGAGAGACACCGCTAGGGCGGGAGAGCCCTGGACTTGGGGTGAGTTCCTTGATGCCTTTGATGGGCAGTACTTCTCCAAGATCGTCAGGCAACAGAAGGAGATAGAGTTCATGTCCTTTGTACAGGGAGACATGAGTGTGGCCTAGTATGAGGCCAAGTTTGCTGAGTTTTTGTAGAGCCCCGAACTTTTGACATTTATGCATGACCCTTCGTAGCCATTTTTCCTTTAAAGTAATGCAATTAATAAATAAGGAAGAAATTGGAAATTCCAAAACGTCAGAAATGTTTGTTTTCGAAGTACGAACCCAACGCAAGTTGAATCGTCGAAATCGGATGAACGAGTCAAAAGTTATGGCCAAAACAGTTTGGACCTGCAGACCACCGATCGCTCGGTCCATGGAGCGATCGATCGGTCCAAAACCGATCGCTCGGAGGCTATCGACTGGTCGAGATTTTACTATGGGGAAATTTTCCAGAGAGTGAAATTTCAACCGATCGCTCGGTTATGAAACCGATCGATCGGTAGGCAACCGATCGATCGGTCATTAACACCGATCGCTCGGTACTCGCGTTTTTGCAGAAAATTTAGAAATGGTGTTTTAGTCTTTTGGGTGGTTTACTCTTACCTTAAGAGTCTTGCCCGAGCCTTTAGGGCTTATTTGCAATACTTAGAAGATTGAGAGCTAAGGAAAGGAGAAGAAGGCGATCCCTAACCTAGGGTTTGATTTTTGGAAGGGAAATCAAAGGGTTTGAGACCCTAGATCATCCTCAAGCACGTTTTCCTTCAAGATCTCGGCTCAAGCTCGTGTTCGGAGCTAGGGCAGCAACTCACGGTCGTTTGGAAGAGGGATTTCTTCCTCATCTCTTCAAGGTCGGTACTTCTTACTACCCTCCTAGTTATAGCTTCCCTTTTTCCTTTGTTTCTCCTTATTTTCCTTCATTTATATATGTGTTATGAGATTGGTGGTATGAATGGTGAACGGAGGTGGATGTTGGCGAATGGATGCCGTGTGGATGATGTGATGAATGAATGGGAAAGGGCATTGTACTAATAATGAACATACATATATGATGTGAGTAAAACCCACCTAGAAAAGCATGTTGTAGGTTTAATAAATAATGAATGCACCATGTTTGATGAAATGCCAAGGTAAATAAAATGAATAATAAATTAAGAAAATGCATGTTTAAGGTTTATGGAAATTGCTAGGGTCATGATAGTGTGATTGTTCGCTTTCCCTAAATAATATCAATATTAAATTGCCCAAATCATTGATGTTATGTGTTATGAATTACTCAAAAGCCATATTTAATTCCAAATGCAAGTATGCACACGACCTCACGAGCACGCATACATGACATGATTTACCGAGGTTTTCAAGAATGGGATTTAGAGGTGGGGCATATCCTACGATATGTTTTGCCTCGCTTTTGGCAAGGACAAGACAATCATACATTTTCATAAGAAGGGTCTCCCTTCCCTCGCAAGTGCATACATATCATAAGAAGGGTCTCCCTTCTCTCGCAAGTGCATCTCACAAGGACACCTCTCAAGCGAATCTCACAAGTGGAAGGACAAGCATGAGCATTCTAGGAAGAAGGGTCTCCCTTCCCTCACAAGTAGTTTACTTTTCAAGCAAGCATGACAAGACATGGCATGACAAGCATAATCATTCTAGGAAGAAGGGTCTCCCTTCCCTCACAAGTAGTTTACTTTCCAAGCAAGCATGACATGGCATGACACGCATGATACGATAAGATAAGACAAACATGACAAGTTTCCAAGCAAGGAAATGGTATTTTCAGTCAAGTCAAGTGCACGGTATTTTCAAGGGTTTTACCGGCTTTTATGAATTCAAGCATGATTATATACTCCTTTACTTTATTGTCATGATATGAATTATTCCTGCTTTATATGCTTGAATTGTCTCCTGCTTTATATATGCTATCTGTATGCTATGACTATTGGTTAGTATTTTGTACCCGCTGAGTATTCCATGCTCAGCCGTACTTCTTATGTCGGCAGGTTCTGAGGGAGCTGCGGCTCCATTTGATGTTTGTGCTCCTGGCCCTTGGGTGGAGGAGGAGTATGTCGAGGAACCTTTGGAGGAACCTCCCATAGAGGGTTATCAGTAGGTGGTGTTAGATTCTGAGTGGATTAGCCGTGGGTGAGCATGAGTGATTATATCCATGTATTTTGGCGGGCATGTCCGCACTTTCTTTGTCTTGTTTTCTTTTGTATTAAACTTGGACCATGTGTATATACTTAGAGGTTTGTTAGACTTCCGCTGTGTTTTATAGTTATGTTTCTGCTGTCATCCTCTATTGTATATGTTCTGTGAGTTTTTGCAGGTTGGTTCGTCAAGCAAGTCATGTAAGTCATGATTAAGTCGTCCAAGATTCACTCTAACTCCTAGGGTGGGTTTTGGGTCGCGACAGAAGTGGTATCAGAGCTTAGGCTTTAGGTCTCTAGGGTCACTTAGAATCTTATGCCACGGCTTGACAAGAGCATATGTCAGGAAACAAGTTAGGAAGAAAGTAAGTCGGAAGAGAGTCTTGATCCAAGTGTAAGACTAAACTTTAGTCTTAGTCTAAAATGGTTGCTTTAACCAAGTATGTGTCCTAGGTACGCTAGAACACTAAAGTATAAGTATAATGTGATGAATACTCTGATGACTTGATGTGATGTATATTAGTATTATACAACTAATACAAATTGAATTATTGTGAAGTGACATTGAAATAAACTGTGGTTTCAAGTTAGACTCATGTGGTGTTATTATTCTCAGGACTTTAGTCATGAGACGGAACACACGGGGTCGTGGACCACATACCAGAGCTTCCTCTTCTTCACGGGATGAGGATGAGCAGCCGGACCTCTCTCAGGTCTTAGGCTCTATTGCTGAGACACTCGCCATCCTGGCGGCTCGGCAAACTATACCGGCATCAGCGGCACCTACTCCACCGCCCGCAGCTCCGGTACATCGTACAGCTGGAGTCGAGGCATTCAGGAGATTGAGGCCTCCATCCTTCCACGGGAGTGTGGACCCTCTTACTGCGGAGGCTTGGATCCTCCAGGTTGAGAAGATATTTGCGGTGCTCTCTCCTACAGAGGAAGAGAAAGTGGCATGGGCAGTTTTTATGCTAGAGGGCGAAGCCCACCATTGGTGGTTGTCCGCATTGAGGACACGGGACTTGACCATGCAAGGTCAACCGTGGACTTGGGAGGAGTTTAAGGACACGTTCTATAAGAAGTATTTCCCGGTTGGAGCTCGGGAAAGGAAAGAGAGAGAATTCATCAACCTTGAGCAAGGTTCGATGTCTGTGGCCGCTTATGAGGCCAAGTTCTCGGAGCTATCACGCTTCGCGACACATATGATTGCCACCGAGGCAATGAAGGCGAGGAGGTTTGAGCAAGGGCTCAAGGATGTCATCATGGAGAAAGTGTCGATCTTCAGGCACGCCACTTACGCCGAAGTAGTGGATAAAGCCTTGTTGGTTGAGACCAATTCAGAGACTGTGTCCAAGAAGAGAGAATTGGCGAGAGGCCAATCTAGTGGTTTGGTACCTTTAGAGAGGCGGGCCCGGACTGGTCCTTATCAGTATACATGGCCAGCACCACAGATGAGGCCGACTTATGCGCCTCCAGCACCCCGGCAGTACGTGCCACAGGCACCTCGACCTCAGGCTCTTCCGGCCCCACGGCCAGTTACCCCTCAGGCAGCAAGGTATACACCACCTCCGGTCCCTCCAGCCTACACATATGAGGTCTGCACTTCATGCGGCAAAAGGCATCCGGCAGGAGATTGCCGAAGAGCATCTGGTGGATGTTATCATTGCGGTCGCCAGGGCCACATGATCAGGGATTGCCCTAGCCGGCATTTACCAGGCCAGTCTCAGGGTAGTAGGCCCCCGACACGCCCAGTAGGATCATATCAGGCGTCATCTCAGACTACCCGGTCTACACCTCAGTCTCGCCAGGCGAACCAGGGGCGTGTATTTGCTTTGACAGAGGGTGATGCACTTGCATCTGATGATGTGGTGCAAGGTACGCGTTTGGAATTATTTTGTTATTCATGATTGATATGTTGCGTTCTATTCCTTGTGTACATACTTGGTATGATATATATATATACCTATGTGTATACTCTGTTGATGCATGGATTAACTCCACTAGTTAAAATTTCAGGAACCCTACTAGTCAATGAGTATTTGGCTCGAGTGTTGATTGATATCGGGTCTACTCATTCGTTTGTCTCGCCGAGTTTTTCAGAAGGCTTTTCTGTGGAGCCTAGTCAGCTAAAACCGGAGTTAGCCATTTCGACTCCGCTCGGCAAAACAGTATTGGCAGATAAAGTGTATAGAAATAGTGCGGTCCAAGTTGGAAGCCACGAGTTGGCAGTTGATCTCATCGTCCTTGGATTCCAAGACTTTGATGTTATATTGGGAATGGATTGGTTAGCAGCACATCATGGGCATGTAGCTTGCTTTGAGAAAATGGTACTCTTCAAGCCAGTAGAAGGAAAACCATTCCACTTTCGCGGGTTGAAAAGCAGAACTATTGCTCGTTTTGCGGCGTTGAGCTTAGCTAACCCCGAGGCAAAGGACTCATTGACTATTCCGGTTGTGAGTGAGTTCCTGGATGTATTTCCAGAGGAGTTGCCAGGATTGCCTCCAGACAGGGAGATTGAGTTTATGATCGAGCTTGCACCAGGCACAGCTCCTGTATTCAGAGCTCCATATAGAATGGCCCCTATTGAACTCAAGGAGTTGAAGACTCAGTTGGAGGAATTGCAAGGCCTTGGCTTCATTCGACCAAGTGTCTCACCATGGGGTGCCCCAGTGTTGTTTGTTAAGAAGAAAGATAGCTCGATGCGGATGTGTGTCGATTACCGGCAATTGAACAAAGTCACTATAAAGAATAGGTATCCCTTGCCTAGGATTGATGACTTGTTCGATCAGTTGAAGGGAGCGAGATTTTTCTCAAAGATAGATCTTCGATCAGGTTATCACCAGTTAAAGATTAAGGCGGAAGATGTTCCCAAAACTGCTTTCAGGACTCGGTATGGACACTACGAGTTCTTGGTGATGCCTTTTGGACTCACGAACGCGCCGGCAGCCTTTATGGATTTGATGAACCGGGTGTTCCGGCCATATCTTGATAGGTGCGTGATTGTGTTTGTTGATGACATTTTGGTCTATTCCCAGACACGGGAAGATCACACACGCGACCTATGCCTTGCTTTAGAAACGCTAAGAGAGCACAAGCTATACGCCAAACTTAGCAAGTGTGAGTTTTGGTTGGAAGAGGTGGCATTCCTAGGCCACGTTGTATCAGCGGAAGGCATTTCGGTGGATCCAAAGAAGATAGAGGCAGTCATGAGTTGGGCGAGGCCCAAGAGTGTCACGGAGATACGCAGTTTTCTTGGGTTGGCAGGCTACTACAGGAGATTCGTAGAGGGTTTCTCTAGCCTTGCGGCACCGCTCACTTACCTGACAAGGAAGAACGCCAAGTTTGTATGGAGCGACAAGTGTGAGATCAGTTTCACGGAACTGAAGAAGAGGCTTACCACAGCTCCTGTCCTTACGGTGCCATCCGGACCTTATGGGTACGAGGTGTATAGTGATGCCTCACACGTTGGACTTGGGTGTGTACTCATGCAGCACAAGAAAGTCATTGCCTATGCATCAAGGCAGTTGAAGGAGCATGAGAAGAACTATCCTACGCACGACTTGGAGCTTGCGGCGGTCGTGTTTGCACTTAAGATTTGGCGTCATTACCTTTATGGGGTGGAGTTCTATGTGTTCACAGATCACAAGAGTCTCAAGTATCTCTTTTCCCAAAAGGAGCTGAATCTAAGGCAACGGCGTTGGATGGAATTTTTGAAAGACTATGATTGTACCATTCAATACCACCCGGGTAAAGCAAATTTAGTGGCTGATGCTTTGAGTAGAAGACCTCCGGGGTTATTAGCATGCATGTTAGTGCAGGAATGGAAGCTACTTGAAGACTTGGCAAATCTGGACATTAGTGTGAATGACTCTGTCCGTAGTCCTATCTTGGCAAATGTCACGGTTCGGCCATACATTATAGATTTGATCCAAGAATACCAAGCCACGGATGCTGAATTGTTGGCTTATCGGGACAAGGAAGTTGCTAAAGGTAGTGAGGACTTCTCTCTCACTAGCCGAGGTGCTATCACATTCAAGGGAAAGCTGTGTGTTCCAGCCAATGCAAATCTTCGGAGGGAGATTATGGATGAAGCCCACCGGGCAAAGTACACTGTGCATCCAGGGGGTACGAAGATGTACCGAAACCTCAAGAGTCACTTTTGGTGGCGAAATATGAAGAGGGAGGTTGCGGAATATGTGGCACGGTGCTTGGTGTGCCAACAGGTGAAAGCAGAACACATGCGGCCCGCAGGTCTATTACAGTCCCTTCCGATTCCCGAGTGGAAATGGGAGAACATATCCATGGATTTCATAGTTGGCTTGCCAAAGACGGCAAGGGGTTCAGATGCGATATGGGTAGTAGTGGATCGTTTGACGAAGTCCGCTCACTTCTTGCCTTACCGAACTACTTTCAACTCTAGTCAGTTAGCTGCTTTGTACATCAAGGAAGTGGTAAGGTTGCACGGAGTGCCTGTCAGTATTGTGTAGGATCGGGATCCAAGATTCACATCACGATTCTGGAAAAGCTTTCAGGAAGCTATGGGTTCCCGACTTGATTTCAGCACTGCTTTTCATCCACAGACGGATGGACAAACTGAGAGGGTGAACCAAGTAATAGAAGATATGCTTCGGGCTTGTATGCTGGATTTCAAAGGCAGTTGGGAAGAGCACTTGCCTTTGGTGGAGTTCGCCAGAATAATAGCTATCAGGCGAGTATCCAAATGGCTCCGTTCGAGGCTTTGTATGGGTGAAGCTGCAGGTCTCCTCTCTATTGGGATGAGGTAGGAGAAAGGAAAGTGCTTGGTCCGGAGTTGATTGAGCAAACTGCAAATACAGTTAAGATCATCCGGGATCGATTGAAAGCCGCTCGAGATCGCCAGAAAAGTTATGCGAACACGCGCCGCAGGGACTTGGAATTCCAGGTAGGGGATCAAGTTTTTGTGAAAGTATCTCCTAGCAAAGGGATTATGAGATTCGGCAAGAGAAGCAAGCTTAGTCCTCGCTATGTTGGACCGTTTAAGCTTATCACGCGGGTTGGTGAAGTTGCTTATCGAGTAGCTCTTCCACCACACATGGCCGCGGTTCACAACGTTTTCCACGTGTCTATGCTTCGGAAGTACATTGCGGACCCTTCGCATGTACTAGAATTGGAACCGTTGGAAATTCGAGAAGATCTCACGTTGGTTGAGAAGCCGATTCACATATTGGATCGGAGAGATCAAGTGCTTCGCAACAAGACAATCCCTTTGGTTCTTGTGCAATGGCAACACCATGCTCGGGAAGAAGCTACATGGGAGCGTGAAGCCGAAGTCAAAGCGAAGTACCCGGAATTGTTTGAATAAATTTTGTATAGGTTTTGTATATGTTGCTTGTAATATTGTTTGATTCTGTAATGCATGTCTTGTCCAAATTTCGAGGACGAAATTTTTTTGTAAGGGGGGGAGGATGTAGAGCCCCGAACTTTTGACATTTATGCATGACCCTTCGTAGCCATTTTTCCTTTAAAGTAATGCAATTAATAAATAAGGAAGAAATTGGAAATTCCGAAACGTCAGAAATGTTCGTTTTCGAAGTTCGAACCCAACGCAAGTTGAATCGTCGAAATCGGATGAACGAGTCAAAAGTTATGGCCAAAACAGTTTGGACCTGCAGACCACCGATCGCTCGGTCCATGGAGCGATCGATCGGTCCAAAACCGATCGCTCGGAGGCTATCGACTGGTCGAGATTTTACTATGGGGAAATTTTCCAGAGAGTGAAATTTCAACCGATCGCTCGGTTATGAAACCGATCGATCGGTAGGCAACCGATCGATCGGTCATTAACACCGATCGCTCGGTACTCGCGTTTTTGCAGAAAATTTAGAAATGGTGTTTTAGTCTTTTGGGTGGTTTACTCTTACCTTAAGAGTCTTGCCCGAGCCTTTAGGGCTTATTTGCAATACTTAGAAGATTGAGAGCTAAGGAAAGGAGAAGAAGGCGATCCCTAACCTAGGGTTTGATTTTTGGAAGGGAAATCAAAGGGTTTGAGACCCTAGATCATCCTCAAGCACGTTTTCCTTCAAGATCTCGGCTCAAGCTCGTGTTCGGAGCTAGGGCAGCAACTCACGGTCGTTTGGAAGAGGGATTTCTTCCTCATCTCTTCAAGGTCGGTACTTCTTACTACCCTCCTAGTTATAGCTTCCCTTTTTCCTTTGTTTCTCCTTATTTTCCTTCATTTATATATGTGTTATGAGATTGGTGGTATGAATGGTGAACGGAGGTGGATGTTGGCGAATGGATGCCGTGTGGATGATGTGATGAATGAATGGGAAAGGGCATTGTACTAATAATGAACATACATATATGATGTGAGTAAAACCCACCTAGAAAAGCATGTTGTAGGTTTAATAAATAATGAATGCACCATGTTTGATGAAATGCCAAGGTAAATAAAATGAATAATAAATTAAGAAAATGCATGTTTAAGGTTTATGGAAATTGCTAGGGTCATGATAGTGTGATTGTTCGCTTTCCCTAAATAATATCAATATTAAATTGCCCAAATCATTGATGTTATGTGTTATGAATTACTCAAAAGCCATATTTAATTCCAAATGCAAGTATGCACACGACCTCACGAGCACGCATACATGACATGATTTACCGAGGTTTTCAAGAATGGGATTTAGAGGTGGGGCATATCCTACGATATGTTTTGCCTCGCTTTTGGCAAGGACAAGACAATCATACATTTTCATAAGAAGGGTCTCCCTTCCCTCGCAAGTGCATACATATCATAAGAAGGGTCTCCCTTCTCTCGCAAGTGCATCTCACAAGGACACCTCTCAAGCGAATCTCACAAGTGGAAGGACAAGCATGAGCATTCTAGGAAGAAGGGTCTCCCTTCCCTCACAAGTAGTTTACTTTTCAAGCAAGCATGACAAGACATGGCATGACAAGCATAATCATTCTAGGAAGAAGGGTCTCCCTTCCCTCACAAGTAGTTTACTTTCCAAGCAAGCATGACATGGCATGACACGCATGATACGATAAGATAAGACAAACATGACAAGTTTCCAAGCAAGGAAATGGTATTTTCAGTCAAGTCAAGTGCACGGTATTTTCAAGGGTTTTACCGGCTTTTATGAATTCAAGCATGATTATATACTCCTTTACTTTATTGTCTTGATATGAATTATTCCTGCTTTATATGCTTGAATTGTCTCCTGCTTTATATATGCTATCTGTATGCTATGACTATTGGTTAGTATTTTGTACCCGCTGAGTATTCCATGCTCAGCCGTACTTCTTATGTCGGCAGGTTCTGAGGGAGCTGCAGCTCCATTTGATGTTTGTGCTCCTGGCCCTTGGGTGGAGGAGGAGTATGTCGAGGAACCTTTGGAGGAACCTCCCATAGAGGGTTATCAGTAGGTGGTGTTAGATTCTGAGTGGATTAGCCGTGGGTGAGCATGAGTGATTATATCCATGTATTTTGGCGGGCATGTCCGCACTTTCTTTGTCTTGTTTTCTTTTGTATTAAACTTGGACCATGTGTATATACTTAGAGGTTTGTTAGACTTCCGCTGTGTTTTATAGTTATGTTTCTGCTGTTATCTTCTATTGTATATGTTCTGTGAGTTTTTGCAGGTTGGTTCGTCAAGCAAGTCATGTAAGTCATGATTAAGTCGTCCAAGATTCACTCTAACTCCTAGGGTGGGTTTTGGGTCGCGACAGTTTTCCAGATTCGTACCACACTTAATCGTGACGGAGGAGATGCGAGTCCGGAAGTTTGAGAATAAGCTAAAGGCCTTTATGAAGGATCGAGTGTCCATACTCTAGGTGGAATCTTGGAGGGAGATTATGGGGGAAGGCAAGGATCACTGAAAAGAACTCGGTGGAGTTTTTGAAAAGAAGAGAGAGTGGTTTCGGGAGAGCCATGCAGAAGGGTCAGTCTAGTGGCTCAGCACCATTGGAGAAGAGGGCAAGGATTTCCCCTTATCCAGCTCCTAGGCCTACATTGACATAGAGGCCTCCTTTTGCACCACCAACGCCTCATCCAACTACTTCTAAAGCACCTCGCCCCGCTTTTTCTCAGGGCACCAGATATGTGTCACCATCATCCTCTTCATCTTTAAAAGAGTGTGACTATTGTGGACAGAGACACCTAGCGGGAGAGTGCAGTAGAGCATCAAGAGGATGCTTCCATTGTGGCAAACAAGGCCACATGATCAAGGATTGCCCACGCCGACAGTCACGGGTCCAATCTTAGGGGAGCAGACCCCCAGTTCGGTAGACTACTCCACAAGGATCTTCACAGGCTTCTGCATCTAGACTCACACGACCCACACAAACCACACAGCAGTCTCGTAAAGCAAACCAGGGTCGGGTCTTTGCCTTGACTGAGAGATACACATACGCATCTGATGATGTTGTGTAAGGTACGCAAAAATTATAAACTTCTTTTAAGTATGAATGGATGTAGTAGATGATATATGTTTGCTTGTGTGTATATCATACTACCTGTACTGAGAGATACACAATGCATAGGCGTATTGCTACTAAATGAGTGTCTAGCTTGTGTGTTGATCAACACGGGATCGACACATTCCTTTGTGTCACCTAGCTTCACCAAAGGTTTCGCGTCTGAGTCGAGTCGCCTATGTCACGAGTTAACCATTTTGACCCCGCTTGGCAAGTCAGTTAACACAGACCGAGGATACCGAAACTATATAGTTCAAGTCGGGTAGTATGAATTACTGATCGTTCTAATCATCCTAGAGTTCCAAGACTTGGACTTCAATGTTATTCTTGGAATGGATTAGCTAGCTACACACCATGGGCATGTGGCTTGTTTTGAGAAGATGGTGAAGTTTAAGCTAGAGGGCGTCAAGCCATTCTACTTTCGTGGACTTTGAAGGAGAGATATAGCCTGTTTAGCGGCTCTAAGTCTTGCAAATCTAGAGGCACGATACTCCTCAGCCATTCCAGCTGTGAGTGAGTATTTAGACGTATTTCCCGATGACTTGCCGAGGTTGCCTCCAGATAGGGAGATAGATTTTGCAATAGAGCTTGCTCTAGGAACGGCTCCAATTTCTAAGGCTCTATACGGGATGGCCCCAATTAAACTAAAAGAATTAAAGGAGCAGATAAAAGAGTTGCAATAACTTGGTTTCATCCGACCAAGTGCGTCACCGTGGGGAGCTCCAGTACTCTTCGTGAAGAAGAAGGATGGGTCGATGAGGATGTGCATCGACTACCGACAATTGAACAAGGTTACGATCAAGAATCATTATCCATTACCATGGATAGATGATTTGTTCAACCAATTGAAGGGGACAAGATTCTTCTCCAAGATTGATCTGTGATCCGGTTATCATCAGTTGAAGATCAAAGCCGAAGATGTTCCAAAGACTGCTTTTAGGACTCGGTACGGTCACTACGAGTTCCTAGTCATGCCTTTTGGCCTAACAAATGCACCAGCAGTGTTCATGGATTTGATGAATCGGGTGTTCAAGTCTTGTCTCGACAGATGTGTCATCATCTTTGTTGATGATATCTTAGTGTATTCCCCGACACGGGAGGACTATAATCGAGACCTTTGCCTTACACTTGAGACTCTTCGAGAGCATAAACTTTATGCCAAGTTGAGTAAGTTTGAATTTTGATTGGAGAAAGTGGCATTCCTTGGCCATGTGGTATCTGCCGAGGGTATTTCAGTAGACCCTACAAAGATAGAAGCAGTGATGAAATGGGAAAGATCCAGAAGTTTTACCGAGATACGCAGCTTCCTCATTTTGGCAAGATACTACAGGAGATTCGTAGAAGGATTCTCCAGCTTGGTAGCACCACTCACTTATTTGACGCAGAAGAATGTCAAGTTCACTTGGAGCGATAAATGCAAAGCAAGTTTTGTAGAATTGAAGAAGAGGCATACTACGGTCCCCGTTCTCACAGTGCCATCGTGGAGTGGAGGCTTTGTAGTCTACAGTGATGCTTTGAATGTTGGGCTAAGATGTGTTCTTTTGCAGCGCGGGAATGTCATCACCTATGATTCCCAGCAATTGAAGGAGCATGAAAAGAACTATCCTACTCACGACTTGGAGTTGGCCGCAGTAGTATTCACATTAAAGATTCGGCGGCATTACCTTTATGGGGAAGAGTTTGATGTTTTCACGGATCACAAAAGCTTAAAATACCTGTTTTCCCAAAAGGAGTTGAATATGCGACAGCGTTGATGGATGAAATTCTTCAAGGACTATGAATGTTCTATCCAGTACCATCCGAGTAACACTAACGTGGTGGTAGATGCTTTGAGTAGGAATTCTACTAGACTTGTAGCACACATGATGGTAAAAGAGTGGAAGTTATTAAAGGATGCTTCTAACCTTGATATCAGTTTCAGCCTTCCTACTTTTGGGCCAGTAATGCTGAGAATTACAAGAATTGGATGTCGAGCTACTTCGTAATGGCAGTAAGGATTTCACAGTGCAAAGTGATGGGACGATCACATTCAAGGGCAAGATATATGTTCCAGCCAATGAGAAGCTTAAACTAGAAATCTTAGACGAAGCTCATCGATCTAAGTACACTGTGCATCCTGGTGGTACAAATATGTATAGGAACCTTAAAGGACATTTTTGGTGGCGGAATATGAAGAGGAAAGTTGCCGAGTATGTGTCAAGATGCTTGGTATGGCAACAGGTGGAGGCCGAGCATATGAGGCTAGCAGGGCTTTTGCAATCCCTTCCTATTCCAGAGTGGAAATGGGAGAACATCTCCATGGATTTCATTGTCGGATTGCCAAGGACGTCGAAGAAATCCGATGCAATATGGTGTTGGACATATATTGTCGTGCCCCAAAATATCCCCTAGGAGTTGAGGGATACTTTAAGTGTGACTATACATACCTGTCAAACCATCCTGTAATGAACATGATAACATAATACTATAAAGACAATAATCAGAGTGCGGAAGCGTGAACTAACTTTTTCTTTTCTATATAATGTGTTCTGTGTTCCAAGTGAATATATATACAAAACATATCAAGGTAAAGTCGGACATGCCCACCTATCAAAATATCAAAACACAAAAAGAGCTATTGAGCCCACTATGCTCACCAGTAGTCTAAATACGGCCAGACATCTCGGTCTCTATCCTCCTGCGACTGCATCGGGATAGGTTGCTCACTCTCCTCTACATATTCTTCCTCAAACCAAGGCTCAGGGTTGAGGGCTTCCTCGGTACCTGCCGACATAAAAGTACGGCTGAGCATGGAATACTCAGCGAGTACAAGCTACTAGCTAATAATAGCAATAACAAAACACAACAATGATAATCACAATACACAACATCAATTCAAGGTAATACTAGCAACATGTGATATTCATAGCATTGAAGTAAAGCGATGTAATAGTCTTGACATGCTTGAATGAATGCAAAAACTCCGGTAAATCTCATACTTGAAAGTCATGTTTTTATTCTTGAAAATAGTCTTTTGTGTTTCTTTCAAAACTTACTTGTTGTGTTTGAAAATGTGTTTCTTGTCTTGATCTCGTTCGTGAGAATCACACATGCTTGTCTTGTTCTTGCTTGAAATCACTTGTCTTGCTTGTTCTTGTCATGTTCTTGACTTGTTCTTGTCGCGACCCAAAACCCACCCTAGGAGTTAGAGTGAACTTTGGACGACTAATCATGACTTGCTTGAAAACCAACCTGCAAAACCCACAGTGCATATACAATAGAGGACATCAACAGCGGAAACATACTCTAACATAGCACAGCGGAAGTCTAAACAAACCTCTATGTATATACGAAACCAAATTTACACAAAAGGAATCCAAAAGAAAGTGCGGACAGACCCGCCAAAATACATGAATGTATATCTCTCATCTCACCCATAGCTAAACCACTCAGAATCTAACACCACCTACTGATAACCCTCTAAGGGAGGTTCCTCCAAAGGCTCCTCGACGTACTCCTCTTCCACCCATGGACCAGGAGCACAAACATCAAATGGAGCAGCAGCTTCCTCAGAACCTGCCGACATAAGAAGTACGGCTGAGCATGGAATACTCAGCGGGTACCAAATACTAACCAATAGTCATAGCATAAAAATGGCAATACATAAATCAGGAGCAATTCATATATGTTAGACGGAAACAATTCATATCACACAAGGAAGTAAAGCAATTTTATAATCATGCTTGTATTTCGTAGAAAGCCAATAAAACCTCTTGAAAACATCGTGCACTTGACTTGGCTTGAAATATCTTTTCGTACTTGAAAGCTCGTCATGTTTGTCTTACTTGATCTTGTCGAGCGTGTCGTACGTGTCATGTCATGCGCGCTTGCTTATGATCATGTAACTTGCGAGATATCCTTGTGAGATGCGCTTGAGAGATGCCTTGAGAGGGAAGGGAGACCCTTCTTTATGCAATGCACTTGCGAGGGAAGGGAGACCCTTCTTCATGATATGTATGTACTTGCGAGGGAAGGGAGGCCCTTCTTCATGATAAGCACTTGTGAGTGAGGGGAGACCCCTCGTGGAATGTTGGTTCTTGTTTTCTTGTGAAAAGCGAGGTAAAACATATCGTAGGATATGTCCCACCTCTAACCATGTTCTTGAAAACCTCGATAAATCATGTCATGCATGCCGTGCTCGTGGGAACCGTGTACATACTTGCATTTAAATTTAAATATGACATTTGGGTAATTTCACAACACATATAACATCAATGATTGAGCAATGTAATATTCATATCATTTAGGGAATGCAAGAAACACACTATCATAGTCCCTAGCAATATTCATAATTTATTAGGCATGCATTTCCTAATTTACAACTCACTTTATTCACTTTGGCATTTCATCAAACATGGTGTGTTCATTATGGATTTACCCTACAGCATGCTTTTCTAGATGGGTTTTACTCAAATCATACATGTATGTTCATTTTTTGGAACAATGCCCTTCCCCATTTGTTCATCACACACAACCATTGCTATCCAATCGCCCATTCCATCTCCATTCACCATTCACAACCATCCATCTCATAGCACATGTGTAAATAAAGGAAAATAAAGAGAAATGAAGGGAAAAGAGGAACTATAACTAGGAGGGTAGTAAGAAGTACCGACCTTGATCAAGTGAGGAAGAAATCCCCCTCCAAAAACGACCTTGAGTTGCTGCCCTAGCTTGAGGAGATGCTCCTCACGAGCTTGTGCCTTGATCTTGAAGAAAAATGGGCTTGAGTTGAGTGTGGGTTCACAAACCCCTTGATATCTCTCCAAAATGGAAACCCTAGGTTTAGGAATCGCCCTCTCCTCTCTTCTTATCTCCCAATCTCTCTAAGTGTCGAAATGAAGCCCTAAAGGCTCGGGTTAAACTCTTAAGGTAAGAGTGAACCGACCACAAGACCATAATACCCTTACTGGAATTTCTGTAAAAACACGAGTGCCGAACACGTTGAGCTGTGAATAGTGCCAAACACGTTGTGCTGTGAACAGTGTTGGACACGTTGTGCTGTGAACAGTGCTGAACACGTTGTGCTGTGAACAGTGCCGAACACGTTGTGCTGTGAACAGTGCCGAACACGTTGTGCTGTGAACAGTGCCGAACACGTTGTGCTGTGAACAGTGCTGAACACGTTGTGCTGTGAACAGTGTCAAACACGTTGTGCTGTGAATAGTACCAAACACGTTGTGCGGTGAATAGTACCAAACACGTTGTGCGGTGAATAGTACCAAACATGTTGTGTGGTGAATAGTACCAAACACGTTGTGCGGTGAATAGTACCAAACATGTTGTGCGGTGAATAGTACCAAACACGTTGTGCTGTGAAGGGTACCAAACCGTTGTCACGTTGTGTTGTGCATAGTGCTTCGCTCGTTGTCCGTTGTCTTATGTACAACGTGCCCGTTGAGCTGTACAACGTACACGTTGTCTGCTGCACAACGGATGCACAACGTATACGTTATCAGAGTACGTTGTCAGAGCACGTCCTTAGTGCCTTCCGAGCTACGTCCTTAGCGCCTTCCGAGCTACGTCCTTAGCGCCTTCCGAGCTACCGATTGCCTGCAGGTCCAGACTGTTTTGGCCATATCTTTTGACTCGTTCGTCCAATTTTGACGATTCAACTTGCGTTGGGCTCGTACTTCGAAAAGGAACATTTCTGACGTTTCAAAATTTCCAATTTCTTCCTTATTTATTAATTATACCTCTTTAAAGGCAAAATGGCAACGAAAGTATCATGCATTAACTGTGAAAAGGTCCGGGGCTCTACATCCTCCCCTCCTTACAAAAATTTTGTCCTCGAAATTTAGACTCTACTTGCATTACAAACCAAAAGAAAATTACCAGTCATTTACAAACTTATACCAAAAACTCATTCAATTAATTCTGGGTACTTTGCTTTGACTTCGGCTTCACGCTCCCATGTAGCTTCTTCCCGAGCATGGTGTTGCCATTGCACAAGAACCAAAAGGATTGTCTTGTTGCGAAGCACCTGATCTCTTCGATCCAAAATTTGAACCGGCTTTTCAATCAAGGTGAGGTCCTCTCGAATCTCCAACGGTTCCAAGTCTATGACATGCGAAGGATCCGCAATGTACTTCCGAAGCATAGACACATGGAAGACGTTGTGAACTCCGGCCATGTGAGGTGGGAGAGCTACCCTGTAAGCAACCTCACCAACTCGTGTGATAATCTCAAAAGGCCCAACATACCGAGGACTGAGCTTGCCTCGCTTTCCAAATCTCATGATCCCTTTGCTAGGAGATACTTTCACAAAAACTTGATCCCCTACTTGAAATTCCAAGTCCCTATGGCGCGTGTCCGCATAACTTTTCTGGCGATCGTGAGTGGCTTTCAATCGATCCCGAATGATCTTAACTGTGCCTGCAGTTTGCTCAATCAACTCCGAACCAAGTACTTTCCTTTCTCCTACCTCATCCCAATAGAGAGGAGACCTACAACTTCGCCCATACAAGGCCTCAAATGGTGCCATTTGGATACTCGCCTGATAGCTGTTATTATAGGCGAATTCAACCAAAGGCAAGTGCTCTTCCCAACTGCCTCTAAAATCCAACGTACAAGCCCGAAGCATGTCTTCAATGACTTGGTTCACTCTCTCGGTTTTTCCATCCGTTTGTGGATGAAAAGTTGTGCTGAAATCAAGTCGGGAACCCATAGCCTCCTGGAAGCTTTTCCAGAATCGTGATGTATAATCTTGGATCCCGATCTGACACAATACTAACGGGCACTCCGTGCATCCTCACCACTTCCTTGATGTACAAAGCGGCTAACTGACTAGAGTTGAAAGTAGTTCGGTAAGGTAAGAAGTGCGCAGACTTCGTCAGATGGTCTACTACAACCCAAATTGCATCTGAGCCCTTTGCCGTTTTTGGCAAGCCAACTATGAAATCCATGGATATGTTCTCCCATTTCCACTCGGGAATAGGAAGAGACTGTAATAGACCGGCGGGTCGCATGTGTTCTGCTTTTACCTGTTGACACACCAAGCACCGTGCTACATATTCTGCAACCTCCCTCTTCATATTCCGCCACCAAAAGTGACTCTTGAGGTTCCGGTACATCTTTGTACCCCCTGGATGCACTGTGTACTTCGAACGGTGTGCTTCATCCAAAATCTCTCTTCGAAGATCTGCATTGGCTGGGACGCACAGCCTTCCCTTGAATGTGATAGCACCCCGACTAGTGAGAGAGAAGTCCTCACTACCCCTAGCAACTTCCTTGTCCCGATAAGCCAACAATTCAGCATCCGTGGCTTGGTATTCTTGGATCAAATCCATAATGTATGGCCGAACCGTGACATTTGCCAAGATAGGACTACGAACAGAGTCATTCACACTAATGTCCAGATTTGCCAAGTCTTCAAGTAGCTTCCATTCCTGCACTAACATGCATGCTAATAACCCCTGAGGTCTTCTACTCAAAGCATCAGCCACTACATTTGCTTTACCCGGGTGGTATTGAATGGTACAATCATAGTCTTTCAAAAATTCCATCCAACGCCGTTGTCTTAGATTCAATTCCTTTTGGGAAAAGAGGTGAGGCTCTTGTGGTCCGTATACACATAGAATTCCACCCCGTATAAGTAATGTCACCAGATCTTGAGTGCAAACACGACTGGGGCAAGCTCTAAGTCGTGCGTGGGGTAATTCTTCTCATGCTCCTTCAATTGCCTCGATGCATAGGCAATGACTTTCTTGTGCTGCATGAGTACACACCCAAGTCCAACGTGTGAGGCATCACTATACACCTCATACCCATAAGGTCCAGATGGCACAGTAAGGACAGGGGCTGTAGTAAGCCTCTTCTTCAGTTCCGTGAAACTGATCTCGCACTTATCACTCCATACAAACTTGGCGTTCTTCCTTGTCAGGTAAGTGAGCGGTGCTGCAAGGCTAGAGAAGCCCTCTACAAATCTCCTGTAGTAGCCTACCAATCCAAGAAAACTACGTATCTCAGTAACACTCTTGGGCCTCGCCCAACTCATAACTGCTTCGATCTTCTTCGGATCTACTGAGATACCTTCTGCAGAAACAACGTGGCCTAGGAATGCCACCTCTTCCAACCAAAAATCACACTTGCTAAGTTTGGCATATAGCTTGTGTTCTCTTAGCATTTCCAAAGCAAGGCATAGGTCGCGTGTGTGATCTTCCCGTGTCTGGGAATAGACCAAAATGTCATCAACAAATACAATCACGCACCTATCAAGATATGGCCGGAACACCCGGTTCATCAAATCCATAAAGGCTGCCGGCGCGTTCGTGAGTCCAAAAGGCATCACCAAGAACTCGTAGTGTCCATACCGAGTCCTGAAAGCAGTTTTGGGAACATCTTCCACCTTAATCTCCAACTGGTGATAACCCGATCGAAGGTCTATCTTCAAGAAAAATATCGCTCCCTTCAACTGATCGAACAAGTCATCAATCCTAGGCAAGGGATACCTATTCTTTATAGTGACTTTGTTCAATTGCCTGTAATCGACGCACATCCGCATCGAGCCATCTTTCTTCTTAACAAACAACACCGAGGCACCCCACGGTGAGACACTTGGTCGAATGAAACCAAGACCTTGTAATTCTTCCAACTGGGTCTTTAACTCTTTGAGTTCAATAGGGGCCATTCTATACGGAGCCCTGAAAACAGGAGCTGTGCCTGGTGCAAGCTCGATCACAAACTCAATCTCCCTGTCTGGAAGCAATCCTGGCAACTCCTCTGGAAATACATCCAGGAACTCACTCACAACCGGAATAGTCGACGAGTCCTTTGCCTCGGGGTTAGCTAAGCTCAACGCCGTAAAACGAGCAATATATCTACTTTTCAACCCGCGAAAGTGGAATGGTTTTCCTTCTACTGGCTTGAAGAGTACCATTTTCTCAAAGCAAGCTACATGCCCATGATGTGCTGCTAACCAATCCATTCCCAATATAACATCAAAGTCTTGGAATCCGAGGACGATGAGATCAACCGCCAACTCGTGGCTTCCAACTTGGACCACACTATTTCTATACACTTTATCTACCAATACTGTTTTGCCGAGGGGAGTCGAAATGGCTAACTCCGGTTCTAGCTGACTTGGCTCTACAGAAAAGCCTTCTGAAAAACTCGGCGAGACAAATGAATGAGTAGACCCGGTATCAATCAACACTCGAGCCAAATACTCATTGACTAGTAGGGTTCCTGAAATTTAACTAGCGGAGGTAATCCATGCATCAACAGTGTATACATGTAGGTATATATACATATATAACATGTCAAGTACGTACATAATCAATTAATACTTAACAGTTTAATTTACGGATAATTAAATAAGCTACAACTGCGTACCTTGCACTACATCTTCAGATGCAAGTGCATCACCCTCTGTTAAGGCAAAAACTCGCCCCTGGTTCGCCTGGCGAGACTGAGGTGTAGACCGGGTAGTCTGAGATGATGCCTGATATGATCCTGCTGGGTGTACTAGTGGCCTAATCCCCTGAGACTGGCCTGGTAAATGCCGACTGGGGCAATCCCTGATCATATGGCCCTGGCGACCACAATGAAAACATCCACCCGATGCTCTTCGGCAATCTCTAGCCGGGTGCCTTCGGTCGCATGAAGTGCAGACCTCGTGTGTATAAGTCGGAGGGGCCAGAGGTGGAGCATACCTCATCGTCTGAGGTGCAACAGGCCGTGGGGCCGGAAGAGCCTGAGGTCGCGGTGCCTGAGGCACATACTGCCGTGGAGCTGGAGGTGCATAAGATGGCCTCATTGGTGGTGCTGGCCATGCATACTGATAAGGGCCGGTACGAGCCCGCCTCTCTAGAGGTGCTGAACTACTGGATTGACCTCTCGTCAACTCCCTCTTCTTGGACACTGTCTCTGAATTGGCCTCGACCAATAAGGCCTTGTCTACTACCTCAGGGTAGGTAGCATGTCTGAAAATCGAAACCTTCTCCATGATAACATCCTTGAGCCCTTGCTCAAACCTTCTTGCCTTCATTGCCTGGGTGGCAACCATGTGAGTCGCGAAGCGTGATAGCTCCGAGAACTTGGCCTCGTATTGTGCCACCGACATCAAACCTTGCTCGAGGTTGTTGAATTCTCTCTCTTTCTTTTCCCGTGCTCCAATCGGAAAATACTTCTTGTAAAAAGCATCCTTGAACTCATCCCAAGTCCAAGGTTGACCCTGCATGGTCAAGTCCCGTGTCCTCAATGCGGACAACCACCAATGGTGGGCTTCACCTTCTAGCATGAAAACTGCCCATGCTACTCTATCCTCCTCTGTAGGCGAGAGGACCGCAAAGATCTTCTCCATCTGGAGGATCCATGCCTCCACAGCAAGAGGGTCCACACTCCCATGGAAGGGTGGAGGCCTCAATCTCCTGAATGCCTCAACTCCAGCAGTACGATGTACTGGAGCTGCGGGCGGTGGAGTAGGTGCCGCCGATGATGGTATAGCCTGCCGAGCCACCAGTATGGCGAGTGTCTCAGCAATAGAGCCTAAGACCTGAGAGAGGTCCGGCTGCTCATCCTCATC
The DNA here is from genome assembly GCA_015143295.1 of Tetracentron sinense. NCBI lineage: Eukaryota > Viridiplantae > Streptophyta > Magnoliopsida > Trochodendrales > Trochodendraceae > Tetracentron > Tetracentron sinense. Next base: position 16,848,549 of record CM026559.1, on the reverse strand, counting down.
CCGTGAAGAAGAGGAAGCTCTGGTATGTGGTCCACGACCCCGTGTGTTTCGTCTCATGACTAAAGTCCTGAGAATAATAACACCACATGAGTCTAACTTGAAACCACAGTTTATTTCAATGCCATTTCACAATAATTCAATTTGTATTAGTTGTATAATACTAATACATATCACATCAAGTCATCAGAGTATTCATCACATTATACTTATACTTTAGTGTTCTAGCGTACCTAGGACCCGTACTTTGTTACAGCAACCATTTTAGACTAAGACTAAAGTTTAGTCTTAAACTTGGAACCATACTCGCTCCCGACTTACTTCCTTCCTAACTTGTTTCCTAACATATGCTCTTGTCAAGCCGTGGTATAAGATTCTAAGTGACCCTAAAGACCTAAAGCCTAAGCTCTGATACCACTTCTGTCGCGACCCAAAACCCACCCTAGGAGTTAGAGTGAACTTTGGATGACTAATCATGACTTGCTTGACAACCAACCTGCAAAACCCACAGAGCATATACAATAGAGGACATAAACAGCGGAAACATACTCTAACATAGCACAACGGAAGTCTAAACAAACCTCTATGTATATACGAAACCAAATTTACACAAAAGGAATCCAAAAGAAAGTGCGGACAGACCCGCCAAAATACATGAATGTATATCTCTCATCTCACCCACAGCTAATCCACTCAGAATCTAACACCACCTACTGATAACCCTCTACGGGAGGTTCCTCCAAAGGCTCCTCGACGTACTCCTCTTCCACCCATGGACCAGGAGCACAAACATCAAATGGAGCAGCAGCTTCCTCAGAACCTGCCGACATAAGAAGTACGGCTGAGCATGGAATACTCAGCGGGTACCAAATACTAACCAATAGTCATAGCATAAAAATGGCAATATATAAATTAGGAGCAATTCATATATGTTAGACGAAAACAATTCATATCACACAAGGAAGTAAAGCAATTTTATAATCATGCTTGTATTTCGTAGAAAGCCGATAAAACCTCTTGAAAACATCGTGCACTTGACTTGGCTTGAAATATCTTTTCGTACTTGAAAGCTTGTCATGTTTGTCTTACTTGATCTTGTCGAGCGTGTCGTACGTGTCATGTCATGCATGTCATGCGTGCTTGCTTGTGATCATGTAACTTGCGAGATACACTTGTGAGATATCCTTGTGAGATGCGCTTGAGAGATGCCTTGAGAGGGAAGGGAGACCCTTCTTTATGCAATGCACTTGCGAGGGAAGGGAGACCCTTCTTCATGATATGTATGTACTTGCGAGGGAAGGGAGGCCCTTCTTCATGATATGCACTTGTGAGTGAGGGGAGACCCCTCGTGGAATGTTGGTTCTTGTTTTTTTGTGAAAAGCGAGATAAAACATATCGTAGGATATGTCCCACCTCTAACCATGTTCTTGAAAACCTCGATAAATCATGTCATGCATGCCGTGCTCGTGGGAACCGTGTACATACTTGCATTTAAATTTAAATATGACATTTGGGTAATTTCACAACACATATAACATCAATGATTGAGCAATGTAATATTCATATCATTTAGGGAAAGCAAGAAACACACTATCATAGTCCCTAGCAATATTCATAATTTATTAGGCATGCATTTCCTAATTTACAACTCACTTTATTCACTTTGGCATTTCATCAAACATGGTGTGTTCATTATGGATTTACCCTACAGCATGCTTTTCTAGATGGGTTTTACTCAAATCATACATGTATGTTCATTTTTTGGAACAATGCCCTTCCCCATTTGTTCATCACACACAACCATTGCTATCCAATCGCCCATTCCATCTCCATTCACCATTCACAACCATCCATCTCATAGCACATGTGTAAATAAAGGAAAATAAAGAGAAATGAAGGGAAAAGAGGAACTATAACTAGGAGGGTAGTAAGAAGTACCGACCTTGATCAAGTGAGGAAGAAATCCCCTTCCAAAAACGACCTTGAGTTGCTGCCCTAGCTTGAGGAGATGCTCCTCACGAGCTTGTGCCTTGATCTTGAAGAAAAATGGGCTTGAGTTGAGTGTGGGTTCACAAACCCCTTGATATCTCTCCAAAATGGAAACCCTAGGTTTAGGAATCGCCCTCTCCTCTCTTCTTATCTCCTAATCTCTCTAAGTGTCGAAATGAAGCCCTAAAGGCTCGGGTTAAACTCTTAAGGTAAGAGTGAACCGACCACAAGACCATAATACCCTTACTGGAATTTCTATAAAAACACGAGTGCCGAACACGTTGAGCTGTGAATAGTGCCAAACACGTTGTGCTGTGAACAGTGTTGGACACGTTGTGCTGTGAACAGTGCTGAACACGTTGTGCTGTGAACAGTGCCGAACACGTTGTGCTGTGAACAGTGCCGAACACGTTGTGCTGTGAACAGTGCCGAACACGTTGTGCTGTGAACAGTGCTGAACACGTTGTGCTGTGAACAGTGTCAAACACGTTGTGCTGTGAATAGTACCAAACACGTTGTGCGGTGAATAGTACCAAACACGTTGTGCTGTGAAGGGTGCCGAACCGCTGTCACGTTGTGTTGTGCATAGTGCTTCGCTCGTTGTCCGTTGTCTTATGTACAACGTACACGTTGTCTGCTGCACAACAGATGCACAACGTATATGTTATCAGAGTACGTTGTCAGAGCACGTCCTTAGTGCCTTCCGAGCTACGTCCTTAGCGCCTTCCGAGCTACGTCCTTAGCGCCTTCCGAGCTACCGATTGCCTGCAGGTCCAGACTGTTTTGGCCATATCTTTTGACTCGTTCGTCCGATTTTGACGATTCAACTTGCGTTGGGCTCGTACTTTGAAAAGGAACATTTCTGATGTTTTGGAATTTCCAATTTCTTCCTTATTTATTAATTATACCTCTTTAAAGGCAAAATGGCAACGAAAGTGTCATGCATTAACTGTGAAAAGGTCCGGGGCTCTACAGTTCTTGCTTGTATACTTGTGAGCCAGAGGTTAGTGCCCTTGAGGCGACTTGTGAGCCAGGAACATAAGTTCCCTTCAGTGAAATATATATATAGAAAAGGGTACCACCAACCTCATTGTCTTGTTTTCTTGTGAGTTAGGTATAACATATCCTAGGGATATGCCCTACCCTTGATATTCATGCTTGTTTAACTTGTGAGCCAGGTATGACATATCTTGCGATATGCCCTACCCTTGACTAGCCTGATGTCCGGCTTTATCAACTTGCTTGTTTAACTTGTGAGCCAGGTATGACATATCCTTGGGATATGCCCTACCCTTAACTGGCCCGATGTCCGGCTTTATCAACTTGCTTGTTCGTGAATCACATCCTTTTTCTTGTTGTTTTCTTACGTACATATACTTGAAAACCCGGTTCATGCATGTATGCGTGCTCGTTGGTGAGATTCGTGGGCATAATGATGACAAAGAAGGATTGAGAATAATACTTGGCATTTGAAAAATATTAAGCACATAATAGGCATTGGAAAATTCATAAGGCATAGTATTATTTTCACTAACATTTGGGGAAAAGTCCTTAGTTCATATCTCATAGCTTTTATTCCACATTTTTGCACATACATTATATCAAACATCTTGCATGCAACATTTGTTCAACCCTTTATTCATATTCCTTCATCTTAGGCCTTTAAATTCATTCATGCATTTTCTCAAACATGTGGCATTCAAGAGGAAAGATCTAGGTTATTGCTAAGGGAGTTAGTAGGTTGTACTAACCTTAATGATCAAAGCTTGATCTGGGAGAAAACCTTTCTTTGAAAACTCCTCTTGGCATGTAAGGATCCAACCTTGAAGGAGGTGCTCCAAACTAGAGGGAGAACTCCCCCTTGAAAATGGAAGAAACCCTTCCTTGATTTGGGAAGATCAATCTTGATCTAGATCTCTTCCTTCTTCAATCCTCCTTCACTTCCTCTTAGTCTCTCTAGGTTTAGGGTAAGCCAAAAACCCTCTAATGATCCTCTATTTATAGTGCAAGGGGTGAAAAACCCAAAACAATCGCATAAAAGAAGGTAAAATCGCGTATCTATGATCGTTCGTAGCGATTCATGATCGATCGTAGCTTTCTACGATCGATCGTAGATTCTTACGATCAATCGTAGCTTCACCCGAGAGTTTCCAGCATTTTCTGGGGCCTTACGATCGATCATAGAAACTCTACGATCATTCGTAGCATCGCTACGATCGTTCGTGGGTCGTTTACGAACAATCGTACCTGGGACAGAAAATTTTCAGAATTTTTTTTTGAAAAAAAAAAAAAAACAAAAAAACCACTCGGAAAGAGTGGGGGGTTTGGCGGACCCCTACCATTTTATTAATAATAACATTCAATATGGGGGGGACATAAAACCTTACCCCTACAAGGAAAAGGGGGGGACATAAAACCTTACCCCTAAAAAGACTCAAAAAATAGGGGGGGACATAAAACCTTACCCCTACAAAGACTCACCAATACAAAAGAAAGAGGGGGATATAAACCTTACCCCAAAACAAAAAACAAATCAAGTATTATTACCTCTATTTACCATTCTGACATTACCACATCCTGCTTTATCAAGAGATATAAGAGCTTTAAGTCTAGAAGGAATATCGAGATTAGGGAATAATTTTCCTGTAGATTGAGAAATACAACCTTTATTAGCAAGAAAATCAGCTACCATGTTAGCTTCTTTGTAGATGTGAGTAAAAGAAGACCAAATATTACGCACTTGATGAATCTTCTTATTCCAATACCACACATTCCAAGGATGGTTTAAAGAGCCCTTCCAAGCTTCAACAAGATTTTTTGCATCAGATTCAACCTCCACTTGACTAAGACCAAGTTTTTGACAAAGACTTAATCCATCCAAAAGAGCTCTAGTTTCTGCTGTATAGTTAGAACAATTACCATAAAAAGCATAGAAACAGGTAATCATTGTTCTAGAGAAATCATGAATAATTCCTCCTCCCCCTGCTAAACCCGGATTACCTTTGGATGCTCCGTCTATATTCAATTTAACTCTTCCCAGAGTAGGTCTAATCCATTTGGAAACAGAGATAATGGATCGTTGCTGCACAGTAGTATAAGGGCAATTTATAATAGAGAGATCCAAAGGTTTTTTATATGGTAAAGAACCCAGCTCCACCATCCATATATGAATTTTTGTAATAATCACATCTACAGGCTTACTCACATTCTTGTATTTACGGGAGCATCTTTCTTTCCAAATCTCCCAAATAATAATAAGGGGAAGGATGATGAGAACCGCATTATGTTGTCTATCTGAAGCTCTAAACCATCGCATAAGGAAGCACTGAATATTGTCCCCAAAGAACGATCGAACATGGCAAAGAGTGCCAAAAAATCTCCATATCTCACCTGCAATATCACTATACAATAAAAGATGAGATAATGTTTCAATATGTCCATGGGAACAATAAGAACAACAGCTAGCTAGAGGAATTCCAACAGATTGAACCAGAGAATCAATAGAAATTGCATCTTACATAACTTTCCAACCAATTATCTGAATTTTCTTGGGAATAATATTAAACCAAACATACCTGGGCTAGTCTTTCTGATTGGAAGAATATCTAATAAAATCCCAGGCTGATTTCACAGACAAATTACCTTTAGGACCTAACTTTTAAATGAAAGAATCCATAGAGTTAGAAGTAAAGTATCCTGCATTTCTAATGTTAGTCCTAATAAACTCAGGTAAATGATCTTGAACGAGGTTAAAATCCCATCTACCATTATTGTCAAGCATATCAGATATATGAGGAAAATTATGAGGGATAGAAGTAGAGAGCTCTATAAGGGGATTCTCTCCAAACCAACAATACAACCAAAAATTGATTTTAATTACATTACCAATTAACGCAATCGAGTTATAAACTACATCTTTACAATATTTAGTAATTTGAATCCACGTTTTAGAAGAATCAGGTCTAGATGTAGCATACCAAATATGATTCATTTGAAATTTAGATTTAAAAACTTTGACCACAAATTATCAAAAGTATAAAGCTTCCACACTTGCATAATTCTAAATGCAGTAGAAAATTCCTGCATTTTCCTAATGCCTAAACCACCTACTAAAAGGTGAAGAACACAACAAGTCCAATTTATCCAATGACGCTTTTTAGAATCACTTCTATTGTTCCAAAAGAATTTAGCCAAATGTCTATCAATAAGATCAGAAGTAGCTTTCAGAACATGGATACTAGCAAGAAGATGAATAGGAATAGATGACAAAACATGCTTAATAAGAATAAGTCTCCCACCAGAAGAAAAGAATTTACTCTTCCAACCCCCAATTTTATGAAGAATTTTATCAATTAAAGAATTAAAAGAAACGTTCTTCAGTCTTCCTTTATAAATAGGAACACCTAGATAAGTGAATGGAAAATTTTTATTAGGAATTTCAATCCAATTGGAGATAGCAATCTTTCTAGCCCTAGACAATTTAGAAGAACAGTAAAAGGCACTTTTAGCTTTATTAAGAAGTTGGTCGGAAGAAATCTCATAAGCCTGAATAAAATCAATTTTTTTTTTAATGTTCTGTTTCTTGCCATTACAGAAAATTACGGTATCGTCTGCAAAAAGAAGATGAGAAATTGGAAAACCATACTTGCCCAGTTTATAATTTAAAGATAGACTTTCAGAAATAGTTTTTAATCCCCTACTAAGAACTTCTTCAGCCATAATAACAAGAGCAGGAGAGAGAGGGTCACCTTAACGAAGACCTCGCGTGCTCTGAAAAAAACCTTGAAGACTACCATTAATAATGATAGAAAAAGATTGATTACATAGACAAGCATAAATTAATCTAGTAACTGCATAAGTAAAACCCATTTTTTGCAGAACTACTATAATGAAATTCCATTCCATATGATCATAGGCTTTGGACATATCTAGTTTAAAAATGATATTACCTCCTAGAGAATTTCTATCTATGTCCTGAACCATTTCTTGGGCTAGATTAATATTATCTGTAATACTTCTGCCCTTAACAAATCCACTTTGTTCTTCAGAGATAATAGAAGGTAATAAAAGACCTATTCTGCTGGATAATAATCTTGATATAATTTTGTAAAGAAAATTACAAAGGCTAATAGGTCTAAAATCTGAAAAAGATATAGGAGAACTGTATTTAGGAACTAAAGCAATAGCAGTTGCATTAATGGCTTTTGGAATTTCAGCATATACAAAGAATGAAGTAATAGCATTAAAAAGATCATCTTTGATAATATCCCAACAAAAATGATAAAAATGACCTGAAAATCCATCTGGACCAAGAGCACTATCTGCAGACATTCTAAAAACCACTTTTTTAATTTCTTCCAATGTAGGAGAGATAGAAATCGCATTATTATCCTCTTCCAAAATAAGACAAGGAACATGATTAATAAGATTTTGATCAATAGTGTAATTGGAAGAGGATAAAAGCTCCTTAAAATGTGAAACAGTAGCATTACCAATTTCCTCTCTCGATTCCAACCAATTTTCTTGAGAATCTTGAATACGAGAGATACAATTCTTACCTCTCCTAGAATTAGAAACCGTATGGAAGAATTTGGTATTATTATCACCTTCTTGAAGCCATTTAATACGAGTTTTTTGGCGCCAGAAAATCTCTTCCTGTAAAAGGATAGTTTGCATCTCATCCTTAAGATTATTAAGTTGGGCAGCTTTATCAATGTCCCAACCATTTTGAAGATTCTTCTTCAAGGCTATGAATTTGCAATTCAAAATCTTTGATTTTTTGAAAAATATTTCCAAAAACATTTTTATTCCAACTCTTAAGAGAAATCTTAAGTCTTTTAAGTTTGAGAAAAAAGGACATAAGATGATTTGAAGAGCTAGGCATATTCCAAGATTCAGAAACAACTCTTAAAAAGTCAGGATGATGAAGCCACATTTGTTGAAATTTGAAAGAAGAAGGAATCCTAGAGTTGTCCTTTCCAAAAGTAAAAAGGAGGGGAGAATGGTCAGAAGCTAATCTGGATAAGTGAGAGACCGAAGAAAAGGCAAAATTAAGATTCCAGTCAGAACTCAAAAGGACTCTATCCAAACGTGCATAGATTCGATTCAAATTATCCTGATTATTGCACCACGTAAATTTATTACCAATAAATCCTGCATCCAATAGACCCAAATCATTAATCATGTCATTAAAATTAGAGAGGGATTCAATATTGACATCCCTTCCACCCAGCTTTTCTTCAGAATTAGAGATGGCATTAAAATCACCTCCAATATAATAAGGACCTGAGAAAGAAGAGAAGGAAGTGTGAAGATCGATCCAAAGGGCCATACATTCTCTACTAGTACATTTGGCATAAATAAAAGCACATCTGATAAGAGAAAAACTAGTAGAAGAGACATCTATTAGTTGAGGGGAATTATACCTATCTTCATCCGAATCCGACTCTGACTCAGATTGGTTCTTAAAGTTTTCAACAACAGTCTTAACATTATCTTCATTGTTTATAGTAATATCAAAGATATTGATTAGTTGCTCTAATGAACCAAGACTCGAGATCATACCTGTGGAAGGGAGGTGAATAATTTCTGAAGTAAGGTGTGATAAATTAGCATTACCAATCTTAGCAACAGCTACTGGAATAGGAATTGTTGCATCATGCGTTCTTGCATATTGGTTTAGTGCACCATCATCCCTATCTTCCACATCAACCGAGCTAGGAGATGAGTCTTTATTGGTGATAATACCATACCCTTGAAGCTGCTGTGAACCTTGAATCTGATCTGCGACAATACTAAATTTCGAATTGATTCCAAACTTGAAAGGCTCATCCAAAGATTGGTTAGTAGAATTAGAAAGATTTTTTAAACCTTTAATAGAAGGGCAAAGAATATCTTCAATCAAAACCAAATCTGACTTACTAACCACATAATTTTTTGTTTTAGAAATAATATGATCTTCTTTAGAATAAGTATTCAATGGTAATAAAGTTACCTCACAGGACTCCCTTAGCTGAGTTTTACCTGTCTCCGCAGAAGTGACTGCTACTTCTCCATCATAATATGAAATATGAACAAGATCTTGTTTACCCGCAGACTCTATCGTATCAGCAACATATAGGGGACTGTGTTTAGTATCTTGAGCATGTGCATACACTTTCTGAAGGGAGCTATTAGGATTTTCTGATCTGAAATTCAGATCTGGATTATTTTCCTTCGAAGTATCATTGTTATTTATCTGAACCAGTCCTTCCACCTCATTAGATCCTTCATTATCAGCCTTTGGGGCATTCTGCTTCACGATCCAATGCTTGGTTTGATTGTTTACTGCTCCCACATCATTTTCCTTGATCTTCAGACCCTCTTCCATCTCTTTAGATGTATATATATGATTGTTTCTACCTTTGGATCCCGCTATACAAAAGATTTCTTCATGACCCAGTTTCTTACAGTGGAGGCAATACAAAAATTTCTTTTCATATCCCACCGATTGCCAACGTCCATGATTCCCTAACCCCAGCCAAAATTTGTCTGTATTTTTTTAAGGAGATCGATCTCAATGCACATCCTAGCAACACTGGGTCTAGATAGATTTTTTGTGGCTCCATCTATCTTCAAAAATTTTCCGAGTATGCTACCAATGGAGATTAAAGCCGAGTCATTGAATAAGTGCATTGGAAGATTGGGAAAACAAACCCAACTTGGAACTATGGATGATTCCGTCCCGGAAACAAAAGAGGGTGACCATTTGAAAAATCGAAACAAGAATCCCTTGATATAAATGACTTCCTTAATCCATATCATAAGAAAATCAGATTCGGAACTAAATCTAAAGAGGAGATGTCTAGAATCTAGAATACCAATAGTAAAACCCAGTCGAATACTCTCGGATTTCTTCATGTGTATCTTGATATCATCAAGCGAGGGATGACCATAAGAGCACTTTTCCACCAAAGCTAGGGCTTGAGGTTCAGCTAACAAAGAATTTTCTTCCTCAGTGAAAAAGATAGCTGGTTCACCTTTGTAAGTTGATGGATTCTTAAGAGGTATAGATGAAGAAGAAGATCTGGAGGGAGGCTTGGCAACAATATCCACAAATGAAAGGGGAAGGGTGGCCGGCCAGAAAGAGGAGCCTCCCTCCTCACTGCTGACTCCCCTAGGGCATTCCATGAAACCCTAGCAAAGAGAGATCACAAATTCTTGCTAACATGCACCTAAAACATTTTAATGCTAACTTGCACCTGCAGAGCAAAAAGCTACCTTGATCTTCCTGAATTTATTTAGTTCATTATCGCGCATCCTTTCAAGATTTTTTGACTTTCGTATTTCGGCCATAACTCTTCACTCGCTCATCGGATTTTGATGATTCAACTTGCGTTGGATTCGTCTTTCAAAGGAGAACAACTTTTATGTTTTGTACAAATTCTAATTCTTCATGATTCTTAGACAATTTTTCCCTTAAAGCTAACTAATCTGCAATAGGTTGCGACAGTCCAAATTTGCAGCCAACCTGGTTTTGGAAATCGGATGTTTGACTCTACCTTGACTCAAAATCTGGAAAAGTGATCAACATGGACCTTGAAGAGGGTTCCAATACCTTCCCAAAAACTCAAGAATTACTCGATTTCGATGAGCAGTGACAAAACTAAAGCTCCTTAAATTTGTGGGTAATGCTAAGGCATAACCTTCATTAACACTTAAGAGTATTTTACACTCTTAAACCTACCCATAAAATGAAGAAAATACATCTTAGGGCATTTAATACATGTCATAAAGATCCGGGGTTCTACATATATGCCCTCGAAAGCCAATAAGAGATTTTTCTATGTTGATTAGACAAGCATCATATTCACACAACCAACTATAAAGGGTAGTTATATTAATTACTCTCTCATATGATGAAGATATAAAGTTCCATAGGTAACATTGTAGGAAAATCATGCAAAAGTTGCGAGGAGATATGATTTTCCGGTTCCTTATAAACCTAATATTGTTCGAAGCCTCTAGAGTACTGGTTGGGCGCCGTACTTCATCATGGCTTGTACATGTGTAGTTTTATGAGATAGTGTGATGAATCTCATTCACAGAGAGTGGTGACTATTGACAAACATGTGAGTATATGTAGCAAGTACATAATACTGAACGGGATCACTAGTGGATTGCCTATGGAATACACTGTCAGATTGTATTAGGATTATCCATTTGACAAATTGTCCTTAGACCTGAGAGGTTAACATCTTCTCAGACATCTGTCTATATGGCTTTGATGTGCCAATCGGCAATATCCAATACACAGAACTAACTCCCGATACGTTGGGTCATGTACAAAATGTTTGGAGAAGTGTGTAAACACTCAATAAGGAATCCACAACTCCTTAAATGGAGATAATGATATCAAGGTGATACTTGTTGAACTGAACTGTTAAATCTAGTACTGGTGCTTTTTGGTAAAAATGGTCTTTATTGAAGTTGATATTTTCAATATGGAAAAGTATATATAAATATATATATGTCAGTTCTTTTCTAATGTTTCTTCAAAAGTGTTTTAGAGGTTCAGTTCAATAAAAAAGTAATCATGAGAAAGGGTTCTATTCATAAGCTAGGGACTAGACAGTGGAATTGTTCCAATTCCGAAAGCTTACAAGTGATATCGGAATATGGAAAGATTTATCTATAAATATATTGTGAGATGGTACTTACAAGAAATTCTCTAATTTCAGGAGGTTAATCACATTGTGTTAATGGACATTAATTGTGATTGGTGGAAGTCCAGGGATATTTATAAAATTCTATAATCCTAATGGAGTGTAGGAAAGGTGTTTGCTAGTAACAATGCTTTGACCAAAAGGTTGAGTACTTGGTCCGACAACCGGAAATAGGAGATCCCTTTAGAACTCACAAACAAGGACCTTCTTAAAGTATTTAATTTAATTATTATTTAAATTAATTAATTTCTCTAAGTAATCACTATATGGTATATTGAAGCTCTAAAAAGGTGGAATCACATTAGATGTGAAAAACCAAATGGGTAGGACCCACTGGGGAATATGATAAAAGATCAAGTAAAGTGACCAAAAGGGTTTAGAACCCATTGGGGGCGTGTGGAGTGGGGCCTACCTAGGTTGGGACGCCCACTTCATGGAGGAAATAATAATTGTTATTATTTATTTAATTAGTTTTTAAATAACTAATATCCTTACTGGATAAGGTTAGTTAGAGTTAGTCACTAATTAAAGATTCCTTGTTGGACAAGGATTCTATTAGTTTCTTGCTAATCAAGGAATCCTAATTGGATTAGGATAAGGATATGGTTAGTTGGTTACTAATGGATAAGATTAGTTTCTATTTTGATTAATCCTAATTAATTATGAAGAAATCAAGAAAGGAAACAAATTGAGGATATCCTAATAGGATTAGGATAAGGCCAAGATCCAAGATGAATCTATAAATAAGGGAGGACGTCCACCATTGTGGGTGTAATTAAAAATTATAGAATTTTTTTTATATCTCTCTCTCCTCTCCTCATAAGCTCACGCCCCTCTCTCTCCCTTTCTTGGAGTGTATGGTCAGCCCCCTTCCCCCTTTATTCTTGTTCTCTTGTGTTCTAGTTTTGAATATCAAGAAGAGATCAAGAACCCATCTTGAAGAATAAAAGATTGGATCTTTTATTCAAGATTCATAGAGCTGGATATTTGAAAGGGCCATTAGCTTTCATTAGAGAAAGTTTTAAAGGAAAAAGAAAGTTCGTGTGAATCGACAGGAGACTTGACACTTGTGAAGTTTTGCGTGTACTATTCTAACGTGGATTTAACTTAACAATTTCAAAGTCGCAACGGTGATTGTTATTCCTACCTTCATTGAATAAAATAAATTAGAATCTTAGTCAGATTTTGGGATTCGATGTATGCCCCCCAAGAATTGTTCTTCTAAAATGAAAAAGAGGCATACTTTTAGTGGTATCAAAGCCTTGGTTATGCCTCTCTTTGATTTTATTGAGTTTAATAAAGATTTATATCAAGATTGCCTCCCCTATGAATTTTGGTTACCCTAATGAATCAATTTTCTAGATTCTTGATGATTAGATAATCATTGGTAGGGTTAAGGGATCCCCCTCTTGTTATTGAGGGAGTAATCAAGTCCTTTTATTGAGGGAGTAATCAAGTCCTTAGAAATTAGTGTGATACTAATTTCAGTTTTGGATGATTTCAAAACTTCTCTTAATTCTATTAGGGATAGGTATATAGAGATATAAATTTGGTTAAAGTCTTTTAAGGATTTAGAGATCCTTTTTATATTAAATTAATTTGTTTGATTTATTCTTGAGAGCCTAGGGCAAGTTTTCCATTTCATTTGGACCACTTAGATACCCATTGAAATTTCAGCTAGCATATATTGATGGGATTTTATTTATTAAATGTTAATTAATAAATCTCATGGTGTTAGACACCCTTTCTTAAGCGTTCTTAGAGATTAAAGCTTATTTCGATTAAAATTGATTCATGGATTTTCGGATTTGTATTTGATTAGATGAATCAATACAGTTTCGGTATTTTGGTCATAACTTTGTGACTGTAAGTCCGATTTAGGTTTGTTAGTACATCATTTTGAAGCCGTCGAAAAGATCTGCAACTTTTGTGAAGAAAGTTTTTCCAGAATCAATCGTTTTGAGGGTCAAAACTTGAGTCAAAAATATAAAGAGGGAAAAAGAGTTTTCTAAATTAATTTTCCAAGAGGCTTTCAAATTTTTCCTAAATTCCATTATTTGATTTGGGAGCATGAGATGCTATTAGTTGATTTGGATCAATTACATGTGCTTAGAATTACTAGCTACATAGTATTTATAAGTTTTTATTTTATTAATAGTTAATCAAGTAATTACATAAATGCCATTGGTTGAGATACAGAGTTTTATCTCAAGTACATTTTAATTGATAGAGATCAATTATTTTATGGACATTTAATACTATTGTTTAGGGTATTATTTTATTTAATTGTTAAATCAAATAATCCCTAAAGCAGTTGGCCATTATGAAAAATTTTGAATTCACCTATTATTGATTTTGAATTTTTTTTGGAATCAATATAAAGTGATAGTAAAAATTAGTAATTTACTTATTTTTATTTTGGTCATTTAATAGTTATTAGATCAAAATAATATGGAAGGGATTAGATCCCTAGACTAACAGAATTTAATATGGTGTTTTCTATTTAATTATCAATTGAGGAATGTGAGGATGAATTTTAGGGTTAGATTAAATTTTAGAGAAATTGTTTCTCTTAATGATTTCCCATGAATTAACGGAAATTTTTTTTCTTTTAATGATGATCTAAAAATCCTAAGAATTCATTCTAGTCATGCTTGGTGATGGGTTCTATTATCATGTCTCCTCTCTCTCTATTCTCTTCTCTTTCTTCTTATAGGTTGTACTCCCCTTGAGCACGCTATTTTGGGTGGTTTTTTAAGGTTTCTTATTTTGAATATGATGTAATCTTAGTATTAGGTGTTGCTATTTTTTTCTCAATAGAGAAATCATAGTGAAGATCGAAGATGATGGTGATCGGATGGAGAATAAATCTTAGAAGGCGTTCTACAAGAGTAGTTGTAGGATTTTAAAGATAGCATGATCATGTGGACCCATTGTGCGGTTATATTATGTATTTCATGTGATGATTTGTTATAGCTTTTAGTTTCTTAGAAAAGTCCATAACCCTTGTGATAATGTGATTATCGTTTTTGTGTAAATTTTGGATAATTGGATCAAAACCCACAATATGTGTTTTTGTTCAAACATAAAAGTTTGTGTTTGAATAAAACACATTATTATAACCCTTTTGGATGTGATGCATGTAGTCCATATTGAAATTCTTACATAGAATATGTTACTTGCATGATTATGAGATAATTGTGCCTTAATTGGCATAGATGTAAGCTAACAATATTCACAATTATGGGAAGTGCTTGAGTGACACTTATAAACCCTAGTAGAGGTCTTAGAGAGTTGTTTAAAGACTCTCATAGTTTCTTTTAGACTTAGGGTTGGTGAACCCTAATGTGCTGAAATTAATTCATAGAGAATTAAATGGTAATATAATCCATTTTGACTTATTGGCTTTAGTGATGCACATAGACACTTTATAATTGTTATTTTGGGCCCATGATGCTTGGTATGACCAATGGTCCATCATATGGATGAATGAACCATCTAAAGCCCACCGATGTTAAAATAACCTTTGTACCATTGGATTAGATCCATAAAGATTTTTGGGTCTAGTGGGAGTTTATTGGAATTAGTTTGATCTAATTAAACAAAATTTGATTTATTATCATATGATGATTTTGTATATTGTTCTATGCATGTGATGCAATGATAAATATTGTGAATGCTTTGATATATGCATTAGATGTATAATTTGTTCATAATATTCTATTTTCCCTCAAGAAAAATATTAAGTGAATTAAATGGGTTAATCTATCCTACAGGATAATGTTGCCCTATGACCTTCCACTATCAATAATACTAGGAATTAATTAGCCTGAGTCTTGTCTCTCTGGCGGGAATCAAACATAATTTAGTCTAAATTAAACTCGTAGTGCTTTATTTTTATAGTAGATAGGAATGTGTATGACCTGATAGGGAGTGTCAACTAGCATGGGGGCATATTCCTACTTGATCATATGACAACCGAGAATAATGGGTTTCACTTAACCAAGTACCATGACGGCTGACAGGTGACAATCATGTTATCCTTGGAGGTCACAAGAAAATTGGGAATCACTGATTAACATAAGGAGTTATGCATGAGATGTTCAGTGATGGATAGCTACTATCCACCTTGTGGTGCATGTATAATACTATCCTAACATGGAAGATTGCATGTGTATTATAAGGCCCCCAATGCTCATCAGAAATATGAAATAACATATTTCCTAATTTTATAGATTGATGGGTCTATAAAATTTGACTGAATGATGAGCAATATCATCAAAGATTGAAAGCCCTGATCTAATGATATTATAATGTGTGATATATTATGATGTATGTTTATTGTCATGTCATTCTAAAACCACTTGACCAAGACTTTTAATGACAATTTCTTTACCAATTCAAAGTGTTTGGAATGGAAAAGGAATCTCAAGTTTGTGCTTACCATCTAAAGAATTACCCAAGTTTTCACTACTAATGTTAATTCTCATCTGAGATGTTTACTGAATACAATAGGGCTGTTAGCCAGCTTACTGTATAAAAGGACAAGTAGATACCAAGTTGACTAGGGAAACTCAGTCATAAAGAATATGATAGAGATCATTGGATTCATAAATCTCAATTCTTGGTACTGAGATAAATTGAGATAAATTTATAGGATTAGAGGATATGATCCTCGACAAACTCCTGAAGTCCTTTAATATGGTTATGTTGAACAAGTAGGAAATCAGATTGTCTGAAATCCCACATGTTGCATATGGCTAAGAACCTTTGAAGAGTTCAATGCTACTTGTAACAATGTTCAGAAGAGTTGGATTTTCTAAATCCCGAGTATTTATGCAAAGGAAAGAAATCCAAGATTTTCCATTAGAAATATATTCTGGCAGTATGGACAAGGGCTCTTCAGAGAAGAAAGGAAAGTATAAGGATTGTGCTTCATAGTGAAGCAATTGGTCATCAGATACAGGACAAACCTTTGGAAGGATTGTCCAGCTTATATACTCATCAAGTCCAACTTAATTGTTGGAACCTCCAGCTCCTAATGCTTGGTATGATCTTGCATAAGTGCAATAGTTGCATGTTTGTTAAGGAGAAGGAGAAATCTGAGAAAACTTCTACTTGTGAATGTGACAAAAGTTGGATGATCGTATGAATCTTCCATTAAGAGGTAGTTGATTTTCTTTCATCATCTTTGAAAAGTTCAAGGAATTCTGCATTGAAATAAAGAAACAACTAGGTAAGTCTTCTATGATTGAGAAGAGTACCTCTTAATAGAAATTTCATAATTTACTCTCATTGCATCTTGTCTCAGATAATTCCCATAACAAACCATAGTATGATGGTGTTGTTAAATCGAATTATATTGGATATGATTCGATAGAAGATGAACTTGGGATTCGAATTAGAGACATTTAGTCTCTATTCCTGGATAACAAAAGATATTTGTAAACAGGAATACAAATTTCCTAGTAGAGAAACTAAATCTAGAATTGTTTTAGAAGCAGAAGCCCAATAGACCAATAATTATGAGAATTGATAGAGATCAACTCTCTACTCTCACTATACCTAAATAGTACACTAGAACCCACAGGTCCTAGAATCTATAGTTGGACTAACTTTTATTCTGATAAAGTAATCGAACTGTTTGATTTTCATCTAAGAATGAAAGTATCTTTTGTGTGCAAATTGGTTAGTGGGAGCATAATTACTTTCCTGGCTCTATGCAAAGGTAATATTCTTTTCATTGTGAATGATGTATGAATATTATTCTTCTCTTAGATTTCATCTAGTAATTTTGCAATGGACAAAAACTTTGACAACATGTTTTCTTAGTCCTAAATGGTTTAGAGATATAAAGAAAATGATATTGTTATTCTCTCAATAACAATCAAGTTTTTGTGCAAGTAAGATTCCAAGAAAAGAGTTTCTACCTTTATGGAATGGAATCTGTTTCTCTTAAATATGTGATATCATGAAATAGTGTACTTGTACTAGACCGAATATTCATCACATGTTGATGTGATAAGATATTGGTCAGATTAGTCTGTAGCATTGTACAATGGTAAAGCACAAGCATGTTAACTTCTGAAAATGACTGTTGGATAGTATCATTTTTGTTTAGTCTTTTAAAACTGTGGTTATCGATAATAAATTTGCAAGAATTGCAAGTGTTACTGCATCACTACAGTGTTATTGCATTACTACAATAGTTGTGGTAAAGTAGACATGACAGACCCATGTATATTAAGTTATGCTTCAGCTGGTGTTTGAGAAACATCACTGAGAAGATGGGCTTTACATCTAATTGGCTTAGAGTGCAAGTGGGAGATTATTGGACATATATGCCCTCGAAAGCCAATAAGAGACTTTTCCCAATGTTGATTAGATAAGCATCATATTCACACAACCAACTATAAAAGGTATTTATATTAATTACTGTCTTATATGATGAAGATATAAAGTTCCATAGGTAACATTGTAGGAAAATCATGCAAAGGTTGCGACAAGATATGATTTTCCGGTTCCTTGTAAACCTAATATTGTTCGAAGTCTCTAGAGTACTAGTTGGGTGCCGTACTTCATCATGGCTTGCACAAGTGTAGTTCTATGTGATTGTGTGATGAATCTCATTCATAGAGAGTGGTGACTCTTGACTAACATGTGAGTATATGTAGCAAGTACATAATACTGAACGGGATCACTAGGGATACCCTATAAAATACACTGTCAGATTGTATTAGGGTTATCCATTTGACAAATTGTCCTTAGACCTGAGAGGTTAACATCTTCTCAGACATCTGTCTATATGGCCTTGATGTGCCAATCGGCAATATCCAATACACAGGACTAACTCCGGGTACATTGGGTCATCATGTACACAATGTTTGGAGAAGTGTGTAAACACTCAATAAGGAATCCACAACTCCTTAATTGGAGATAATGATATCAAGGTGATACTTGTTGAACTGAACTGAACTGTTAAATCCGGTATTGGTGCTTTTCGGTAAAAATGGTCTTTATCGAAGTTGATATTTTCAATATCGAAATATATATATAAATATATATATGTCAGTTCTTTTCTAATGTTTCTTCAAAAGTGTTTTGGAGGTTCAGTTCAATGAAACAGTAATTATGAGAAAGGGTTTTATTCATAAGCTAGGGACTAGACAGTGGAATTGTTCTAATCCCTGAAGCTTACAAGTGATATCGGAATGTGGAAATATTTATTTGTAAATATATTGTGAGATGGTACTTACAAGAAATTCTCTAATTTCAGGAGGTTAATCACATTGTGTTAATGGACATTAATTGTGATTGGTGGAAGTCCAGGGATATAGATAAAATTCTATAATTCTAATGGAGTGTAAGAAAGGTGTTTCCTAGTAACAATGCTTTAACCAAAAGGTTGAGTACTTGGTCCCACAACCGGAAATAGGAGATCCCTTTAGATCCCACACTCAAGGACCTTCTTAAAGTATTTAATTTAATTATTAATTTCTCTAAGTAATCACTATGCTCTAAAAAGGTGGAATCACATTAGATGTGAAAAACCAAATGGGTAGGACCCATTGGGGAATATGATAAAAGATCAAGTAATGTGACTAA
Source organism: Tetracentron sinense (assembly GCA_015143295.1). Lineage (NCBI taxonomy): Eukaryota > Viridiplantae > Streptophyta > Magnoliopsida > Trochodendrales > Trochodendraceae > Tetracentron > Tetracentron sinense. The sequence continues at coordinate 16,829,254 of CM026559.1, read as the reverse complement.
ATGGGTTTAGAACCCATTAGGGGCGTGTGGAGTGGGGCCCACCTAGGGTGGGAGGCCCACTTCATAGAGGAAATAATAATTGTTATTATTTATTTAATTAGTTTCTAAATAACCAATATCCTTATTGGATAAGGTTAGTTAGTTAATTAGAGTTAGTCACTAATTAAAGATTCTTTGTTGGACAAGGATTCTATTAGTTTCTTGCTAATCAAGGAATCCTAATTGGATTAGGATAAGGATATTGTTAGTTGGTTACTAATGGATCAGATTAGTTTCTATTTTGATTAATCCTAATTAATTATGGGGAAATCAAGAAAGGAAACAAATTGAGGATATCCTAATAAGATTAGGATAAGGTCAAGATCCAAGATGGATCTATAAATAAGGGAGGACGTCCACCATTGTGGGTGTAATTAAAAATTCCAGATTTTTTTTATATCTCTCTCCTCTCCTCATAAACTCACGCCCCTCTCTCTCCCTTTCTTTGAGTGTACGGTCAGCCCCCTTCCCCCTTTATTCTTGTTCTCTTGTGTTCTAGTTTTGAATATCAAGAAGAGATCAAGAACCCATCTCGAAGAATAAAAGATTGGATCTTTTATTCAAGATTCATAGAGCTGGATATTTAGAAGGGCCATTAGCTTCCATTAGAGAAAGCTTTAAAGGAAAAAGAAGGTTCGTGTGAATCGACTGGAGACTTGACACTTGTGAAGTTTTGCGAGTACTATTGTAACGTGGATTTGACTTAACAATTTCAAAGTCGCAAAGGTGATTTTTATTCCTACCTTCATTGAATAAAATCAATTAGAATCTTTATCAAATCTTAGGATTCGATGTATGCCCCGCAAGAACTGTTTTTCTAAAATTAATAAGAGGCATACTTTCAAATGGGTAGTGGTTGATCGTTTTAAAAAGTCTGCCCATTTCTTGCCTTATAGAACTACATTCAATGCGAACCAGTTGGTTGCATTGTACATCAAAGAAGTGGTTCATTTGTACGGGGTGCTAGTCAACATTGTTTCAGACAGGGATCCGAGATTCACTTCCAGGTTCTGGAAGAGCTTTCAGAGTGCTATGGGTTCCCGTTTGGACTTTAGCACCGCCTTTCATCCTCAAACAGATGGGCGGACCGAGAGGTTAAACCAAGTTTTAGAAGACATGCTTTGAGCTTGCATGCTAGATTTCAAAGGCAGTTGGGAGGATCATTTGCCATTGGTTGAGTTCACTTACAATAATAGTTATCAGGCAAGCATCCAAATGGCTCCTTTTGAGGCCATGTATGGTTTCAGTTGTAGATCTCCCCTATAGTGGGATGAAGTTGGAGAGAGAAAGATATTTGGCCCAGAATTGATCGAGTAAACTGTGAATAAGGTCAAGATCATCAGGGAAAGATTGAAGACGGCTCAAGATAGGCAAAAGAGCTATGCCGACACCCGTAAATGAGATCTTGAGTTCCAAGTTGGCGATATGATATTTGTGAAGGTTTCGCCAAAAAAGGGTGTTATGAGGTTTGGCAAAAGAAGGAAGCTTAGTCCAAGGTATGTGGGTCCATTTGAGATTATCACCAGAGTTGGTGAGGTTGCTTATCGAGTTGCTCTACCCACTCACATGGCAACAAATCACAACGTCTTTCATGTGTCCATGCTTCGGAAATACATTTCGGATCCTTCACACGTGATCGACATGGATCCTTTAAAAATCTAGGAGGATCTTATCTTAGTGGAAGAGCTGGTTTAGATTTTGGATCGTAGAGATCAAGTTTTGCGCAACGAAGTTATTCCCTTGGTTCTCGTTAGATGAGAACATCATGTAGAGAAGAAGCTACATGGGAGCGCGAAGTCGAAGTAAAAAAAAAATATCCTCATTTGTTTGTATAATTGAGATTTCATGTAAATTTTGTTCTTTGTCATCCATATGTATCGTTTAAATTTTGAGGATGAAATTTCTGTAAGGGGGGGAGGATATAGAACCCCGGAACTGAATTCATTGGGCTATGAATAGTGCCAGTGAATAGTGTGTTAAGGTTTAAAACCTTGGGTTTTGTAATGGTTGTGTTATGATGCGAAAGAAGATTTTTGGATTCCAACTTATGTTCATGGTATTATTAATGTTTTAAAGTGTTAAGGGAGTTCAATTTAATATGTGAGAGTTGAAACATAAGTTGTAAGAAGTTCTAAGTGTGAAAAAGAGGGATACTATAACATATCTCAACTTTAAGGAGCTCTAGAATTCTCACTGTTAATTAGAATTGAGTGATTCTTGAATTTTTGAAAATGTATTTAAACCCTCTTAAAGGTTCATGCTTTATACTTTTTCAGATTTTGAGCATAAGTTATGTCAAATGTGAGGTTTCCAAAACATGGTTTGCTATCGATTCAGCAGTCATGTTGGACTAGTCCACTTGTAGGCCCATTTAGACTATGTAAAACTCAAAATTAGGAGCTATATAAAACATGAAAGTTGTTCCCCTTTCAAATAAAAATCCAACAAAACTTGAATCGTCAAAATCCAATAAGGAAGTCAAAAGTTATGGCCATAATACCAAACTGGGTCAGCAACAGGTCGACTGCAGACAAATCTGGTCGACCGACCCTCTATCCGTTCGATGGAACCTCACTACCGGTCGACTGAACAGTGCAAATTTTGTATGGGAAATTATTCCAGAGAGTATAATTTGAACCGGTTGACGGATGGGCACCACCGGTCGACCGAACCTTGCAATTTTGGCCATTTTCGGTCATTATTGAGCCAATTCATTAATGGTATGATGGTCTTTGACCAGCCCATTGTCCTTATATACCCAAATTTCATGGGAAAGAGTTTCATAAACCCTCTAAGACAAAATTAGAGAGATTTTAGAGAGGAAGAAGGGGAGAAGTTAGGGTTTTGCTCAAGGGGAGTTTGGATTATCAAGTAGAGGTCAATTCCAAGCTTCCATAAGCTTGGATCTTCATCATTGAGTATGGATATCCATTTTCAAGCTCAAGCATGTGTTCAATCGTCCTCCCAAGTCAAGATTTAAGCTTTGCAAGTAAGTAAACCTACTATCTAGCATTGTTATCATACCAAGATCGTAAAAGATGATTAAATGGTGACATTAGCTTTACTATGATGCAAATAACAAATATGGGATTTTGGGATGAACTACTGTCGCGAGCCAAAACCCACCCTAGGAGTTAGAGTGAACTTTGGACGACTAATCATGGCTTACATGACTTGCTTGACAAACCAACCTGCAAAAACCTACAGAGCATATACAATAGAGGATATAAACAGCGGAAACATACTCTAACATAGCACAGCGGAAGTCTAAACAAACCTCTATGTATATACGAAACCAAGTTTACACAAAAGGAATCCAAAAGAAAGTGCGGACAGACCCGCCAAAATACATGAATGTATATCTCTCATCTCACCCACAGCTAATCCACTCAGAATCTAACACCACTTACTGATAACCCTCTACGGGAGGTTCCTCCAAAGGCTCCTCGACGTACTCCTCTTCCACCCATGGACCAGGAGCACAAACATCAAATGGAGCAGCAGTTCCCTCAGAACCTGCCGACATAAGAAGTACGGTTGAGCATGGAATACTCAGGGGCACCAAATACTAACCAATAGTCATAGCATAAAAATGGCAATACATAAATCAGGAGCAATTCATATATGTTAGCCGGAAACAATTCATATCATACAAGGAAGTAAAGCAATATAATTCATCATGTTGCATTCATAAAAGCCGATAAACCCTTGAAAACACCATGCGCTTGACTTGACTTAAAGTACCATTTTCGTGCTTGAAAACTCGTCTTGTCTATCTTGCTTGATTCTTGTATGTCGTGTCATGTCATGCATGTCATACGTGCTTGCTTGTGATCATGTAACTTGTGAGATATCCTTGTGAGATGCGTTTGAGAGATGCCTTGAGAGGGAAGGGAGATCCTTCTTTATGCAATGCACTTGCGAGGGAAGGGAGACCCTTCTTCATGATATGTATGTACTTGCGAGGGAAGGGAGGCCCTTCTTCATGATATGCACTTGTGAGTGAGGGGAGACCCCTCGTGGAATGTTGGTTCTTGTTTTCTTGTGAAAAGCGAGGTAAAACATATCGTAGGATATGTCTCACCTCTAACCATGTTCTTGAAAACCTCAATAAATCATGTCATGCATGCCGTGCTCGTGGGAACCGTGTACATACTTGCATTTAAATTTAAATATGACATTTGGGTAATTTCACAACACATATAACGTCAATGATTGAGCAATGTAATATTCATATCATTTAGGGAAAACAAGAAACACACTATCATAGTCCCTAGCAATATTCATAATTTATTAGGCATGCATTTCCTAAATTACAGCTCACTTTATTCACCTTGACATTTCATCAAACATGGTGTGTTCATTATGGATTTACCCTACAACATGCTTTTCTAGATGGGTTTTACTCAAATCATACATGTATGTTCATTATTGGAACAATGCCCTCCCCATTTTAATCATCACCACAACCATTGGCATCCAATCGCCCATTCCATCTCCATTCACTATTCACAACCATCCATCTCATAGCACATGTGTAAATAAAGGAAAAATAAAGAGAAATGAAGGGAGAAGAGGAACTATAACTAGGAGGGTAGTAAGAAGTACCGACCTTGATCAAGTGAGGAAGAAATCCCCTTCCAAAAACGACCGTGAGTTGCTGCCCTAGCTTGAGGAGATGCTCCTCATGAGCTTGTGCCTGGATCTTGAAGAAAAATGGGCTTGAGTTGAGTGTGGGTTCACAAACCCCTTGATTTCTCTCCAAAAATGGAAACCCTAGGTTTAGGAATCGCCCTCTCCTCTCTTCTTATCTCCCAATCTCTCTAAGTGTCGAAATGAAGCCCTAAAGGCTCGGGTTAAACTCTTAAGGTAAGAGTGAACCAACCAAAAGACCATAATACCCTTACTGAACTTTCTACGAAAACACGAGTGCCGAACACGTTGTGCTGTGAACAGTGCTGAACACGTCGTGCTGTGAACAGTGTCGAACACATTGTGCTGTGAACAGTGCTGAACACGTTGTGCTGTGAACAGTGTCGAACACGTTGTGCTGTGAACAGTGCTGAACACGTTGTGCTGTGAACAGTGCTGAACACGTCGTGCTGTGAACAGTGTCGAACACGTTGTGCTATGAACAGTGCTGAACATGTTGTGCTGTGAACAATGTCAAACACGTTGTGTTGTTAACAGTACTGAACACGTTGTGCTGTGAACAGTGTTGAACACGTTGTGCTGTGAACAGTGCTGAACACGTTGTCCGTCGTCTTATGTACAACGTGCCCGTTGAGCTGTACAACGTACACGTTGTCTGCTGCATGACGTACCCGTTGTCTGTTGCACAACGGATGCACAACGTATACGTTATCTGCTGCACGACGTACCCGTTGTCTGTTGCAGAACGGATGCACAACGTATACGTTATCAGAGTACGTTGTCAGAGCACGTCCTTAGTGCCTTCCGAGCTACGTCCTTAGTGCCTTCCGAGCTACGTCCTTAGCGCCTTCCGAGCTACGTCCTTAGCGCCTTCCGAGCTACAGATTGCCTGCAGGTCCAGACTATTTTGGCTATATCTTTTGACTCGTTCGTCTGTTTTTGACGATTTAACTTGCGTTAGGCTCGTACTTCGAAAAGGAACATTTCTGAAGTTTCAAAATTTCCAATTTCTTCCTTATTTATTAATTATACCTCTTTAAAGGCAAAATGGCAACGAAAGTGTCATGCATTAACTGTGAAAAAGTCCGGGGCTCTACATCCTCCCCCCTTACAAAAATTTCGTCCTCGAAATTTAGACTCTACTTGCATTACAAACCAAAAGAAAATTACCATTCATATACAAACTTATACCAAAAACTCATTCAATTAATTCTGGGTACTTTGCTTTGACTTCGGCTTCACGCTCCCATGTAGCTTCTTCCCGAGCATGGTGTTGCCATTGCACAAGAACCAAAGGGATTGTGTTGTTGCGAAGCACCTGATCTCTTCAATCCAAAACCTGAACCGGCTTTTCAATCAAGGTGAGGTCCTCTCGAATCTCCAACGGTTCCAAGTCTATGACATGCGAAGGATCCGCAATGTACTTCCGAAGCATAGACACATGGATGACGTTGTGAACTGTGGCCATGTGAGGTGGGAGAGCTACCCTGTAAGCAACCTCACCAACTCGTGTGATAATCTCAAAAGGCCCAACATACCGAGGACTGAGTTTGCCTCGCTTTCCAAATCTCATGATCCCTTTGCTAGGAGATACTTTCACAAAAACTTGATCCCCTACTTGAAATTCCAAGTCCCTACGACGTGTGTCCGCATAACTTTTCTGGCGATCGTGAGCGGCTTTCAATCGGTCCCGAATGATCTTAACTGTGCCTGCAGTTTGCTCAATCAACTCCGGACCAAGTACTTTCCTTTCTCCTACCTCATCCCAATAGAGAGGAGACCTACAACTTCGCCCATACAAGGCCTCAAATGGTGCCATTTGGATACTTGCCTGATAGCTGTTATTATAGGCGAATTCAACCAAAGGCAAGTGCTCTTCCCAACTGCCTCTGAAATCCAACATACAAGCCCGAAGCATGTCTTCAATGACTTGGTTCACTCTCTCGGTTTGTCCATCCGTCTGTGGATGAAAAGCGGTGCTGAAATCAAGTCGGGAACCCATAGCCTCCTGGAAGCTTTTCCAGAATCGTGATGTGAATCTTGGATCCCGATCTGACACAATACTAACGGGCACTCTGTGCAACCTCACCACTTCCTTGATGTACAAAGCGGCTAACTGACTAGAGTTGAAGGTAGTTTGGTAAGGTAAGAAGTGAGCAGACTTCGTCAGACGGTCTATGTCACGATCCAAACTAATCAGGATATGATCAAGGAATAATCACATATTTAGAGTAAAATTAATTATTGTTTAAAATACAATTTTTCATAGTTGCCAAATTATTATTGTTATTATTATTATTTAAAAAATAATAATTCGGCAGAGTTCCGTTTGTATTTTGATAGAAAAATTCCTGTCATAATGTTTAGTATTTCCTGTAATTAATACTACCAACATTAAGCATCATCTCATAGTATCATTATCATAATACTAATGAAAGAGGTGTCAATCATACTATGACATTCATCCCACATCAATCTTCAATACACATGCCTCATCGGCTCAAAATACATTAATAGTCCAAAATTCAATAATTCCCAAGTCAACACATATAACAATGCTTATGTGCTAAGAAGCAATAGTCTAAAAGGCACATATTCAAAGTTATATGTACAAAACAAAATATTAACACCAAGCCCAAGGGTCTTTCACTTTCAATTAATCTTCTCCTTGCTCAAATCTGTAAAATAACAATAAGGGGTGAGCCAACGCTCAATAGGAACAATATTTCTAAAGTTGCACGAGGCTTCAAAACTATATGAGCATATACAGTTAAATAATTCATTTAAAGATAAGAATCTAGTTGGCAATTCACATGTTGAAATAAATGAGAAATTCATTTGGATGATATAAAAATGAGTCCAAGGTTGAATATTATTAATTTCTGAACCATTCCACAATCCTCTCCAAAGAATCCAAGAATGCAAGGTAGTGATATATGGGACCGAATTTCCTGCAGCTCGGTCAACACTCTCTCAACCCACACAAGTAGGTCCTTCCCGGGGACTTTAGGGATTTTCACCCAAGGGAACACAATGCCCTATTTGCTTTTCGGCATAATGCCAGGACCATCCGGTTATGCAGGAACGGAACCACTCTCACAACCGGTGCCCTCCCTTATCAATACGCATTCTAGGGTCTTGTTCGAGAGACCAAACAAGTCTATCATTTTCCATTTCATGAATTATTATTATAAAAAAAAAACAAACCAAGATTCCAATTCTCTTCTCAATAATTAAGAAAATGCATAGTGTGTAATTGTAAGAAAATCAATAGTCTCCAATACATTTGAAGTCCCAAAACTCATATGGTAGTTTGTTACATGTGAAAACTATCATGGATTATATACAAGGAACTATTCATAATGTTCATTTAATCAATGAAAAGCATTTAGGACAATCTCATAAAAAAATATATATAACTTCACAACTAAACATACATATGTATTTTTGGCTTCCAACATTCTCACAAGTTAATATCAAAACGACAGTGAAACCCAAAAATTAAATCATATACATTTAATAATAAAATTATCAACATGAAACTAAAGAAATAAAGTCCCTACCTCAACCAAGAAAATTCAGCGATAATTCCTAAGTGTAGTCAAGCCCAGGGAGTTCACACTACGGCGAAATTTCTGTTAGACAAAAAATAAAATTCTTAGACCCTAGTTTTAAAGTATAATAGTACTAGTGATTTTGGTAATTAGATCAAGGTTTTAAGCACTTAAATTATTCTCAAATGATCTCCAATAGATTCTGGTATTTTATCTATTTTTTTCGGATTTTTCTTGGGTAGAGCATGGAGAGCTCATCCCTAACCTCGGGTAAAAGTGCAATATGACCCTACTCCGGTATTTTGGCCATATCTCCCTCATTTTTCACTCAAATTGAGTGATTCAAAAGCCATATGAAAGCTTATTCAATTTAGAATCTATCTATTTAATAATCATAAGCAAAATCACAAGATAAATGAGCCGGTTTTTGACTGTAATATCACGGCAGCCATTAAAGGGGACTTTTGAGCTTTCACTTCAAGCTCTTGTAATTTTTCTCCATGATTTTTAGAAATCAAACACCATGAATAAAATTTTGTATCCTAACCCAACATCATTTAGATTCTATTTCATCTATCTTAAACAAAAAAAATTAGGAGATCAAAAGATGAGTTCAAGGTTAAGATTTGTCTTTACCTCTCTCGCTATAAGGCCGATGTTTTAGCTTGATACTTGATCCCACCACTTCATCCTTCTCCTTCTCTTCTCAAATCTCTCTCTTTCTCTAAGGAAAAATATTAGGGTTAGGGTTAAGAAAGAAAAATTGGTATTTATACTTAGGTTTTGGGGACTTAATCTAAGCCCTTGATTCTCATTTAATCTTGACCCTTCATTCCCACTACTAAGGTGTAGGTGTGAGTATCATGTTATGGTGCACCCACCAATAACAATATATCCTCTTAATAAATTTCTCCAATAATTTTTATTTTTTTTGAGAAAATCTTCTCCCCTAATTTCATGAAATTCTCTATATTTACCTCTAACAATGCCTTACCACTTAATACTTAAATATGATTAATTTATAATTAGTCTCTTAATCACACAATTTAAACTTAATTTAAGATACTAATCATCACAGTCTACTACAACCCAAATTGCATCTGAGCCCTTTGCCGTTTTTGACAAGCCAACTATGAAATCCATGGATATGTTCTCCCATTTCCACTCGGGAATAGGAAGAGAATGCAATAGACCGGCGGGCCGCATGTGTTCTGCTTTTACCTGTTGACACACCAAGCACCGTGCTACATATTCCGCAACCTCCCTCTTCATATTCCGCCACCAAAAGTGACTCTTGAGGTTCCGGTACATCTTTGTACCCCCTGGATGCATTGTGTACTTCGAACGGTGTGCTTCATCCAAAATCTCTCTTTGAAGATCTACATTGTCTGGGACGCACAGCCTTCCCTTGAATGTGATAGCACCCCAACTAGTGAGAGAAAAGTCTTCACTGCCCTTAGCAACTTCTTTGACCCGATAAGCCAACAATTCTGCATCCATGGCTTGATATTCTTGGATCAAATCTATAATGTACGGCCGAACCGTAACATTTGCCAAGATAGGACTACGAACAGAGTCATTCACACTAATGTCCAGGTTTGCCAAGTCTTCAAGTAGCTTCCATTCCTGCACCAACATGCATGCTAATAACCCCGGAGGTCTTCTACTCAAAGCATCAGCCACTACATTTGCTTTACCCGGGTGGTATTGAATGGTAAAATCATAGTCCTTCAAAAATTTCATCCAACGCCGTTGCCTTAGATTCAATTCCTTTTGGGAAAAGAGGTACTTGAGGCTCTTGTGGTCCGTATACACATAGAATTCCGCCCCGTATAAGTAATGTCACCAGATCTTGAGTGCAAACACGACTGCGGCAAGCTCTAAGTCGTGCGTGGGGTAATTCTTCTCATGCTCCTTCAATTACCTCGATGCATAGGCAATGACTTTCTTGTGCTGCATAAGTACACACCCAAGTCCAACGTGTGAGGCATCACTATACACCTCATACCCATAAAGTCCAGATGGCACAGTAAGGACAGGGGCTGTAGTAAGCCTCTTCTTCAGTTCCGTGAAACTGATCTCGCACTTATCACTCCATACAAACTTGCCATTCTTCCTTGTCAGGTAAGTGAGCGGTACTGCAAGGCTAGAGAAACCCTCTACGAATCTCCTGTAGTAGCCTGCCAATCCAAGAAAACTACGTATCTCAGTAACACTCTTGGGCCTCGCCCAACTCATAACTGCTTCGATCTTCTTCGGATCTACCGAGATACCTTTTGTAGAAACAACGTGGCCTAGGAATGCCACCTCTTCCAACCAAAACTCACACTTGCTAAGTTTGGCGTATAGCTTGTGCTCTCTTAGCATTTCCAAAGCAAGGCATAGGTCGCGTGTGTGATCTTCCCGTGTCTGGGAATAGACCAAAATGTCATCAACAAATACAATCACGCACCTATCAAGATATGGCCGGAACACCCGGTTCATCAAATCCATAAAGGCTGCCGGCGCGTTCGTGAGTCCAAAAGGCATCACCAAGAACTCGTAGTGTCCATACCGAGTCCTGAAAGCAGTTTTGGGAACATCTTCCACCTTAATCTTCAACTGGTGATAACCCGATCGAAGGTCTATCTTCGAGAAAAATCTCGCTCCCTTCAACTGATCGAACAAATCATCAATCCTAGGCAAGGGATACCTATTCTTTATAGTGACTTTGTTCAATTGCCTGTAATCGACGCACATCCGCATCGAGCCATCTTTCTTCTTAACAAACAACACCGAGGCACCCCATGGTGAGACACTTGGTCGAATGAAACCAAGACCTTGTAATTCTTCCAACTGGGTCTTTATCTCTTTGAGTTCAATAGGGGCCATTCTATACGGAGCCCTGAAAACAGGAGTTGTGCCTGGTGCAAGCTTGATCACAAACTCAATCTCCCTGTCTGGAGGCAATCCTGGCAACTCCTCTGGAAATACATCCAGGAACTCGCTCACAACCGGAATAGTCGATGAGTCCTTTGCCTCGGGGTTAGCTAAGCTCAACGCCGCAAGACGAGCAATATATCTACTTTTCAACCCGCGAAAGTGGAATGGTTTTCCTTCTACTGGCTTGAAGAGTACCATTTTCTCAAAGCAAGCTACATGCCCATGATGTGCTGCTAACCAATCCATTCCCAATATAACATCAAAGTCTTGGAATCCAAGGACGATGAGATCAACCGCCAACTCGTGGCTTCCAACTTGGACCACACTATTTCTATACACTTTATCTACCAATACTGTTTTGCCGAGGGGAGTCGAAATGGCTAACTCCGGTTCTAGCTGAATTGGCTCTACAGAAAAGCCTTCTGAAAAACTCGGCGAGACAAATGAATAAGTAGACCCGGTATCAATCAACACTCGAGCCAAATACTCATTGACTAGTAGGGTTCCTGAAATTTAACTAGCGGAGTTAATCCATGCATCAACAGTGTATACATGTAGGTATATATACATATATAACATGTCAAGTACGTACACAATCAATTAATACTTAACAGTTTAATTTACGGATAATTAAATAAGCTACAACTGCGTACCTTGCACTACATCGTCAGATGCAAGTGCATCATCCTCTATTAAGGCAAAAACTCGCCCCTAGTTCGCCTGGCGAGACTGAGGTGTAGACCGGGTAGTCTGAGATGACGCCTGATATGATCCTGCTGGGCGTGCTGGTGGCCTGATCCCCTGAGACTGGCCTGGTAAATGCCGACTGGGGCAATCCCTGATCATATGGCCCTGGCGACCACAATGAAAACATCCACCCGATGCTCTTCGGCAATCTCCTACCGGGTGCCTTCGGTCGCATGAAGTGCAGACCTCGTGTGTATAAGTCGGAGGGGCCGGAGGTGGAGCATACCTTATCGTCTGAGGTACAACAGGCCGTGGGGCCGGAAGAGCCTGAGGTCGCGGTGCCTGAGGCACATACTGCCGTGGAGCTGGAGGCGCATAAGATGGCCTCATCGGTGGTGCTGGCCACGCATACTGATAAGGGCCGGTATGAGTCCGCCTCTCCAGAGGTGCTAAACTACTGGATTGGCCTCTCGTCAACTCCTTCTTCTTGGACACTGTCTCTGAATTGGCCACGACCAATAAGGCCTTGTCTACTACCTCAGGGTAGGTAGCATGTCTGAAAACCGAAACCTTCTCCATGATAACATCCTTGAGCCCTTGCTCAAACCTTCTTACCTTCATTGCCTCGGTGGCAACCATGTGAGTCACGAAGCGTGATAGCTCCGAGAACTTGGCCTCGTATTGTGCCACCGACATCAAACCTTGCTCGAGGTTGATGAATTCTCTCTCTTTCTTTTCCCGTGCTCCAATCGGAAAATACTTCTTGTAAAAAGCGTCCCTGAACTCATCCCAAGTCCAAGGTTAACCCTGCATGGTCAAGTCCCGTGTCCTCAATGCGGACAACCACCAATGGTGGGCTTCACCTTCTAGCATGAAAACTGCCCATGCTACTCTATCCTCCTCTGTAGGCGAGAGAACCGCAAAGATCTTCTCCATCTGGAGGATCCATGCCTCCGCGGCAAGAGGGTCCACACTCCCATGGAAGGGTGGAGGCCTCAATCTCCTGAATGCCTCAACTCCAGCGGTACGATGTACTGGAGCTGCGGGCAGTGGAGTAGGTGCCGCCGATGATGGTATGGCCTGCCGAGCCGCTAGTATGGCGAGTGTCTCAGCAATAGAGCCTAAGACCTGAGAGAGGTCCGGCTGCTCATCCTCATCCCGTGAAGAAGAGGAAGCTCTGGTATGTGGTCCACGACCCCGTGTGTTCCGTCTCATGACTAAAGTCCTGAGAATAATAACACCACATGAGTCTAACTTGAAACCACAGTTTATTTCAATGTCATTTCACAATAATTCAATTGTATTAGTTGTATAATACTAATACGCATCACATCAAGTCATCAGAGTATTCATCACATTATACTTATACTTTAGTGTTCTGGCGTACCTAGGACCGTACTTGGTTAAAGCAACCATTTTAGACTAAGACTAAAGTTTAGTCTTACACTTGGAACCAGACTCGCTCCCGACTCACTTCCTTCCTAACTTGTTTACTGACATATACTCTTGTCAAGCCGTGGAATAAGATTCTAAGTGACCCTAGAGACCTAAAGCCTAAGCTCTGATACCACTTCTGTCGGGAGCCAAAACCCACCCTAGGAGTTAGAGTGAACTTTGGACGACTAATCATGGCTTACATGACTTGCTTGACAAACCAACCTGTAAAAACCTACAGAGCATATACAATAGAGGATATAAACAGCGGAAACATACTCTAACATAGCACAGCGGAAGTCTAAACAAACCTCTATGTATATACGAAACCAAGTTTACACAAAAGGAATCCAAAAGAAAGTCCGGACAGACCCGCCAAAATACATGAATGTATATCTCTCATCTCACCCACATCTAATCCACTCAGAATCTAACACCACCTACTGATAACCCTCTACGGGAGGTTCCTCCAAAGGCTCCTCGACGTACTCCTCTTCCACCCATGGACCAGGAGCACAAACATCAAATGGAGCAGCAGTTCCCTCAGAACCTGCCAACATAAGAAGTACGGCTGAGCATGGAATACTCAGCGGGTACCAAATACTAACCAATAGTCATAGCATAAAAATGGCAATACATAAATCAGGAGCAATTCATATATGTTAGCCAGAAACAATTCATATCATACAAGGAAGTAAAGCAATATAATTCATCATGTTGCATTCATAAAAGCCGATAAACCCTTGAAAACACTGTGCGCTTGACTTGACTTAAAGTACCATTTTCGTGCTTGAAAACTCGTCTTGTCTATCTTGCTTGATTCTTGTATGTCGTGTCATGTCATGCATGTCATACGTGCTTGCTTGTGATCATGTAACTTGTGAGATACACTTGTGAGATATCCTTGTGAGATGCGCTTGAGAGATGCCTTGAGAGGGAAGGGAGACCCTTCTTTATGCAATGCACTTGCGAGGGAAGGGAGACCCTTCTTCATGATATGTATGTACTTGCGAGGTAAGGGAGGCCCTTCTTCATGATATGCACTTGTGAGTGAGGGGAGACCCCTCGTGGAATGTTGGTTCTTGTTTTCTTGTGAAAGGCGAGGTAAAACATATCGTAGGATATGTTTCACCTCTAACCATGTTCTTGAAAACCTCGATAAATCATGTCATGCATGCCGTGCTCGTGGGAACCGTGTACATACTTGTATTTAAATTTAAATATGACATTTGGGTAATTTCACAACACATATAACGTCAATGATTGAGCAATGTAATATTCATATCATTTAGGGAAAACAAGAAACACACTATCATAGTCCCTAGCAATATTCACAATTTATTAGGCATGCATTTCCTAATTTACAGCTCACTTTATTCACCTTGGCATTTCATCAAACATGGTGTGTTCATTATGGATTTACCCTACAACATGCTTTTCTAGATGGGTTTTACTCAAATCATACATGTATGTTCATTATTGGAACAATGCCCTCCCCAATTTAATCATCACCACAACCATTGGCATCCAATCGCCCATTCCATCTCCATTCACCATTCACAACCATCCATCTCATAGCACATGTGTAAATAAAGGAAAAATAAATAGAAATGAAGGGAGAAGAGGAACTATAACTAGGAGGGTAGTAAGAAGTACCGACCTTGATCAAGTGAGGAAGAAATCCCCTTCCAAAAAACGACCGTGAGTTGCTGCCCTAGCTTGAGGAGATGCTCCTCACGAGCTTGTGCCTGGATCTTGAAGAAAAATGGGCTTGAGTTGAGTGTGGGTTCACAAACCCCTTGATTTCTCTCCAAAAATGGAAACCCTAGGTTTAGGAATCGCCCTCTCCTCTCTTCTTATCTCCTAATCTCTCTAAGTGTCGAAATGAAGCCCTAAAGGCTCGGGTTAAGCTCTTAAGGTAAGAGTGAACCGACCAAAAGACCATAATACCCTTACTGAACTTTCTGCGAAAACACGAGTGCCGAACACGTTGTGCTATGAACTGTGCTGAACACGTCGTGCTGTGAACAGTGTCGAACACGTTGTGCTGTGAACAGTGCTGAACACGTTGTGCTGTGAACAGTGCTGAACACGTTGTGCTGTGAATAGTGCTGAACACGTCGTGCTGTGAACAGTGTCGAACACGTTGTGCTGTGAACAGTGCTGAACATGTTGTGCTGTGAACATTGTCGAACACGTTGTGCTGTGAACAGTGCTGAACACGTTGTGCTGTGAACAGTGCTGAACACGTTGTGCTGTCAACAGTGCTGAACACGTTGTCCGTCGTCTTATGTACAACGTGCCCGTTGAGCTGGACAACGTACACATTGTCTGCTGCACGACGTACCCGTTGTCTGTTGCACAACTGATGCACAACGTATACGTTATCTGCTGCATGACGTACCCGTTGTCTGTTGCACAACGGATGCACAACGTATACGTTATCAGAGTACGTTGTCAGAGCACGTCCTTAGTGCCTTCCGAGCTACGTCCTTAGCGCCTTCCGAGCTACGTCCTTAGCGCCTTCCGAGCTACCGATTGCCTGCAGGTCCAGACTGTTTTGGCCATATCTTTTGACTCGTTCGTCCATTTTTGACGATTCAACTTGCGTTGGGCTCGTACTTCGAAAAGGAACATTTCTGACGTTTCAAAATTTCTAATTTCTTCCGTATTTATTAATTATACCTCTTTAAAGGCAAAATGGCAACGAAAGTGTCATGCATTAACTGTGAAAAAGTTCGGGGCTCTACAACTACATTATGATCAAATGAGCAAATAGGGGCTTATAAATTGGGGGTTTTTCAATAACAAGGATGATTTTGGCTATACTAGTAAGTGAATGATATTATTTTTAAATAAACCATGATTTTAAGTATACTATGATGAAATAGGCTTAGAAGCCTTAATCTTAATGATGTGATGCAATGTGTTAAATACTTTATGTTCTTAGAAATGATACAAGTATGCTATGATGTATTATACCTTGTATAAATTTGTTAAAGCTTTTCATATAAATGTTATGATGCTCACAAGCACTCCACGCACGCTAAGTTCATACGACCGAGGTTTTTGCATAAGTATGTATTTCAAGAAATGATAAAAAAGGTTTTCAAAGGCATTCATAAGAAAGAAGCATAAATGCATAAGCATTGACAAAGCCAAAGTTTGGGTTGGTATTCTAAGATCGGTTACTTCATGTTCACAAGGATCAAATCTAAGATTTTGCATAAACTCCACGGATCATAAGTTTCACAAGCCTTTTCAAGAACTCATAAGAAACTCACAAGTCCAAGATCTTACATAAGTCTCCAAGGATCATAAGCTCATAAGAATAAGCTCACAAGGACTCATAAGCTCACAAGAGGCTCATAAGGACTCGTTGCTCGCAAGAAAGCTAATAAGAACTCTAAGCTCACAAGAACTCATAAGAAAACACGAGGCTCACAAGTATTCATAAGAACTCATAAGCATACATAAGATAGTTTGTCTTCTATGAAAACAACAACTTTTATGAAATGTTTTCTAGGACAAGTTTTTAAGCATGAATTTTATGATTAGTATTCCTTTATGCAATTGTATGTAACATAATGATTATGATGACACTGTCAGCTAGTTGTCGCACCCCAAAATACCCCCTAGGAGTTAAGGGA
Organism: Tetracentron sinense; assembly: GCA_015143295.1. Lineage (NCBI taxonomy): Eukaryota > Viridiplantae > Streptophyta > Magnoliopsida > Trochodendrales > Trochodendraceae > Tetracentron > Tetracentron sinense. Next base: position 16,812,315 of record CM026559.1, on the reverse strand, counting down.
TACTTTAGGTGTGACTATACTTAACCTGGCAATCCATCCTGCAGTGAACAAGGCATAACATAATCTAATAGAAATATAATACAGAGTGCGGAAGCTACAATTCTGCGAAAGTGCAAACCAACCTTTTCTTTTTTCTTCTATAAACTTAACAAGTATTTCAAGTTTATACAATATATGACATGTAAAGGTGGACATGCCCACCTATCAAAATACAAAAGAATGTAACTCTCTCTCTCTCTCATTAGTCACCTCCATGGGGCCAATGATCTAAGTCTCTTGCCTCAGCTTGAGGCTCAACTACCGAATCCTCGTATGGTTCTTCCTCGCCGTAGTCCTCCTCGACCCAAGGACCTGGGGCACAAATATCAAAAGGGACTCGCGTACTGCCAACATGAAAGTATGGCTGAGCATGAAATACTCAGTGAGTACAAGCTCCTAGCTAATAATAATAATAACGAACAAAGCATCATATGCAAGTACTGGAAGATACGGTTCATAATCATTTAAAACAACATCATGCATAACCATTTAATAAATCACAATTCTAATGAAAGCCAAAGCATATCGATGAAACATATGAGTCGTTATGAGTTTTCCTTTCCATATTTCTTATGAGCCAGAGGTTAATACCCGCACACCCTGGGCTACCAACCTCTTTGACAGTACAATGCTTTTGAGTCTTTTCTTAAGAGCCAGGGGTTAGCACCCAAACAATCCTGGGCTACAAACCCCCTTAATAATTTTAATACTTTTCTTATGAGCCAGAGGTTAATCAACCTCCTTGACAATTCACATCCTTCTTATGAGCCAGAGGTTAGTACCCGCACTTCCCTGAGCTACCAACCTCCTTGACAATACAATACTTTTCAACCATTCTTATGAGCCAGAGGTTAGCACCCGCATATCCCTGGGCTACCAACCTCCTTGACAATACCATTCTCTTATGAGCAAGAGGATAACACCCTTAATCGGGGCTACAAACCTCCTTGACATTCCTCCATATGCATGCATGCTCGTGCATAGCCATTGTGAAAACATGATGACATATACTATTTGAGGAGTAATATATAGCATTTCAATTCTTATCACATTCATAAGAGGATTTAAACAAGCATATAGAATTATGGTCATAATCGCCATTTTAGGGAAACTACATGAATCATGCTTTTCGAACCTTCATTTGATTCAAAGTATTCTCATTCAGGCATTTTACCAAGCAAGTGGTGTTCTATATTTTCTTTAGTCTTTTAGACGCATAATTTCTTTCTCAACCATTTCATCAAGCATCATATGTGCATTCATTATGTGTACAATACCCTTCCACCATTTCCATCATTCAACACATCACAACATGGCATCCCATCGCCTCAATACCCTCCTCCATCCATACATTTCACCATTTATTCATATTATCTTGTTTATGTTTTAGGGATTTAGCATATTTCAATCCAAGGGAGAAATGGGGAAGATCCAATACACCATATTCACAAGAAAAAACTAGGTTATTACTATAGTAGCTAGGAAGGGTGTACTAACCTTGAAAAGGAGGGAGGAAAACCCTTGAGAATGCCGAGGAGAATGCTGCCCTAGCTTGGAGAAGGAACCCACACGTGCTTGAGGGTGTATTTGAGGATTCCAAGCCAAATGAATGATCTTGGGTCTTCAAAACCCTTGATTATCTTCAAGATGATGCCCTAGGGTTCAAAACCCTATCCTCCTCTCTCACTTTCTCTCAAAACTCTAAGTATGATAAAAATGAGGACCTCGATAGACTGATCGATCGGTGGTCAATACCGAGCGTTCGGTCGCCTACCTAGTGACCGGTGTTCTTGACCGAACGATCGGTCAAAAACATGCTCTCTAGAATTTTTCCTCATACAAAAAAGTTAACCAGTCGATAGCTACCGATCGATCAGTTGTATACCGATGATCGCTACATTGGACCGAGTGATCGGTTGCTCTGCAAATTCGCCACTGAGTCCATTTTTCACTCATTCTCACTAATTGGACTTATTCCACTCCTATGCTAACATCTCCTAAATATGACTAGGACCCTTCTAAGACCATGGTATACTTTTCCATATATAATTTAGTTATTTTATAATAAAATTGCAAAATTTGCAAAGGCTTCCAAGTTCTCCTTTCATGAAAATAGAATTACAAGGTTCTATGCCTTGACACGTATTCCAAGGCATACACAAAAACTTCGGGGTACTACACTAGTAGTTTTGGCTCACTGAGTATTCCATGCTTAGCCGTACATTCAAGTCGGCAGGTATACGGGTTCCCTTTGACATCTGTGATCAAGGGCTTTGGATAGAAGAAGATTATGGTGAGGAGGAGCCATATGTGGAGCCTCAGGAGGAGGCAAGGGACTTAGACCACTGGCCCTATCAGGGTGATTACTGAGAGAGAGTGAGAGCATTGTATTTTGTATTTCGTATTTTGATAGGTGGGCGTGTCCACCTGTCGCGACCCAAAATACCCCCTAGGAGTTAGGGATACATTGACTCGTGACTGCCGTATCATACCTCCAGTATAATACATAAGGCACACGTGGAGACCTGTCAGAAACACAAACATATATAGCGGAAGCAATAAAGAATACACAGCGGAATAAAATACTAAACATAGTGGAAGCAAAGCGATATTCCTATAACTTAGTTCAAGTGTGAACTAATAAAAGTATGTACATGTGAGAAACCCAAAAGTGGAGTGGACAAACCCCACATTCACATCACAAAATAACATCTTAAAGTTCTAAGTCTGCCGATCAACAAAATTCGAAGTCTCGACACCTATCTATATGACCATCGTGCTGATAATGATCCATGGAAGGCTTCGGGTCGAAGTACTCTTCCTCCAACCATGGTTCCGTGCCACATATGTCAAACGGAGCCTGAGCACCTACCAATGATAACAAATATCGGCTGAGCGTGGAATACTCAGCGTATACAAACCAATAACAATAAAGCAATATAGCATGGAGCATACGAAGCATGGAGACTGAAATCCTTAAAGCATGTAAGAGCGTAGAAACCATATAAAGCATGTGAGATGAGATCCAAAATCCGAAAACCAAAACTGTAACTGTGTGAGTACATCGATAATCATAGCCTTGTGAGTTCTTGTGAGTTTATGGAGTTACTTAGAGTCATTTATGATCCGTAGAGACATAGAGATACCTTAGAGCCAATACCATAGAGATCTTATAGCATTTCCTTTATGATCCGTAGAGCTTGTGAGATGATCTTAGAGCTTATCATAGAGTTCCTTGTGAGCATAGTATGATCCGTAGAGCTTGTGAAACGATCTTAGAGAAATCATAGAGTTACTTAGAATTGTTCCTTATTAGTCTTTTTGTGAAAAACACCTTTTCGTACGTTGAGAAATCCATGGAAAACATCGATTCATGCGAGACATGCGAGCATATGAGCATATGAGAGAAATCGTCATATTAAAGCATAAAAATCCCTTAGAGGTATTTCATCAAACATTTAGAGTGCATTATAATAGTATCTTTCACCCAAGTATATAAACTACATACTTTCACACTATAACCATCCAAGATATATATACATAAGTAATATAGATTTAGAAGAACATCATTTAGTAACTTAGTAGGATTGCAAGATTGGTAGTAGAGTGTATCTACCTTGGTGAAATCAAGGATTTTGATTCCCAAAAACTGGAAAAAGCAAGAACCGTGAGTTCTTGGTTGAGAATCACCAAAGAAAATGGAAGAACCTTGATCTTCCACAAGCTTGATCAACAAGTAGTTCCTCTCCTTCTCCTCTTCAAAATCCTCCAAAATAGGGCATAGAGGGTTTGTGAAACCCTAAGGCACGAACCCAGCCTTTATATAGGCAAAGGGTGGTGGCTAAAGTCTTAAACACCCTTAATGAAGAAAATTTGCGTATAACCGATCGATCGGTGGTACAGACTGAGCGATCGGTGGCTTACCGATCGATCGGTGGTTTTAGCCGAGCGATCGGTTAAAAACACCCTCTCTGGAAAATTTCCCCATACAAAAAAGTTGACCAGTCGATAAATACCGATCGATCGGTAGTTGACCGGTTGATCGGAGGATGGCACCGAGCAATCGGTGATCCCCTGTTTTGCTGTAAAACCTTGTTTATACTACTTGAACCTTCTCCAATCCAATTCTAACACTCTTTTATGCTTAATACATGCTCCTTAGTGATATATTGTCGCGACCCGAAACCCACCCTAGGAGTTAGAGTGAACTTTGGACGACTAATTATGACTTGCTTGACATATCAACCTGCAAAACCCACAGAGCATATACAATAGAGGACAAAAACAGCAGAAACATACTCTAACATGGTATAGCGGAAGTCTACCAAACTTCTATGTATATACATACGTAAATCCAAGTTTATACAAAAAGGGAACCAAAAGAAAGTGCGGACATGCCCACCAAAATACATGGATATGTCTCTCTCAACTCACCCACAGCTATATCACTCAGAATCTACAACCACCTAATGGTAACCCTCTACTGGAGGTTCCTCCAAAGGTTCCTCGACGTACTCCTCCTCCACCCAAGGGCTCGGAGCACAGACATCAAAAGGAGCAGCTACTCCGCCATCACCTGCCGACATAAGAAGTACAGCTGAGCATGGAATACTCAGCGGGTACCAAGCACTAACCAACAGTCATAGCATACGGATAGCATACATAAAGCAGGAAACAATTCACTCATATAAAGCAGGAATGATTCATATCATGACAATAAAGTAAAGCAATATAATTCATCATGTTTGCATTCATAAAAGCCGGTAAAACCCTTGAAATCTTGTGCACTTGACTTGACTGAAATTATCCTTTTTATGCTTGAAACCTTGTCTACCGTGTCATGCGTGTCATGCTTGTATCATGCGTGTCATGTCATGCCATGCGTGTATCATGCTTGCTTGTTCTGAAAAGTAATCTACTTGTGAGGGAAGGGAGACCCTTCTTCCTAGAATGCTCATGCTTGTCATGCTATGTCATGTCATGCTTACTCGAAAAAGTAAACTACTTGTGAGGGAAGGGAGACCCTTCTTCCTAGAATGCTCATGCTTGTCCTTCCGCTTGTGAGATTCACTTGTGAGATGTCCTTGTGAGATGCACTTGCGAGGGAAGGGAGACCCTTCTTATGAAAATGCATGATTGTCTTGTCCTTGCCAAAAGCGAGGTAAAACATATCGTAGGATATGCCCCACCTCTAAATCTCATTCTTGAAAACCTCGGTAAATCATGTCATGTATGCGTGCTCGTGAGGTCGTGTGCATACTTGCATTTGGAATTAAATATGGCATTTGAGTAATTCATAACACATAACATCAATGATTTGGGCAATTTAATATTCATATCATTTAGGGAAAGCGAACAATCACACTATCATGACTCTAGCAATTTCCATAAACCTTAAACATGCATTTTCTTAATTTATTATTCATTTTATTCACCTTGGCATTTCATCAAACATGGTGCATTCATTATTTATTAACCCTACAGCATGCTTTTCTAGGTGGGTTTTACTCACATCACATATGTATGTTCATTATGGGTACAATGCCCTCCCCGTTCATCCATCACATCAATACACACGACATCCAATCGCCCACATTCATCTCCATTGCCCATTCACAACCCATCTCATAATACATGGATATATAAAGGAACACAAAGAAAATAAAGGAAAAGAAGAACTATAACTAGGAGGGTAGCAAGAAGTACCGACCTTGAAGAAATGAGGAAGAAAAATCCTCCAAGAACGTTCGTGAGGCACTGCCCTAGCTTGGAGAAACTCCTCCTCGCGTGCTTGAATCAAAATCTTGAAGTAATCCAAGCTTGAGGTGATTGTGGGTCTTGAAAACCCCTTTGATTTCTCCCCAAAAGTAAACCCTAGGTTAGAAATTTCCCTCTCCTCTTTCTCTAACTCTCAATGTCTCTAAGTGTGGTAAATGAGCCCTAAAAGGCTCGGGCATCCCTTAAGAATAAAGAGTGAAACGCCAAAAGACCAAAACACCCTTACTGAAATTTCTATAAAAACACAAAGACCAAGCGATCGGTGGTTATGACCGATCGATCGGTTGCCTACCGAGCGATCGGTGTGTTGACTGAGCTCTCCACCAAAAATTAACTCTCTGGAAAATTTCCTCATACAAAAATCTTGACCGGTCGATAGCTACCAATCGATCGGTTTTGGACTGATCGATCGCTCCATGGACCGAGCGATCGGTTGCCTGTAGGTCTAAACTGTTTTGGCCATATCTTTTGACTCGCTCGTCGGATTTCGACGATTCAACTTGCGTTGGGTTTGTACTTCGAAAAGGAACATTTATGATGTTTTGGAATTTTTAATTTCTTCCTTATTTATTAATTGTAATACTTTAACGGCAAATTGGCTACGAAAGTGCCATGTATTAAGCATGAAAAAGTCTGGGGCTCTACATATATAGACCCGTTAGACAATGTGCTCCATAATTCCAACCTCATATATTCAATTAAAGCTTGCTAGTGTACAAGTTCACACTAGAACACTATTCACACCATTCACTACTTAGTGAAATGAAATTTTTGGGGCTCTACACCACCTCTACTTTTGTTTTGTATTATACAGACTTGGAATACACATTATGTATAGAAAATAAATTTTTGGGTTACGCTTCCGTACATGATTAAGCTTCCGCATTACAATATGTTCCCATTATGTTATGCCTTGAGAATTATTGCAGGATGGTTTGGTATTGGATACGGCATATCACGAGCAAAAGTATCCCTAACTCCCAGGGGGTATTTTGGGTCGCGACAGTTTTTCTCATTTAATCTTACTTGTCTTTCTTGTTCGTGAATGTATCCAACAACATGCAAGTGCAATAAATTAAAATAACTCTACCCCATATATTTGGTAGAGATTAACATATACCCTACTTTCCAAGGTACCACACGGTTTATACATTATCCAGTGCATATGGCTTGTCTACACATTATCCGATGTATACGGCTTGTCTACACATTAATCGGTGTATACGGCTTGTCTTGCCTTGATCTTAGGTTTATGGGTACTCGGTCAGTACAAAACTCAATCATACAATCATGCTCGTGTTCTTGTATACTTGCATAGTGCTTGTAATCTTGCTTATTATCATGCTTTTACATATTTAATTTCGTGAATAAGTGCGAGTGAAATAATGATGACTGTGAATCATGCACCAATTTAAACATACAGAATTTTTCATAATTAATCAATATAAAATATAGGTCTATCCAATTTTCCACAATAAAAAATGAAACAATCCTATTTATCATGCATCAAATTCCAGTACATAGTTTTGGTAGGACTAATCTCATAAAATCCTAGTTTTACAACACATCACAATTTCAAAGCAAACTCATGATCATTCCATCAAATCCAATTATCATCCCTTCCTTCATTTTCCATCATAAATACACCATAAATTCATTCCATTTTCCCTTGTTGATGTGAATAATAAAATCATAAGAAAACATCTCTAACCATCACAATCCATCTTGCATAATAAAAATCGTAGGGAAACCTCTCTAAGCATCAAAATCCATCTTGCATAGTAAAAATCATAAGGACAAACATCTTTAAATATCATAACTATCTTTCACAAGAGATTAATGTGTCATGAACATGCTTGATCTTGTTTTTCATGCTTTAGATCTAACTCTTTCATATTACATGTATTAAAATATCCATATTGGTAGGAAGGAATTTATATTTACCTCTCCTAATCGCTTCCCTACGATTACGCGCTTGCGAATGAGATTGATCTAAACATTTTCACCATTTTTCCTTACAAAACATTTGATTTCTGTAGAGCCCCAGAAGTTGAGTTCACTGTTCATGTGAATAGTGCCCTTACATGGTGTGTGTGTAAAGGCCTAAGGCCTCCCATTGTGTTCTTGATATTATGATTAGTCAAGTGAGGGTTTTAGGTACATGGTTTGAGTCTTAAAAAGAGTGTAAAGATACTCTAAGTGGGAAAAATCAAGGCTATAAAATATCCTAACCATTTAAATTGGTTGTTGGTGAATAGTGCTAGTGCATGAGGCATAAAGAGGCCGGAGTCTCTCACGCATGTCGGTGTGAATTTAATTATCATTGAGGTGGGTTAAAAACCTATGGAGAAGGATTTATGAGGTGTGAGTAGGGAATTGGACACAAGGGAAAAGAGTGTGAAAACACTCGAGGTGTTCTAGGTGGTGAAAAGGTATGTCTTGGCATTTGCCTCAACTTTAAAGGGCTCTAGTTTAGTCATCATTGCTCGGAATCGAGTGATTATTGAATTTCTGGAAAGGCCCTAGAACCCCCTTCAAGGTTCATGCTGATCACTTTCCCTAATTTTGAGTCGGGGTTGAGTCAAACGTCCAATTTCCAAAGTCAGGACTATTGAAAATCTGGGCTGTCGCAACCCATTGCAGAATAGTCAGCTTTAGGGGCATTTTTGTCCATGAATAAAGAAGAATTATAATTTTTTCAAAACATGAAAGTTGTTCCTCTTCAAAAGAAGAATCCAACGCAAGTTGAATCGTCAAAATCGGAGCATCGAGTCAAAAGTTATGGCCAAAATACTGAAGTGCATTCTGCAGCACCAGTCAAGACCGAGAGAACGGTCCACTACCGGTAGATTAGTCATAAGCACCGATCGATTGGTCCACTACCGGTAGATCGGTCATCTATCGGTCCTATGCGATTTTCAGAAAATTTTTTAGGGGTTTTTTGGTCTTTTGGCCACTCCACCCTTATTTTTAAGGGTTGGCTCGAGCCAAGGATGTTCATAAACACCCTTAGCCATATTTTGAGAGGGAGTGAGAGAGGAGAGAAGGGGTTTTCACCCTAGGGCATCAACTTGAGAAAATCAAGGGGTTTTGGAACCCATGACCATCTCAAAAGCTTGGATCTCTCAAATCCAACCTCAAGCACGTGTGGAGTCCCATTCCAAGCTAGGACAGCGTTCTCCACAACATTTTTCAAGGGTTTTCTTCTCTTCTTCAAGGTTAGTACACCCTACTAACTTCTTTAGCAATAACCTAGATTCCTTTCTTGAAAATTATGATTTTTGGATCTTGTGTTCTTTCCTTTCCTTGAAATGCATTATTTTCCCTAATTATAAACAACATAATTATTTGGTGAATGGGATGTGGATTGTTGGACATGGAGGTGATTGGATGCCGTATTGTCTGATGGAAAATGGTGGATGGGCATTGTACGAATAATGAACGCACGCCTTGTGTATGATGAAACATATGAACATTTAAGAACTTGAAATAATGTGGGTTGAATGTGTTACTCATTAGGTGTTTGACGAATTGCATGAATGAGAATGCCAAGAATAAAATGAAGGAATTGGGAAATATGACTTGTGTAGTTTTCCTTAAAAGGGTGATTTTAAAACAAATGCTCTATATGTTTTCATTAAATTCCCCATGCCTATGCAATTACAAGAAATGCCATATTATGCTTTATTGTTTCATGTTAACATGATTATGAAAAAGAGAATTGAAATGCAATATGTGTCCCTTGATTCATCTATGATAGTACGATCGTCACACATGCATGAACCAAACTTTTTGAATATAAGCATATGAAATAACAAGAAATAAGCATATGACAAGGAGGTTGGTAGCCCAGGGATGTGCGGGTGCTAGCCTCTGGCTCACAAGTTAAATTAACATGAATGTCAAGGGTAGGGCATATCCCTAGGATATGTCATACCTGGCTCACAAGAAAACACGATAATCAAGGAAATGAAGATGCTAATGTGTTCCGTTCCATCATAGTCCGGGCATTAGCTAAGCAAGTGAAACAAGTGAAGATACTAATGTGTTCCATTCAATTATAGTCCGGGCATTAGTAAACAAGGATAACTAGTGTGTTCCGTTCCACCATAGTTCGGGCACTAGTCAAGTCAAGCATGAGGCTAATGTGTTCCGTTCCATTATAGTCCAGGCATTAGTCAAACAAGATACTAATGTGTTCCGTTCAATCATAGTCCGGGCATTAGTAAGCAAGTTGCTAATGTGTTCCGTTCCATTATAGTCCGGGCATTAGCAAAGTAAAACAGGAAAGATACTAATGTGTTCCATTCAATTATAGTCCGGGCATTAGTAAACAAGGATAACTAGTGTGTTCCGTTCAACCATAGTCCGGGCACTAGTCAAGTCAAGATAAGGATACTAATGTGTTCCGTTCAATCATAGTCCGGGCATTAGTAGGCATGGTGCTAATGTGTTCCGTTCCATTATAGTCCGGGCATTAGCAAAGGAAAGCAAGAGCTAGTATGACCGTCCAAGTCATAGTTCGGGTACTAGTTAAACATGACACGCAAGAATAACAAGAACCTAGTATGTCCGTCCATTTCATAGTTCGGGTACTAGCTAAACAAGAACGAAACAAAGCATGTGTGATTCCCACGATACAAGAATAAGACGAGAATAAGTTGTAAATACGGCAAACGAGTTTCGGAAAATCACAAGAAGTATTATCAAGAACAAGTCATGACTTTTGAATACAAGTTTACAATGCATGAGTTAAAATATGTTGTTCATGATTTACTTTACATTATTATTTCTTTTAGCTTCCGCACTCTGATTATGTACCTTTGATGAACTGTATCATGTATGACATATTAATGTTATTACTATTGTTAGCTAGTAGCTTGTACTCGCTGAGTATTCCATGCTCAGCCGTACTTTTTATGTCGGCAGGTACAGTATGCGATTTGTGGACTCTTGTCCCTTGGATCGAGGTAGCTCGGTGTGAGCAGGAGATCCTTCGGATGGTTACCTAGATATTAGGAGGCTTGGCATATGGTCAATGGTTGGGATGAGTTAGCGAGAGAGACATGTATTTGGGTTCTTGTGTTTAGGGATGTTGTCTCACTTGAGTTGGGACTCAAGTGGAGGAGTTCATGTTCATGTTGTAAATCCTATTTAATTATTGTAATCAAATGCACTTGGAATATAGTTAAGTATTTAAAGAAATTTCTAGTTCTCTATTTTGCATGCCTTGTGTACTCTTGCAGGTTGATTTAAGGTTAGGTCACATCACCAAAGTATCCTAACTCCTAGGGGGTATTTTGGGGCGTTACAATTTCTCATCTTGAATCTCTCAAAATTCCCTTCTCTCTCTCTCTTTTAGGCTTAGAAAGGTTTAGAAACCCTCAACCCACGATTATAAGGGGTCTTTAAAGTGTTGGGGGCCCTAGGGAATCCAAAAATCAAAAAATTGTGCAACTAATGGCCAAAACGGCGTTGTTGGTGATCGATTGCCATCAGGGGCGATCAATTGCCGCCGCCAGTGGGCGATCGATTGGCCGCAATGCCAATTTTTTTTTTTTAAACTCTTTTGCTACTTTTTGCCCTTCTTTCTTTTAATGCAATTTAACTCTAAAAATGTATTAAATTAAGTTCTTTATTTGAGTTTCAAAATCAATGGTTTCAAATAACATTTATAAGCTTTGACCACATTAAATTTTAAACGTAAGTTTATGTAAAATTTAATAATCAATGCGAATATTACGAGTAATATATTCGGAGTTCTACATCCACCCCCTTAAAAGAATTTCGTCCTCGAAATTATATGCCTGAGTTAAAACAAGTGGGGATACTTCCCTCGAACTTCATCTTCTCTTTCCCGAGTGGCTTCTTCGATGGAATGATGTTGCCAACGAAGGAGGAAAAAACGAATGGTCTTCCTGCGTAGAACATGCTCTTTTTGATCCAGAATTTGAACCAGTTGTTCTACCATTGTTAAATCTTCTCGAACTTTTAGAGGTTCAAAGTCAATGATGTGTGATGGATCTTGAATGTATTTCCTCAACATAGAGACATGGAAGACATTATTAATTGTTGCTATGTAAGGAGGCAGGGTAACCCTGTATACCACTTCTCCTGCCCTCATGATAATCTCGAAAGGTCCAACATACCTTGGGCTAAACTTGCCTCTCTTACCAAACCTTATAATTCCCTTTGTATGAGATATTTTGACAAAGACATAGTCTCCTACCCCATAAGTTTTCTCTCTCCTACTTCATCCCAGCAAAGAGGGGATTGACAACTCCTACCATACAAGGCTTCAAACGGTGCCATTTGAATACTTGCTTGATAACTGTTGTTATAAGCAAATTCAATTAAGGGTAAATACTCATCCCACCTGCTTTGAAAATCAAGCAAACAAGACCAAAGAATATCCTCAATAATCTAATTCACTCTCTCAGTCTGTCCATCTGTTTGAGGATGAAATGTCGTGCTGAAATCCAGGCGAGATCCCATGGCCTGTTAAAAACTTCTCCTGAATCTTGATGTAAACTTTGTGTCTCGATCAGAAAATTTACTGACAAGTACTTCATGGAGACGAACTACTTCCTTATGTATAGTTCCGCTAACTTGTTAGCATTATAAGTAGTCCGATAAAGGAGAAAATGAGTTGACTTAGTTAGACGGTCTACCACTACCCAAATAGCATCAAAATTCTTAGCTGTCCATGGTAATCCCACAATTAAATCCATAGATATATTTTCCCATTTCTATTCAGGAATGGGAAGAAGTTGTAATAATCCTGCAGGTCTTTTATGTTCGGCCTTGACTTATTGACAAACCAAACATTGAGATACATGAGTTGCCACATCTCTCTTCATATTTCTAAACCAATAATGCCTCTTGAGATTTTGATACATTTTAGTACCACCGGGATGAACTATATACTTGGATCAATGTGCTTCATCCAAAATCTCCCATCTAATTCTTCATTATTTGGGACACATAACCTGCCTTTGAATGTTATGGTTCCTTCTCAATTAATTGAGAAATTATCTTGACCATTTTCGAAGGACTTGACTCGATAAGCTAACAATTCTTCATTAGACCCTTGCAATTCTATGATTCTGGCTTAAATATATGATCTGACTGGAATATTAGCTATCAACGGTCTAGAGGTACAAAGATTGAAACTTGCTTCGTTGTTAGACATGTCTTCTAACAATTTCCACCTTTTGACCCTTAAGTGTGCTAATAAACCAGAGGGCCTTCTGCTAAGTGAATCTGCTACAACATTAGCTTTTCCCGGATGATATTGATGAAAGTATGCCTCTTTTTAATTTAGAAACATAGTTCTTGGGGGGCATACATCGAATCCCAAGATCTGACTAAGATTCTAATTGATTTTATTCAATGAAGGTCGGAATAACATTCACCTTTGCGACTTTGAAATTGTTAAGTCAAATCCACGTTAGAATAGTACTCGTAAAACTTCACAAGTGTCAAGTCTCCTGTCGATTCACACGAACCTTCTTTTTCCTTTAAAGCTTTCTCTAATGGAAGCTAATGGCCCTTCCAAATTTCATGCTCTTTTATCTTTTCTTCTTTTCTTTGATCCAAGAACCTTTCTTGATCAAACAAGATCCAATCTTGATCTTCAAAGAATTTGTTCGTGATCATCAAGATCAAAAACCAAACAAAAAGGAAGAAGGGGAAGGGTGACGACTGTACACCCTCAAAGGGGGAGAGGGCTGGGCGTGAACTTGAGGAGAGGGAGAGAGGAAAGACTGGAGAATTATATATCTTAAAGGGCTGGGCATCCAATCCTTTATATAAGCTCCCTCTTGGTTGCTTGAATTGTAATCCAATTATAATTCATTAACCTTATCCTAATCCAATTAGGATTCCTCAATAGTTTCCTTTATTGATTATTCTCCTAATCCAATTAGGATTAATCTTAAAAGAAACCAACCTTATCCATTAGTAACTAATCTTATCCTTATCCAATAAGGAATCTTGAATTAGTAACTAATTAATGGAATCCCTAACAATTAGGAAATTTTTAATTAGTAACTAACTAACTAACTAACTAACCTTATCTAATAAGGATATTAGTTATTAGAAAATAATTAAAATAATAAAAATTATTATTCCTCCTTGAAGTGGGCGTCCCACCCTAGGTGGGTCCCACTCCACACGCCCCTAGGGTTCCAAACCCTTATTGGTCACTTGAATTATTCTTTTATAATAATTCCCAATGGGTCCTACCCATTTGGTTTTTCACATCTAATGTGATTCCACATTTTAAAGCTTCACTATACCATATAGTGATTACTTAGAAAAATTAATTAATTTAATTAATAATTAAATTAAATCCTTTAAGAAGGTCCTTGTGTGTGGGATCTAAAGGGATCTCCTATTTTCGGTTGTGGGACCAAGTACTTCACCTTTTTGGTTGAAGCATTGTTACTAGGAAACACCTTTCCTATACTCTATTAGGATTATAGAATTTTATCTATATCCCTAGACTTCCACCAATCACAATTAATGTCCATTAACACAATGTGATTAACCTCCAGAAATTAGAGAATTGCTTGTAAGTACCATCTCACAATATATTTACAAATAAATCCTTCCACATTTCGATATCACCTGTAAGCTTCCGGGATTGGAACAATTCCATTGTCTTAGTCCCTAGCTTATGAATAGAACCCTTTCTCATGATTACTTTTTCAATGAACTGAACCTCCAAAACACTTTTGAAGAAACATTAGAAAAGAACTGACATATATATATATTTATATATACATTTCATATTGAAACTATCAACTTCGATAAAGACCATTTTACCGAAAAATACCAGTACTGGATTTAACAGTTCAGTTCAACAAGTATCACCTTGGTATCATTATCTCCATTTAAGGAGTTGTGGATTCCTTCTTGAGTGTTTACACACTTCTCCAAACATTGTGTACATGACCCAACGTACCCAGAGTTAGTCCTGTGTATTGGACATTGCCGATTGGCACATCAAAGCCATATAGACAAATGTCTGAGAAGATGTTAACCTCTCAGGTCTAAGGATAATTTGTCAAATGGATAACCCTAATACAATCTGACAGTGTATTCCATAGGGTATCCACTAGTGACCCCGTTCAGTATTATGTACTTGCTACATATACTCACATGTTAGTCAAGAGTCACCACTCTCTGTGAATGAGATTCATCACACTATCTCATAGAACTACACATGTGCAAGCCATGATGAAGTACGGCGCTCAACGAGTACTCTAGAGGCTTCAAACAATATTAGGTTTACAAGGAACCAGAAAATCATATCTCCTCGCAACCTTTGCATGATTTTCCTACAATGTTACCTATGGAACTTTATGTCATCATCATATGAGACAGTAATTAATATAAATACCCTTTATAGTTGGTTGTGTGAATATGATGTTTGTCTAAGCAACATAGAAAAGTCTTTTATTGGCTTTCGAGGGCATATATGTCCAACAATCTCCCACTTGCACTTTAAGCCAATTAGATGTAATACCCATCCTCTCAGTGATGTTTCTCAAACACCAACTGAAGCATAAATTAATATACATGGGTTTATCATGTCTGCTTTACCACAACTATTGTAGTGATGCAATAACACTTGCAACTCTTGCAAATTTATTATCAATAACCACAGTCTTAAAAGACTAAACAAAAATGATACTGTCGAACAGTCATTTTCTGAATTTAAGTTGCTTGTGCTTTACCATTGTATAATGCTCCGGACTAATCTAACCAATATCTTATCACATCAACATGTGATAAATATCCGGTCTAGTACAAGTATACTTTCTCATGATATCATATATCTAAGAGAAACAGATTCCATCCCATAAAGGTAGAAACTCTTTTCTTGGAATCTTACTTGCACAAAAACATGATTGTTATTGAAAGAATAACAATATCATTTTCCTTTTGTCTCTAAACCATTTAGGACTAAGAAAACATGATGTCAAAGTTTTTGTCCTTCATTGTAAAATTGCTTGATTAAATCTAAGAGAAGAATAATAATCATACTTCTTTCGCAATGAAAAGAATATTATCTTTGCATAGAGACAGGAAAGTAATTATGCTCCCACTAATCAATTTGCACATAAATGATACTTTCATTCTTAGATGAAAATCAAACAGTTTGATTACTTCATCAAAATAAAAGTTAGTCCATCTACAGATTCTGGGACCTGTGGGTTCTAGTGTACTATTTAGGTATAGTGAAAGTAGAGAGTTGATCTCTATCAATTCTCATAATTATTGGTCTATTGGGCTTCTGCTTCTAAAACAATTCTAGATTCAGTTTCTCTACTAGGAAACTTGTATTCCTGTTTACAAATATCTTTTGTTATCTAGGAATAGAGATTAAGTATCTGTAATGCGAATCCCAAGCTCATCTTCTATCAAATCATATCCAATATATTCGATTTAACAACACCATCATGCTATGGTTTGTTCTGGGAATTATCTGAGACAAGATGTAATGAGAGTAAATTATGAAATTTCTATTAAGAGGTACTCTTCTCAATCATGGAAGACTTACCTAGCTGTTTATTTATTTCAATGCGGAATTCCTTGAACTTTTCAAATAATGTGAAATAAAGTTAGCTACCTCTTAATGGAAGATTTATATGGTTACGATCATCCAACTTTTGTCCCATTCCCAAGTAGAAGTTTCATCTACTTAAATTTCTCATTCTCCTTAACAAACATGTAACTATTGCACTTATGCAAGATCATACCAAGCATTAGGAGTTAGATGTTCCAACAATTAAGTTGGACTTGATGAGTATACAAACTGGACAATCCTTCCAAATGTTTGTCTTGTATCCAATGACCAATTGCTTCACTATGAAGTACAATCCTTATACTTTTCTTTCTTCTCAGAAGAGCCTTTGTCCATACTACTAGAATACCTTTCCAATGAAAAATCTTGGATTTCTTTCCTTTGCATAAATGCTTGGGATTTAGAAAAATCCAACTCTTTTGAACATCTTTGCAAGTAGCATTGAACTCTTCAAAGGTTCTTAGCCATATGCAATATGTGGGATTTCAGACAATCTGATTTCCTACTTGTTCAACATAACCATATTAAAGGACTGCGGGAGTTTGTCGAAGATCATATCCTCTAATCCCATAAATTTATCTCAATTTATCTCAGTACCAAGAATTGAGATTTATGAATCCAATGATCTTTATCATATTCTTTGTGACTGGCTTTCCCTAGTCAACTTGGGGTCCACTTGTCCTTTTATATAGTAAACTGCCTAGCAGCCCTATTGTATTCTATAAACATCTCAAATGACATTTACTATTAGTAGTGAGAACTTCGACAATTTTTTAGATGATAAGCACAAACTTGAGATTCCTTTTCCATTCCAAACACTTTGAATTGGTCAAGAGATTCTAATTAAAGTCTTGGTAATGTGGTTATAGAATGACATGATAATTAAAACATACATCATACTTTCACACATTATAATATCATCAGATCAGGGCTTTCGATCTTTGATGATATTGCTCATCATTCAGTCAAATTTCATAGACCCCTCAATCTATAAAATTAGGAAATATGTTACTTCATATTTCTGATGAGCATTGGGTGCCTTATAATACACATGCAATCTTCCATTTTAGGATAGTACCACACATGTACTAAAAGGTGGATAGTAACTATCCATCACTGAGCATCTCATGCATAACTCCTTATGTAAATCAGCGATTCCCAATTTTCTTGCGACCTCCAAGGACAACATGACTGTCATTGTTTCAGCCGCCATGTTCCTTGGTTAAGTGAAACCCATCATTCTGGTTCGTTATATGATCAAGTAGGGTTATGCCCCCATTTTAGTTGACACTCCCTATCAGGCCATACACAAACCTATCTACTATAGAAATAAGACTCTAGGAGTTTAACTCAAACTGAATTATGTCAATACCTTTTGGCAAGACAAGACTCAGGCTAATTAATTCCTAATCTTATTGATAATGGAAGGTCATAGGGCAATATTATCCCGTATGATAGATTAGCCCATTTAATTCACTTAATATTTTTCTTGAGGGAAAACAGAATATCATGAATAAATTATACATCTAATGCATATATTAAAAGCATTCACAATATTTATCATTGTATCACATGTATAAAATAATATACAAAATCATCATATGATAATAAATCAAATTTTTGTTTAATTAGATCAAACTAATTCCAATGAACTCCCACTAGCCCCAGAAATCTTAATGGATCTAATCCAAGGGTACAAAGGTCATTTTTAACATCAGTGGGCTAAATGGTTCATACATCCATATGATGGACCATTGGTCATACCAAGCACCATAGGCCCAGAATAACAATTATAAAGTGTCCATGTGCATCACTAAAGCCCATAAGTCAAAATGAACTATATTACCCTTTAATTCTCTACAAATTATTTTTAGTACATTAAGGTTCACTAACCCTATGTCTAAAAAATTATGGCAGTCTTTAAACAACTCTCTAAGACCTCTACTAGGGTTTATAAGTGTCACTCAAGCACTTTCCATTTAGCTTACATCTATGCCAATTAAGACATAATTATCTCATAATCATGCAAGTAACATATTCCACGTAAAAATTTCAACATGGACTACATGCATCATGTCCAAAAGGGCTATAATAATTTGTTTTATTTAAACACAAACTTTTTATGTTTTAACAAGACACATATTGTGGGGTTTGATCCAATTATCCAAAATTTGCACAAAAAACGATAATCACATTATCACAAGGGTTATGGACTTTTCTAAGCAACTAAGAACTATAACAAATCATCATATGAAATACATAATATAGCCGCACAATGGGTCCACATGATCATGCTATCTTAGAAATCCTACAACTACTCTTGTAGAACGCCTTCTAAGATTTATTCTCCATGCGATCACCATCATCTTTGATCTTCAATTTGATTTCTCCATAGAAAAATCAGCAACTCTTAATACTAAGATTACATTATATTCAAAATAAGAAACCTGGAGAAACCACCCAAAATAGGGTGCTCAAGGGGAGTACAACTCATAAGAAGAAAGAGAAAAGAATAGAGAGAGAAGAAGAAGACATGATCATGGAACCCATCCACCATTCAACAAGAATATATATTAACAATTCATCAACTATGAATAATAACATGGCATGACAAATTACTTAGACAGTCCATAATCTCAACAAGGGTTTGACTAACCTTAGGGAAACTCTTTCTCATATGGTTAAGGTCTCTATTAACATTTAATAGATAAACCCTAGAACAAAGAAAGCAAGTATGACTAGAATGAATTCTTAGGGTTTTTAGATCATTATTAAAAGAAAACAATTTTCCTTTAATGCTTGGAAAGTCATTAAGAGAAACAATTTCTCTAAAATTTAATCTAACTCTAAAATTCATCCTCACATTCCTCAATTGATAAACAAATAGAAAACACCATATTAAATTCGGCTAGGCTAGGGATCTAATCCCTTCCATATTATTTTGATCTAATAACTATTAAAAGACTAAAATAAAAATCAGCAAATTGCTAATTTTTAATATCACTTTATATTGATTCCAAAAATAAATTCAAAATCAATAATAGGTGAATTCAAAATTTTCCATAATGGCCAACTGCTTTAGGGATTATTTGATTTAACAATTAAATAAAATAATACCCTAAACACTATTATTAAATGTCCATAAAATAATTGATCTCTATCAATTAAAATTCACTTGAGATAAAACCCTGTATCTCAACCAATGGCATTTATGTAATTACTTGATTAACTATTAATCAAATAAAAACTTATGAATACTATGTAGCCGAAAATTTTGAGCACATGTAATTGATCCAAATCAACTACAATAATTATGGTATTATTCCCATAAACTTTTTAGGGAACCATAAAAGATATTATAATTAACATTTAATTAAATGATAGCCCGTGGACTCGAAGCAGATAATTAAACAATTTAATTAAATCTCAGCCCGTGCTCTCGAATCAAATAATTAAACTATTTAATTAATTGATAGCCCATTAAAGGATTTAATAGCATCCCATGCTCTCAAATCAAATAATGGAATTTAGGAAAAATTTGAAAGCCTCTTGGAAAATTAATTTAGAAAACTCCTTTTCCCGCTTTAGATTTTCGACTGAAGTTTTGACCCTCAAAACGATTGATTCTGGAAAAACTTTCTTCACGAAAGTTGTAGATCTCTTCGACGGCTTTGAAACGATGCACTGACGGACCTAAATCAGACTTACAATTACAAAGTTATGGTCGAAATACCGAAACTGTATCGATTCTTTTAATCAAATACAAATCCGAAAATCCATGAATCAATTTTAATCGAAATAAGCTTTAATCTTCAAGAACACTTAAGCAAGGGTGTCTAACACCATGAGATTTATTAATTAACATTTAATAAATAAAATCTCATCTATATATGCTAGCCTTATCAATGGGTATCTAAGTGGTATATATCAAAGGGAAAACTTGCCCGGGGCTCACAAGAATAAATTAAACAATTTAATTTAATATAAAAAGGATCTCTGAATCCTTAAAGGGCTTTAACCAAATTTATATCTCTATATACCTATCCCTAATAGAATTAAGAGAGTTTTTGAAATCATCCAAAACTGAAATTAGTATCACACTAATTTCTAAGGGCTAGATTACTCCCTCAATAACTAGAGGGGGATCCCTTAAGCCTAATAATGATTATCCAATAATCAAGAATCTAGAAGATTGATTCATTAGGGCTACCAAAATTCATAGGGGAGGCAATCTTGATATAAATCTTGATTAAACTCAAAAATCAAAGAGAAGCATAGCCTTGGCTCTGATACCAATGAAAGTATGCCTCTTTTTAATTTAGAAACATAGTTCTTGGGGGGCATACATCGAATCCCAAGATCTGACTAAGATTCTAATTGATTTTATTCAATAAAGGTAGGAATAACATTCATCTTTGCGACTTTGAAATTGTTAAGTCAAATCCACGTTAGAATAGTACTCGTAAAACTTCACAAGTGTCAAGTCTCCTGTCGATTCACACGAACCATCTTTTTCCTTTAAAGCTTTCTCTAATGGAAGCTAATGGCCCTTCCAAATTTCATGCTCTTTTATCTTTTCTTCTTTTCTTTGATCCAAGAACCTTTCTTCATCAAACAAGATCCAATCTTGATCTTCAAAGAACTTGTTCTTGATCATCAAGATCAATAACCAAACAAAAAGGAAGAAGGGGAAGGGTGACTGTACACCCTCAAAGGGGGAGAGGGCTGGGCGTGAACTTGAGGAGAGGGAGAGAGGAAAAATTCTGGAGAATTATATATCTTGAAGGGCTGGGCATCCAATCCTTGATATAAGTTCCCTCTTGGTTGCTTGAATTGTAATCCAATTATAATTCATTAACCTTATCCTAATCCAATTAGGATTCCTCAATAGTTTCCTTTATTGATTATTCTCCTAATCCAATTAGGATTAATCTTAAAAGAAACCAACCTTATCCATTAGTAACTAATCTTATCCTTATGCAATAAGGAATCTTGAATTAGTAACTAACTAATGGAATCCCTAACAATTAGGGAATCTTTAATTAGTAACTAACTAACTAACCTTATCTAATAAGGATATTAGTTATTAGAAACTAATTAAAATAATAACAATTATTATTCCTTCTTGAAGTGGGCGTCCCACCCTAGGTGGGTCCCACTCCACACGCCCCTAAGGTTCCAAACCCTTATTGGTCACTTGAATTATTCTTTTATAATAATTCCTAATCGGTCCTACCCATTTGGTTTTTCACATCTAATGTGATTCCACCTTTTAAAGCTTCACTATACCATATAGTGATTACTTAGAGAAATTAATTAATTTAATTAATAATTAAATTAAATACTTTAAGAAGGTCCTTGTGTGTGGGATCTAAGGGATCTCCTATTTCCGGTTGTGGGACCAAGTACTTCACCTTTTTGGTTGAAGCATTGTTACTAGGAAACACCTTTCCTATACTCTATTAGGATTATAGAATTTTATCTATATCCCTGGACTTCCACTAATCACAATTAATGTCCATTAACACAATGTGATTAACCTTCAGAAATTAGAGAATTGCTTGTAAGTACCATCTCACAATATATTTACCAATAAATCCTTTCACATTCCGATATCACTTGTAAGCTTCCGGGATTGGAACAATTCCACTATCTTAGTCCCTAGCTTATGAATAGAACCCTTTCTCATGATTACTTTTTCAATGAACTGAACCTCCAAAACACTTTTGAAGAAACATTAGAAAAGAACTGACATATATATATTTATATATATATTTCCATATTGAAAATATCAACTTCGATAAAGGACATTTTACCGAAAAACACCAGTACTGGATTTAACAGTTTAGTTCAACAAGTATCACCTTGATATCATTATCTCCAATTAAGGAGTTGTGGATTCCTTATTGAGTGTTTACACACTTCTCCAAACATAGTGTACATGACCCAACATACCCAGAGTTAGTCCTGTGTATTGGACATTGCCGATTGGCACATCAAAGCCATATAGACAAATGTCTGAGAAGATGTTAACCTCTCAGGTCTAAGGATAATTTGTCAAATGGATAACCCTAATACAATCTGACAGTGTATTCCATAGGGTATCCACTAGTGACCCCGTTCAGTATTATGTACTTGCTACATATACTCACATGTTAGTCAAGAGTCACCACTCTCTGTGAATGAGATTCATCACACTATCTCATAGAACTACACATGTGCAAGCCATGATGAAGTACGGCGCTCAACGAGTACTCTAGAGGCTTCAAACAATATTAGGTTTACAAGGAACCAGAAAATCATATCTCCTCGCAACCTTTGCATGATTTTCCTACAATGTTACCTATGGAACTTTATGTCATCATCATATGAGACAGTAATTAATATAAATACCCTTTATAGTTGGTTGTATGAATATGATGTTTGTCTAATCAACATAGAAAAGTCTTTTATTGGCTTTCGAGGGCATATATGTCCAACAATTGAATTGAACAATCATAATCTTTTAGGAACTCTACCCAACGGCGCTGTCTCAAGTTAAGCTCTTTCTAAGAGAATAAATACTTGAGGCTTTTGTGATCTGTAAAAATTTTGAACTCCTCTCAATACAAATAGTGCCGCAAAATCTTTAGAGCAAAAACCACTGCTGCTAGCTCTAAATCATGAGTAGGGTAGTTCTTCTCATGGTTCTTCAATTGCCGGGGCGCATAGGCAATGACCTTACCATGTTGCATGAGAACACAACCTAATCCAACATGCAAAGCATCATTGTAAACTACAAATCCACCACTACCTGATGGAACAGTAAGAACTGGGGCCGTAGTAAGGCGCTTCTTCAATTCTAAGAAACTCTGCTCACATTTTTCATCCCATGTGAACTTGACATTTTTCTTGGTCAGGTGCTACCAAGCTAGAGAATCCTTCTACAAATCTTCTATAATAACCTACGAGGCCTAGGAAACTCCTGATTTCTGTAACGCTCTTCGGCCTATTCCAATTTGCAATAGCTTCAATCTTGGAAGAGTCTACTGGAATCCCTTCTAATGATACGACATGGCCTAGGAATGCCACTTTCTCAAGTCAAAATTTGCATTTACTCAGTTCAGCATACAACTTATGCTCTCTTAAAGTCTCAAGTGTAACCCGAATATGCTTCTCATGATCCTCTCAAGTTGGTGAGTAAACGAGGATGTCGTCTGGAAATACAATCACATGACAATCCAAGGTTGGTTTGAATACCCTATTCATCAAGTCCATAAATACTGCAGGAGCATTTGTTAAGCCGAAAGGCATAACCAGATACTCAAAGTGTCTATATCTCGTTCTAAATGCCGATTTAGGGATATCTTTTGATCTAATCTTCAACTGGTGATACCTTGACCTTAGATCTATCTTAGAGAAGAACTTTGCTCCCTTTAATTGGTCGACAGATCATCAATCTGTGGCAACGGGTATTTATTTTTTATTGTGACCTTGTTCAGCTTCCGATAGTCAATGCACATCCTCATCGACCCATCTTTTTTCTTTACAAAAAGAATTGGTGCTCCCCATGGTGACACACTTGGCCTAATGAAATCCTGTTCCATAACTCCTCAATTTGTACCCTCAACTCCTTTAATTATGTTGGAGCCATCCTATACGGTGCTCTAGAAATTGGTGCAGTGCCTGGAGCTAAGTCAATGAAAAATTCAATCTCCCTATCTGGCGGTAACCCTGGTAACTCATCAGGAAAAAAATCCATCAACTCACTGACAACTGGAATGACAAAACTATCTTTTCCTTCTGGATTAGAAAGACTTAAGGTTGCGAATCTAGCAATGTCTTTCTTCTTCAATCCTCTAAAATGGAAGGGAGTTCCATTAACTGGTTTGAATTTCACAATTTTCTCAAAATAATCTACTTGTTCATGGTAAGCTACAAGCCAATCCATTCCAAGAATGACATCAAAATCTTGGAAGTCTAGGATGATCAGGTCTGCTGGTAACTCATGTTCTCCCACTTGGATGACACAAGCTCGGTATACTTGATTTGTGACTATCGATGTGACGCCCCGAACCCGTGCCTAGGGAATCGAGTTCCGAGACGCACGTCCGTTCATTAAATCATGCAAGCGGAAGACTTTACCCGCAAAAATGCAGGAAATTTAAACATTTGTCAGATATTTTCAAAAAGCAAATAACACTTGTCATCACGATAACCATCATACAAATCATATACCTGTATTATTTACATCAAGTCTGTTTTACAAAAGTAGGCATCTCTATCATGTCGGGTACAGAAAGGTTCTTAGTGTTAAAAGAAGAGGGATGCCTAAACATATCCCCAACTTTAAAGAGCTCTAGAATTCTCACCGCTGATCGGAATCGAGTGATTCTTGAATTTTTAGAAAGATATTGAAATTTTCTTTGAGGTTCATGTTTATCACTTTTTCAGATTTGGAGTAAAAGTTAATCCAAATGACAGATTTCCGTAAATTAGTCTGCTGCAAATTTTGGTCTGCTGATAGTCACCCCAGGACCAGTTCACTTGTAGGCCCATTTAGATCACTTAGAACTCCAAATTAGACTTTGTGTAAAAGATTAAAGTTGTTCTCATTTGAAAGAAGAATCCAACACAAGTTGAATCATCAAAATTAGATAAGCGAGTCAAAAGTTATGGTCAAAATACGAAAGCGGGAAAAACCTGCCCAGGTATAGTTCAATTTCGGCGACGAATTGATCTGGGGTCCGAAATTTGTCAACGAATTCAGCCCAGAAATGGCCAAAAACGTCCTGAAACTTGCCCAGACCTTCAACCGACCTTGGGAGATATTTTTCAAAGGATATTTTGGGTTTTTGGCAACCTTTAGACTATAAATAGAAGGGATTTCGTGGGTATGGATTTACCCAAACCTAAAGCATAGATTTTGGGGATTTTTGGAAGAGAAGAAGAAGAAGAAAGCTGTGATTTTCTTGGGTGTTCTTAGATTTGTGTCTGACATCAAAGGAAGAGTTCTTCTTGCCTTCTTGGTGTTCGAACACCTAGGTTTCGATTTTCAAAGTGACTCATCAAGTTGGATTTCTCTGAGGTTAGTTCTTGGTTGTGGTCAAAGAGCAAAAGTGAAGCTCTGTTCTTATTTTCCAGATTTTCATAAGCTTCTTAAAGCTTGGTTCTTGATTCCAGAAGTTTTTTTAAAAGCTTTCTCTTGCTTCTACAGAGTATTCTAAGGCGAGTAAACCGTAGGGAATCGGTTTGGCAAGGTAGAACAATCTACTAACTTAGCCATGTTGTGATTCATTAAGATTAAGTATGATGAAAGGCTTGAGTTTTTATGAAAATTACATAGTTTTAATGAAACATATTTAAAGTAAGATGAAAATTATGTTATTTAGATGAAATGAAGTTGATACAATCTACTAACTCTTCTCATGTTCTAATTCATTAATGCTTAGTACTACTAAAACACGTTTTGGAGAAAACTAAGGCATAGAGCCTTATAATTGTATTCTATTGAAACAACTGAAATGAAATTGGGCTTTCCATGAGTTTAATGGGTTTCCTTGCCTACCATGTTTTCATAATAGAGTTTTTGTATAAATGAGAATATAGGAATGTATGGCTTTGAGGAAATAGGCTAAGTAGACCATGTGCACACTATGATAACTCCATGAATGAAATTTCATGATCTATCTCAATGTTTTCAATACTCACCATGAATACTATGATGCTCACACTTACCCCCATAAATGTGATTCTATATCTAAACACTTTCTAAGTATACCATGAGGCTAATCAGTTTATTATGCATATGTTGGGTGTTTAATTGCTTTCTATTATACCATAATGCTCACAAGTACTCTAGGCTCACCCATACTCTATGCTATGCATATGAGTAAATGTTTAGAAGCATTCCATGATTTTATGATGGTCACATGTATTCGATGATTTCTCACAAGAAAAGGTGTTTTCAAAAAGTTGATAAGCATGGTTTTGTAAAGAAAATCTCACAAGTTTATAAGCATTGATAAAGCCAAACTTTGGGTTGGTATTCTAAGATCGGTTACTTAAGCTCTAAGGATCTCATAAGTCTAAGATCGTCTCACAAGCTCATAAGGATCTCAATGTCTAAAATCTCATAAGTCTCTAAGGATCTCACTTGCTTTATGCTCTATGCTCTAAGGATCTCACAAGCTCTATGCTTTTAGGATCTCACACACTCATGCTCATAAGGATCACACTGTCGCGACCCAAAACCCACCCTAAGAGTTAGGGTGAATCGTGGACGACTAAATCATGACTTGCTTGACAAACCACCTGCAAAACCCACAAAGCATATACAATAGAGGATAACAGCAGAAGCATAACTATAAGACACAGCGGAAGTCTAACAAACCTCTAAGTATATACACATGGTCCAAGTTTTAATACAAAGAAATCAAAACAAAGAAAGTGTGGACATGCCCGCCAAAATACATGGATATAATCACTCATGCTTACCCACAGCTAATCCACTCAGAATCTAACACCACCTACTGATAACCCTCTACGGGAGGTTCCTCCAAAGGCTCCTCGACGTACTCCTCCTCCACCCATGGACCAGGAGCACAAACATCAAATGGAGCAGCAGCTCCCTCAGAACCTGCCGACATAAGAAGTATGGCTGAACATGGAATACTCAGCGGGTACTAAGCACTAACCAACAGTCATAGCATACGGATAGCATACATAATGCAGGAAACAATTCACGCATATAAGGCAGGAATGATTCATATCATGACAATAAAGTAACATGTTGCATTCATAAAAGCCGGTAAAACCCTTGAAATCTTGTGCACTTCACTTGACTGAAATTACCCTTTTTATGCTTGAAACCTTGTCTACCGTGTCATGCGTGTCATGCTTGTATCATGCGTGTATCATGCTTGTATCATGCGTGTATCATGCTTGCTTGTTCTGAAAAGTAATCTACTTGTGAGGGAAGGGAGACCCTTCTTCCTAGAAGGCTCATGCTTATCCTTCCACTTGTGAGATATCCTTGTGAGATGCACTTGCGAGGGAAGGGAGACCCTTCTTATGATATGTATGCACTTGCGAGGGAAGGGAGACCCTTCTTATGAAAATGCATGATTGTCTTGTCATTGCCAAAAGCGAGGTAAAACATATCGTAGGATATGCCCCACCTCTAAATCCCATTCTTGAAAACCTCGGTAAATCATGTCATGTATGCGTGCTCGTGAGGTCGTGTGCATACTTGCATTTGAAATTAAATTTGGCATTTGAGTAATTCATAACACATAACATCAATGATTTAAGCAATTTAGTATTCATATCATTTAGGGAAAGCGAACAATCACACTATCATGACCCTAGCAATTTCCATAAATCTTAAACATACAATTTCTTAATTTATTATTCATTTCGTTCACCTTGGCATTTCATCAAACATGGTGCATTCATTATTTATTAACCCTACAACATGCTTTTCTAGGTGGGTTATGCTCACATCATACGTGTTTGTTCATTATGGATACAATGCCCTCCCCATTTCATTCATCACATCATTTCACACGGCATCCAATCGCCAATTCCGTCTCCATTCACCATTCACACCCGTCCATCTCATAGCACATGTGTAATTGAAAGAAAACAAAGAGAAATAAAGTAAAAGAAGGAACTATAACTAGGAGGGTAGCAAGAAGTACCGACCTTGAAGAAATGAGGAAGAAACCCCTTCCAAAAACGACCGTGAGGTGCTGCCCTAGCTTGGGGAACACTCTCCACGGGTGCTTGAGCCGTGATCTTAGAGAAAAGCCGGACTTGAAGTGATCTAGGGTCTCAAAACCCCTTTGATTCTTCTCCAAAAGCAAAACCCTAGCTTAGGAAACCCTTTCTCCTCTCTTCTAATCCCCCAAATCTTCTAAGTGTTGAGAATGAGCCCTAAAGGCTCGGGTTAAACTCTTAAGGTAAGAGTGAACCGACCAAAAGACCATAATACCCTTACAGAAATTTCTGCAAAAACGCGAGTACCGAGCGATCGGTGTTAATGACCGATCGATCGGTTGCCTACCGAGCGATCGGTGTGTTGACCGAGCTCTCGACCAAAAATCAACTCTCTGGAAAATTTCCCCATACAAAAATCTTGACCAGTCGATAGCTACCGATCGATCGGTCCAAAACCGATCGATCGCTCTATGGACCGAGCGATCGGTTGCCTGCAGGTCCAGACTGTTTTGGCCATATCTTTTGACTCGCTCGTCGGATTTTGACGATTCAACTTGCGTTGGGTTCTTACTTCGAAAAGGAACATTTTTGATGTTTCAAAATTTCCAATTTCTTCCTTATTTATTAATTATTCCTTTTTAAAGGCAAAATGGCAACGAAAGTGTCATACATTAAATGTGAAAAGGTCCGGGGCTCTACACACACAAGGCAACATAATGGCTCTAAGTTATGCTCACAAAGATCTCATAAGCTCATAAGTGAATCTCAAGTCTTTAAGTGCTCTAAGTCTCTATGGATCATAAGAACTCTAAGGAACTCAAAGAACTCATAAGCTATTGAATTCTCGTAAGAACTTCTAAGATTTATCTTTTTACACGAAAGCTCATAAGACGAATAAAACTAATAAGGAACTCACAGGACTCATAAGATTCATAAGGAACTCATAAGATATCGAAATACATTATGATTCAATGTATACACTTGTTAATTCATTTTGGCTTCCGCACTCTGATATTGTATATTATCTGATGAACTGTACACTATATGTTATGTTAATGTTTTATAACATTGTTAGTTAGTAGTTTGTAGACGGTGAGTATTCAATGCTCAGCCGAAGTTATATCTTTGGCAGGTCACAGGTTGGATGGTTGTGCTCCTGAGCCAGGGGTCGAGGAGGAGTATGTCGAGAAACCAATGGGCCATCCATAGTGATGGTTGGGTGATGAGAGGGAGAGACATGTATTTGGGTTGACCTTGTAGGAGTTGTTGCATTGAATTGAGTTGGTAACTCAAGTGATGAACCTTGTGTTCAGGTTTAGCTTATATTTCAATATTTCAATATTTTGTTTATATTAGCACAGGGAAGATAATACAGTTAAGTTATTAAGAAATTTTCAGGTTCGCCTTTTAGCATGCCTTGTATGTTCTTTCAAGATGATATGTACGCCTTATGTGTCATGACAGGATGGTATGACACCGCGGTCACGAGCCGAAAGTCTCCTAACTCATAGGGGGGATTTTGGGTCGTGACATTTTGACCCACCCAGAGAGGAACCCCGGACTATACACTATTTGATGTTCAACCACTTTAAACTCCCTAGGACTCTGACATCTCCACGGAGGAACCACGAGCCATGCAGGACACCGCCACTTCTGACCTAGTCCAAGAGGCACCACGGACGACCTAGACAAACAGACCGACATGACCTGACTATCAGTCATGAAGGAACCCCGGGCCTTACTGAACACCGTCTCTCTTGACCTAGTCAAAGAAGAACCGCAGACTATACATAACCTAGTTAGATTTTCTAACCACAGGTTAACCCCAATTAACCCAAGCCTCGCTTGATTAACTGAAATAACTTGGGTCTTGCGCCAGTGAACAAAATCCGGTAACACACCATCCCGTTAGGGAATGTTTCCAGGCTAATGGATGTCTCCATAGCCTTATACGACCTGCGAAACAACTTTTTGTCACCCTAGAGTGACGATACAATTTACCCGGGACCCGATCTGGGCTCCCTGAATGTAAAGTCTATGTTTTTTGTGTTGGTATATTCTGGTGTCAAAAAAAGTGAGTCTAGGTGTATGTCCTATGTCATCACCTTCAAGCATCCATGCCAAAGCGAAGTTGAAGACCAAAGAAAACCGGTTGACCCACTTGGTTGATCATTTCCTTCATAGGATGGTAAGTGACCTAGATACCATGTGATCATAGGTGGGATTTGACCTAGAATAATCTTAACATGATGCCTTATGTAGTTAGTGTCCTAGTCTAATCATAAGGACCCTAGGTGATGAGATAAGTAGTACAGAACAAGTTAACAATGCTGAAATTTTTCAAAAAAACAAGGTTGCTTACGAGAGGCATATCTCCTAAACCGTAGCTCTAATTTTGCTCTATAATATATAAAATCGACCATGTCGAAAAGAGCTACAACTTTTGTGAAGGGATCATGAATTGAAAACGAAGTTTCAAAATTGTTTTTAGCCTCTGGGTCGACCTAGACCGTTTTGGGTCGACCCTGAATAGGCCCTCATTTGTATGGTGAATTTGGGCAGAGAGTTGAAAAAACTTGGGTCTACCCATGAGGATCATCCGGTTGACCGAAGTGTTCACTTTGGTCGACCGAACCATCTCCATGGGTCGACCCTGATATGGGAGTTTTGCTAATGCGACTCCTTTGCTTGCCTGTTTGGTTTTTAACCTATTTTAGCAACTTCTAAACATGTTTTTTGATTCCCTTTATATATAGAACCCTTCCACTTCGTGGAGCACAACTTGGGGGAAGTATTGAGAAGGTTTCTAACTCCTTCTAGAGTTTGTAAACACTCTGGAATCTTATTGTTCTCCTTCCCTTTGTTATTGCATTAAACCTAGAGTTTGCAAGCGCAAAGTTCCAGTTTTGCTTGTTTGGACTTGTCCTTTGATGGAGTCCATCTAGGTATTGATTTCTATCATACCATCAATTCGTTCTAGATAGAACACCTTGGTCGGAGTGTTCCAGAGCCTTTGTGAAGGAGATCGATCCAAGAAGGATCGTGGTAGAGTGATTTGGTCGGTGGATTCCGAAGCCGTCATTGACAGAGATCGATCGGAAGATCGTGGACTGTTTTTGAGACACAAAGAGAAATATGAGCGGCTGCGGTTGATCATGGGACTTGAGAGTACGTGATGAATTTTTGAGGCGCGGAGGACTAAGAACTGAAGGATCGAAGTGTCGAGTCCGAAAGAGTCAAGTTCGAGTCTTGTAAGTTCTTGTTTACTTTCTCTTATTGGATTCTCATGGTTGGACTAGGTTCCGTGGTTTTTCCCAGAAGGGTTTCCACGTAAAAATCCTTGTGTTGTGGTTTGCGTGTTTCTCTATATTTCCACACTTGATTATCATCTTCCCTTGAGTTAAATAACTTAATTTAAAATCATTAAAAATGGTAGACAGACTATTAGGGAAACCTAACCATCCCCTCGAACTTGTAGATTCTTAACCCAAACATCGGATTTAAAGTTCACCGAATTGATTTTTCACTGAAGATCCACAAAAAATCACAATATCACATAAGGGTCTCTGTAGCACCCGGACTTTTCTATACTTAACGAATGGTACTTTCGTAGCTAATTGGCCTTTCTCATAGTCTAATTAATAAATAAGGGAGAAATTAGAAATTCTGAAATATCAAAAATGTTCCTTTTCGAAAGACGAACCCAACGTAAGTTGAATCGTCGAAATCGGACGAGCGAGTCAAAAGATATGGTCAAAACAGTCGGGACATGCAGAGCACCGATTGCTCGGTCATTGTAGCGATCGATCGGTCCAAAACCGATCGATCGGAGGCTACCGACTGGTTAAATTTTTTGTATGGGAAAATTTTCCAGTGAACATATTTTTTACCTGTCGCTCGGTCAGAACACCGATCACTCAGTAAGCAACCGATTGATCGGTCATAACCACCGATCACTCGGTCTTCGCGTTTTTGCAGAAATTTCAGTAAGGGTATTTTTGTTTTTCGGGTGTTAAACCCTTACTTCATAAGGCTTGCCCTAGCCTTTAGGGCTTATTCAACATACTTAGAGGGTTTTTGAGAGTTAGAGAGAGAGGAGAAGGGGATTTGCACCTAGGGTTTCCATTGGAGAAGGAATTAAAGGGTTTGACAACCCTAGATCATCCTCAAACTTGGATTGCTTCAAGTTCAAGGCTCAAGCTCATGGGGATCTTGTTCTCAAGCTAGGGCAGCATTCTCCAAGGTATTTCAAGTGGGTTTTCTTCCTTAAACCAAGTCTCCCTCAAGAAAAGGTTTCCTCCTTTCAAGTTGGAGCTCAAATCAAGGTTCCTACCAAGATTAAGCCTTGATCTAAGGTTAGTACACCCTACTAACTTTCCCTAGCAATAACCTAGGTTTTTTTATTGTAAATGGTCATTCTTTATATTATGCTTTCCTTCCCTATGAATTGTATCATCTCAATGAATATAAACAAGATAAGGAAAAAGGATATGGATGTGTATGGAATGTTGATTGAGGCGATGGGATGCCAAATGTATGATGTGGGATATGTGTGGTGTGGGAAATGAAAAATGGAGGATGGGCATTTTACAAATAATAAACTTACCCTTATGTGATTGGATGGAAAATATGCATTAAAGAAAAGGAAGATGAACTATTAATGGACATCGCATGTTATGTGTTTGATAAATGCCTAACCTATGAAATGATGACTTAAAGGAATTGGATGTAAGCCTTATGTAATTGTTCTTGTAAGTGTGACTCGACCAAATGCTATGTTGATCGCCTAAATGTTTGCATGATATGCTATGAATTTAAATGAAATGCAATATCTCTTGTTATCCTCATTCCCATGATTGTCACTATTGGCACGTACATGAGCACGCATGTTAGCATGAACCGAGATTTCAAGAGCACGTGCATATAATAACCAACAAGAAAATATTGCATGTCAAGGAGGTTGGTAGCCTAGGGAGATTCGGGTACTAGCCTCTGGCTCACAAGAAAACCCCAAAACATATATGGTCAAGGAGGTTGGCAGCCCAGGGAGGTTCGAGTACTAGCCTCTGGCTCACAAGAAAACTAAACAAGTAATAAAAATCACATATTGTAGAGAAGGTTGGTAGCCCAGGGACATTCGGGTGCTAGCCTCTGGCTCACAAGAAAACCATATATCAAGGAGGTTGGCAGCCCAGGGGGAATTAGGGTGCTAGTCTCTGGCTCACAAGTTACAAGATGGAAACTTACAAGATGATGACAAGGCATTCATGCATGCACGCATATATGATTTTCTCAAGCCATACTGAGACATGAAATGGATTTCCAAGCATGAGTTTTATCAGAGTTTTCGCATTCATGCACGCACGTCGAGATGCATGTATCGTACCATGTTTAATATTGCTTCTTTTGTGATGTTCCTGTTACTGCTCTGTATTGTATTACTGTCGTTGTGTTCTATTATTGTCATGGTTAGCTAGTAGCTTGTACTCGCTGAGTATTCCATGCTCAGTCGTACTTTTATGTCGGCAGGTACTGAGGGAGCCCTTGACCCGGAGCCTTGGGTCGAGGAAGAGGATATAGAGGAGCCGTCTATCCCACTGCAGTCTTAGTTGGACTGAGACCTTGACGTGTGGCCGTACCTCGACTACTGTTGAGGGGAGAGTACGAGAGGGTGCTTATGTATTTTGACATTTTGATAGGTGGGTCTATCCACCTTAGACTTAGACATGTTTTGTATGTATGTTAACCTGGAATACTATTTTGGAAATCTTAGAAGAAAATAAAAAGTTAGTTTACGCTTCCGCATTTATGTTTAGCTTTCGTGCTCTGATTATCATTGTTTTAGTACTGTAATTATCTTGTTCATGACAGGATGCTTGGCAGGTACGTATAGTCACGCCTAAAGTATCCCTAAACTCCTAGGGGGTATTTTGGGGCACGACAGTCTCCAACACTTTTTCCATCCACGCCATTCATACAGTGAGCCATTCATATAGTGAGTCTAGATCTGGGGTTTTGACACCCAAGACCGACCCCTCTACTCATTTTTCAAGCACATCTAACTCTTCCACACATCACATAGGGGTCTCCGACCCTTTTTCATTCATGCCAACAAATATATATATACTTCACATAAAATAATATAGCAAAATAAGGGAAAAAGAGAAGAAAAGAAAAGGGTTTTACCTAGTTCATGCTTTTCGAGACGACTGGCACAAAAATGGACTCCACCAATGCATCCAAGATGTCGAAAAACCTCAAGGATCCGCTTCTCTCTTCTTTCTCTCTCTTCCTTTCTCTCTCTAAAGAATTCTGGGCAGAGCACTGTTTGCAAACTGCAATGTAGAGCCTCAGACTTTTTCTTGTTTTATGCATGGCACTTTCGTAGCCAAATTTGCCTTTAAAGTAGTGCTATTAATAAATAAGGAAGAAATTAGAAATTCTGAAACATCAGAAATGTTCCTTTTCGAAGTACGAACCCAATGCAAGTTGAATCGTCAAAATCCGACGAACGAGTCAAAAGATATGGCCAAAACAATTTGGACCTGCAGAGCACCGATCGCTCGGTCCATGGAGCGATTGATCGGTCCAAAACCGATCGATCGGTAGCTATCGACCGGTCAAGATTTTTGTATGGAAAAATTTTCCAGAGAGTAGATTTGTGGCCGATCGCTCGGTATCGACCACCGATTGATCGGTGTATCGCGATTTGCAGAAATTTTAGTAAGGGTGTTTCTGTCTTTTGGCGTTTCACTCTTGCCTTAAGAGTCTTGCCCGAGCCTTTAGGGCTCATTTACAACACTTAAGAGATTTAAGAGATAGGAGAGAAGAGGAAAGGGGTTTTCCAAAACCTAGGTTTTCATTTGGGGAGAAATCAAAGGGCTTAAGACCCTAGATCAACCCCAAGCCCATTTTCTCTAAGATCAAGGCTCAAACATTCGAGGAGCTCGTGATCCAAGCTAGGGCAGCAACTACACACACGTTTTTGGAGGAGTTTTCTTCCTCATTGATCAAGGTCGGTACTTCTTGCTACCCCCTAGTCATAGTTCCTCTTTTCCTTTATTTTCTCCTTGTTTCCTTCCTTTGTTCAAGTGCTATGAGTTTGGAAGTGTGAACGTGGTGAATGGAGATGGAATAGGCGATTGGATGCCAATGGTTCTGTTGTGATGATTGAAACGGGGGATGGCATTGTATCCATAATAAACACACATTTATGATGTGAGTGAACTCACCTAGAAAAGCATGATTTAGGTTTAAATGAATAATGAATAATGAACACCCCATGTTTGATGAAATGCCAAGGTGAATAAAGTGAGTTGTAAATCAGGAAATGCATGCTTAATTATTCATGAAATTGCTAGGGCCTATGATAGCGTGTTTTCTTGCTTTCCCTAAATGATTTGAATATTGCATTGCTCAATCATTGATTTTATATGTGTTGTGAATTACCCAAATGTCATATTTAAATTTAAATGCAAGTATGTGCACGATTCCCACGAGCACGGCATGCATGACATGATTTACCGAGGTTTTCAAGAACATGGTTAGAGGTGGGACATATCCTACGATATGTTCTACCTCACTTTTCACAAGAAAACAAGAACAAACATTCCACGAGGGGTCTCCCCTCACTCACAAGTGCATAGCATAAAGAACGGCCTCCCTTCCCTCGCAAGTACATACATACATATCATGAAGAAGGGTCTCCCTTCCCTCTCAAGTGCATTGCATAAAGAAGGGTCTCCCTTCCCTCGCAAGGCATCTCACAAGGACATCTCACAAGTGTATCTCACAAGTTACATGATCACAAGCAAGCACGCATGACATGCATGACATGACACGATATACAAGAATCAAGCAAGATAGACAAGATGAGTTTTCAAGCACGAAAATGGTACCTTCAAGCGCACGATGCTTTCAAGGGTTTTATCAGCTTTTATGAATGCAAGCATGAGTATATACTGCTTTAATCTTATTGTTATGATATGAATTATTCCTTCTTTATATGTGTGAATTGTTTCCTGCTCTATGTATTGCTATCTGTATGCTATGACTATTGGTTAGTATTTAGTACCCGCTGAGTATTCCATGCTCAACCGTACTTCTTCTGTCGGCAGGTGCTAGCGGAGCGGCTGCTCCTTTTGACGTCTGTGCTCCCGGTCCATGGGTGGAGGAGGAGTACGTCGAGGAACCTCCGCACTTTCTTTTGGTTGCCTTTTTGTATAAACTTGGATTTACGTATGTATATACATAGAGGTTTGGTAGACTTCCGCTGTACCATGTTAGAGTATGTTTTCAAGGTTTTTGTCCTCTATTGTATATGTTCTGTGGGTTTTGCAGGTTGGTTTGTCAAGCAAGTCATGATTAGTCCAAAGTTCACTCTAACTCCTAGGGTGGGTTTTGGGTCGCGACAGAAGTGGTATCAGAGCTTAGGCTTTAGGTCTCTAGGGTCACTTAGAATCTAATACCACGGCTTGACAAGGGCATATGTTAGGAAACAAGTTAGGAAGGAGGTAAGTCGAAAGCGAGTCTTGATCCAAGTGAAAGACTAAACTTTAGTCTTAGTCAAAATGGTTGTTTCAACCAAGTACGAGTCTTAGGAACGCTAGAACACTAAGGTATAATATTATAAATACACCGATGGTTGTGATGCGATGTATATTAGTATTATATTATTGTCGCGACCCAAAACCTACCCTAGGAGTTAGAGTGAACTTTGGACGACTAATCATGGCTTACATGACTTGCTTGACAAACCAACCTGCAAAAACCCACAGAGCATATACAATAGAGGATATAAACAGCGGAAACATACTCTAACATAGCACAGCGGAAGTCTAAACAAACCTCTATGTATATACGAATCCAAGTTTACACAAAAGGAATCCAAAAGAAAGTGCGGACAGGCCCGCCAAAATACATGAATGTATATCTCTCATCTCACCCACAGTTATTCACTCAGAATCTACAACCACCTAATGGTAACCCTCTACTGGAGGTTCCTCCAAAGGTTCCTCGATGTACTCCTCCCCTACCCAAGGGCTCGGAGCATAGACATCAAAAGTAGCAGCTACTCCGCCATCACCTGCCGACATAAGAAGTACGGCTGAGCATGGAATACTCAGCGGGTACCAAGCACTAACCAACAGTCATAGCATACGGATAGCATACATAAAGCAGGAAACAATTCACGCATATAAAGCAGGAATGATTCATATCATGACAATAAAGTAAAGAAATATAATTCATCATGTTTGCAATCATAAAAGCCGGTAAAACCCTTAAAATCTTGTGCACTTGACTTGACTGAAATTACACTTTTTTATGCTTGAAACCTTGTCTACCGTGTCATGCTTGTATCATGCGTGTCATGTCATGCCATGCGTGTATCATGCTTGCTTGTTCTGAAAAGTAATCTACTTGTGAGGGAAGGGAGACCCTTCTTCCTAGAATGCTCATGCTTGTCATGCTATGTCATGTCATGCTTACTCGGAAAAGTAAACTACTTGTGAGGGAAGGGAGACCCTTCTTCCTAGAATGCTCATGCTTGTCCTTCCACTTGTGAGATTCACTTATGAGATGTCCTTGTGAGATGCACTTGTGAGGGAAGGGAGACCTTTCTTATGAAAATGCATGATTGTCTTGTCCTTGCCAAAAGCGAGGTAAAACATATCGTAGGATATGCCCCACCTCTAAATCCCATTCTTGAAAATATGATAAATCATGTCATGTATGCGTGCTCGTGAGGTCGTGTGCATACTTGCATTTGGAATTAAATATGGCATTTGAGTAATTCATAACAAATAATGTAGAGCCCCAGACTTTTTCATGCTTAATACATGACACTTTCGTTGTCATTTTGCCTTTTTAAGAGGTATAATTAATAAATAAGGAAGAATTTTAAAATTTCGAAATGTCAAAAATGTTCCTTTTCGAAGTACGAACACAACGCAAGTTGAATCGTCAAAATCGGACGAACGAGTCAAAAGATATGGCCAAAACAGTCTGGACCTGTAGGAAATCGTAGCTCGGAAGGCGCTAAGGACGTAGCTCGGAAGGCGGTAAGGGCGTATTCAGATAACGTATTCGTTGTGCATCCGTCACGCAGCAGATAACGCATTCGTTGTGCATCCGTTGTACAACTCACAACGGGCACGTTGTACAGCTCACAACGGGTACGTTGTACAGCACAACGAGCACGTTGTACATAAGACAACGGACTACGGGCTCAGCACTATGCACGACACAACGTGGCAACCGGTTCGACACCCTTCACAACGGACAACGTGTTCAGCACTGTTCACAGTACAACGTGTTCGGCACTGTTCACAGCACAACGTGTTCGGCACTGTTCACAGCACAACGTGTTCAACACTGTTCATAGCACAACGTGTTCAGCACTGTTCACAGCACAACGTGTTTGGCACTGTTCACAGCACAACGTGTTCAGCACTATTCACGATCCTCGTTTTTTTACAGAAATTCTAGTAAGGGTATTATGGTCTTTTGGTCGGTCCGCTCTTACCTTAAGAGTTTAACCCGAGCCTTTAGGGCATCATTCGACACTTAGAGAGTTTGAGAGAATAGGAGAAAGGGGAGAAGGCGATTCCTAACCTAGGGTTTCCATTTTAGAGAGAAATTAAAGGGTTTTGAGACCCTAGATCACTTCCAGTCCGGTTTTTTCTTCAAGATCTCGGCTCAAGCTCGTGCAAAGCTCGTGTTCCAAGCTAGGGCAGCAACTCACAGTCGTTTAGAAGAGGGATTTCTTCCTCATCTCTTCAAAGTCGGTACTTTTTACTACCCTCCTAGTTATAGTTCCTCTTTTTCCCTTCATTGCTCCTTATTTTCCTTTATTTACACATGTGCTATGAGATGGATGGTTGTGAATGGTGAATGGAGATGGAATGGGCGACCGGATGCCAATGGTTGTATGTGATGAACAAATGGGGAAGGGCATTGTTCCAAATAATGAACATACATGTATGATTTGAGTAAAACCACCTAGAAGAGCATGTTGTAGGGTAAATCCATAATGAACACACCATGTTTGATGAAATGCCAAAGTGAATAAAGTGAGTGGTAAATTCGGAAATGCATGCCTAATAAATTATGAATATTGCTAGGGACTATGATAGTGTGTTTCTTGCTTTCCCTAAATGATTTGAATATCACATTGCTAAATCATTGATGTTATATATGTTGCGAAATTACCCAAATGTCATATTTAGATTTAAATGCATGTACACGGTTCCCACGAGCACGGCATGCATGACATGATTTATCGAGGTTTTCAAGAACATGATTAGAGGTGGGACATATCCTACGATATGTTTTACCTCGCTTTTCACAAGAAGACGAGAACCAACATTCCACGAGGGGTCTCCCCTCACTCACAAGTGCATATCATGAAGAAGGGCATCCCTTCCCTCGCAAGTACATACATATCATGAAGAAGGGTCTCCCTTCCCTCGCAAGTGCATTGCATAAAGAAGGGTCTCCCTTCCCTCTCAAGCGCATCTCACAAGGATATCTCACAAGTGTATCTCACAAGTTACATGATCACAAGCAAGCACGCATGACATGCATGACATGACACGACATACAAGAATCAAGCAAGATAGACAAGACGAGTTTTCAAGCACGAAAAAGGGTACTTTAAGTCAAGTCAAGCGCACGGTGTTTAGAAGGGTTTATCGGTTTTTATGAATGCAACATGATGAATTATATTGCTTTATTTCCTTGTATGATGTGAATTGTTTCCGTCTGACATATATGAATTGTTTCCTGCTTTATGTATGCTATCCGTATGCTATGACTGTTGGTTAGTGCTTAGTACCTGTCACGCCCCAAAATACCCCCTAGGAGTTAAGGGATACTTTAGAGGTGACTACGTGCACCTGTCAAACCATCCTGTAATGCAAGAGGCTAAACATGATATAATTCAATGAAAATCAGAGCGCGGAAACTAACATAAGTGCGGAAGCATAAACCAACTTTTTCTTTTCTTCTATAACTCCAAATAGTATTCCAAGTTAACATATACCAAATACAATCAAAGTAAAGGTGGACATGCCCACCTATCAAAATACAAAAAGGAACTCTCTCACCCTCTCCTCTCAACAGTAGTCGAGGTATGGCCACACATCCAAGTCCCCATCCTCCTGAGACTGCCATGGGATAGGTGGCTCCCTCTCCTCTACATACTCCTCCTCGGCCCAAGGCTCGGGGTCGAGGACATCCACGGTACCTGCCGACATAAAAGTACGGCTGAGCATGGAATACTCAGCGAGTACAAACTACTAGCTAACCATAACAATAACGAACGCATAACAACAGTGAGCAATACAAGATATTAATTTAAAGCAATAGTGAAAGCATAAGATACATAGCCGTATCTTGACATGCGTATATGAATGCAAAAAACCTCGGTAAACTCATGTCTCGGAAACCTTTTTCGTGTCTCGGTCAAATCATGTATGTGTATCGTATCTTGCCTTGTATTTCATGTCTTGACTTGTTCTTGACTTGTATACTTGTGAGCCAGAGGCTAGCACCCTTCCTTGGGCTACCAACCTCCTTGTCATGTTCTCTCTTGCATTTCACTTGTGAGCCAGAGGCTAGCACCCTTCCTGGGGCTACCAACCTCCTTGTCATGTTCTCTCTTGCATTTCACTTGTGAGCCAGAGGCTAGCACCCTTCCTGGGGCTACCAACCTCCTTGTCATGTTCTCTCTTGCATTTCACTTGTGAGCCAGAGGCTAGCACCCTTCCTTGGGCTACCAACCTCCTTGTCATGTTCTCTCTTGCATTTCACTTGTGAGCCAGAGGCTAGCACTCTTCCTTGGGCTACCAACCTCCTTGTCATGTTCTTGATTCATTTCATATACAAATACAATCTTGGAAAAACCCGGTTTCATGCATGCATGCGTGCTTGTGTGCTTGTCAATAGTGGTAATCATGATGACATACTTGAACGGGCGGATCACATGACTATGGCATTTCAATTCTTAACATAGTGGTATGAAAATTTAGGCAACATATAGCACATTTGAGCAATTTATCATTTCTAAGAACAATTACACAATTTCTATTTCCATTTTCTTCATTAAGTCCATTTATCCCTTGTTTAGTCATTTTATCAAACACATAGCATGCAAGGTTCCTTAATGGTTCATCTTCTTCTGTTTTTTTTTTTTTTGTGCCTACTTTCCATTCAATCACGCAATGGTAAGTTTGTTATTTGTACTATGCCCATCCTCCATTTTCCAATCCACAACCCACACATCATACATCACACATTCGGCATCCAATCGCCGTATCCAATCTCCCATCCACACATTCATTCCATTCCCCTTATCTTGTTTATATTTGTTGAGTTAATACAATGCATAGGGAAGGAAAAGCATAATATATATAATCACCATTTACACTAGAAAACCTAGGTTATTGCTAGGGAAAGTTAGTAGGGTGTACTAACCTTAGATCAAGGTTTGATCTTGAAGAAACCTTGAAATAGAAGCTCTATTTGGAAGGAGGAAGCCTTTGCTTGAAGGGGACTTGAGTTGGGGAAGAAACCCCTTTCAAAAACGCCGTAGGATCGCTGCCCTAGCTTGGAGAATGAGTCCCCACACGAGCTTGAGCCTTGAACTTGAAGCAACTCGAGTTGGGGTGAGCTAGGGTTCTTAAACCCCTTTGATTCCTTCTCCAATGGAAAACCCTAGTTGCAAATCCCCTTCTCCTTTCTCTCTATCTCTCAAAATCCCTTAAGTTCTGTGAATGAAGCCCTAAAGGCTCGAGCAAGCCTTAAGGAGAAAGGGTTTAACCCCCAAAAGACGAAAAAGCCCTTAATGAAAATTCTGAAAAACACGAAGACCGAGCGATCGGTGGTTATGACCGATCGATCGGTTGCCTACCGAGCGATCGGTGTTTATGACCGATCGACCGGTCAAAAACTCACTCTCTGGAAAATTTCCCCATACAAAATTTCTGACCGCGCGATAGCTACCGATCGATCGGTTATGGACCGATCGATCGCTGATTGAACCGAGCGATCGGTTCTCTACATGTCTGGACTGTTTTGACCATATCTTTTGACTCGCTCGTCGGATTTCGACGATTCAACTTGCGTTGGGTTCGTCTTTCGAAAACGCACATTTCTGACGTTTCGGAATTTCCGATTTCTTCCTTATTTATTAATTAGACTATAAAAACGGCTAATTAGCTATGAAGGTGGTATTCATTAAGGATGAAAAAGTCCGGGGTGCTACATTCTCCCCCCCTTACAAAAATTTCGTCCTCGAAATTTGGACAATGCTTGCTTTACAAATTTAACAACTTAGCATAACAATTCGAAACAAAATTACAAGTTATACCCAAAATCATTGAAACAACTCGGGGTACTTCGCCTTGACTTCGGCCTCACGTTCCCATGTAGCCTCTTCTCGAGTGTGATGTTGCCATTGCACGAGAACTAGCGGAATAGTCTTGTTGCGAAGTACTTGGTCTCTTCGATCCAAAATATGAACCGGCTTCTCAACCAAAGTGAGATCCTCTCGAATCTCAACCGGATCAAGCTCGATGACGTGAGAAGGATCCGGGATGTACTTCCGAAGCTGGGAGATATGAAACACGTTGTGGACCGCCGCCATGTGAGTGGGCAAAGCAACACGGTAAGCCACCTCGCCAACTCGAGTAATGATCTCGAATGGACCCACATATCTCGGGCTAAGCTTGCCTCTCTTCCCGAATCGCATAACACCTTTGGTCGGTGAAATCCTTACAAACACAAAATCACCGACTCGGAATTCAAGATCCCTCCTTCGGTTGTCGG
Organism: Tetracentron sinense; assembly: GCA_015143295.1. NCBI lineage: Eukaryota > Viridiplantae > Streptophyta > Magnoliopsida > Trochodendrales > Trochodendraceae > Tetracentron > Tetracentron sinense. Next base: position 16,769,375 of record CM026559.1, on the reverse strand, counting down.
CATAGCTTTTCTGTCTATCTTGTGCGGTCTTCAACCTCTCCCGGATAAGCTTGACCCTATCCACGGTTTGTTCAATCAACTCGGGGCCCAAAATCTTTCTTTCTCCCACTTCATCCCAATACAACGGGGATCTGCAACTCCTTCCGTACAAAGCCTCGAAAGGCGCCATTTGTATGCTTTCTTGATAACTATTGTTGTAAGCGAATTCCACCAAAGGTAGGTGATCTTCCCAACTTCCCTTGAAGTCTAGCATACATGCTCGGAGCATATCTTCAATAACCTGATTCACCCTCTCGGTTTGCCCGTCGGTCTGTGGGTGGAAAGCTGTGCTAAAGTCTAATCGGGAGCCCATTGCACCTTGAAAAATTTTCCAAAACCTGGATGTGAATCTTGAGTCTCTATCCGACACAATACTCACTGGCACCCCGTGTAATCGGACTATTTCCTTGATGTATAGCTCCGCCAACTGATTGGAGTTGAATGTAGTCCGGTACGGTAAGAAATGAGCGGACTTCGTGAGTCTATCAACAACTACCCATATAGCATCGGTCTTCCTAACCGTCTTCGGCAACCCCACGATAAAGTCCATAGAGATATGTTCCCATTTCCACTCGGGAATAGGGAGGGACTGCAAAAGTCCAGCCGGTCTCCTGTGTTCGGCTTTGACTCGTTGGCACACCAAGCATTTAGACACATACTCCGCTATTTCTCGCTTCATGTTCCGCCACCAAAAATGCTTCTTCAAGTCCCTATACATTTTGGTACCCCCGGGGTGAACGGTGTACTTGGACCGGTGAGCCTCGTACAAGATTTCTCGCTTAAGCTTCTCATCGGCTGGGACACATACTCTTCCCTTGAAAGTGATAATTCCATCTTCCCTCGCCGTAAAGTCCTTACTGCCACTTTTAACTGACTTGTCTCGGCAAGAAAGTAGTTCGGCATCCATTTCCTGCAACTCCTGGATCATGCTCAACATAAATGGCCTAACTGTGATGCTAGCCATTACCGGCCCATAGGTAGGGAGACTAAAACTGATGTCGAGGTTGGATGCATCCTCCAGCAATCTCCACTCCTTCAGCATCATATGCGCCAAAAGTCCAGTAGGCTTCCGGCTAAGAGCATCGGCTACTACATTTGCCTTGCCCGGGTGGTATTGAATGGAGCACTCATAGTCTTTCAAAAATTCTACCCATCTTCTTTGCCTCAGGTTCAACTCTTTCTGGGAAAACAAATACTTAAGGCTTTTATGATCTGTGAATACCTCAAATTGTTCCCCATAAAGATAATGTCGCCAAATCTTCAATGCAAACACAACTGCGGCGAGTTCTAAGTCGTGAGTGGGGTAATTCTTTTCATGCTCCTTAAATTGTCTTGATGCGTAGGCAATGACTTTCTTATGCTGCATAAGGACACACCCAAGTCCGATATGCGAAGTATCGCTATATACCTCATAATCACCATGTCCGGATGGCACAGTAAGGACAGGGGCTGTGGTGAGGCGTTTCTTCAACTCTTGGAAACTTACTTCACATCGGTCACTCCAACTGAACTTTGCATTTTTCCTTGTCAAGTAGGTGAGAGGTGCAGCCAGACTGGAGAATCCCTCCACAAATCTCCGGTAGTAGCCTGCCAATCCGAGGAAACTACGTATCTCCGTAACGCTCTTGGGCCTCTCCCAACTCATGACTGCCTCAACCTTGGCTGGGTCTACAGAAATACCCTCGGCTGACACCACGTGTCCAAGAAATGCGACTTTCTCTAGCCAGAACTCGCACTTACTCAATTTGGCATATAGCCTATGCTCTCTCAACATCTCCAGAGCAAGACGGAGGTCTCGTGCGTGATCTTCCCGTGTCTGGGAATACACCAAAATGTCATCAATGAATGCAATCACGCATCGATCCAAGTAAGATCGGAACACCCGGTTCATCAAATCCATGAATGCCGCCGGTGCATTCGTCAGCCCAAAAGGCATGACAAGGAACTCGTAATGCCCATACCGAGTCCTGAAAGCCGTCTTCTGAACATCTTCCGCCTTGATCCTTAATTGGTGATACCCCGATCTAAGATCAATTTTGGAGAAGAATCTCGCTCCCTTCAGTTGGTCAAACAAGTCGTCTATCCTTGGCAAGGGATAACGATTCTTGATAGTTACCTTGTTCAACTGACGGTAGTCTATACACATCCTCATAGACCCGTCCTTCTTCTTCACAAAGAGAACCGGAGCTCCCCACGGCGAGACACTTGGTTGGATGAAACCAAGTTGTTGTAACTCCTCAATCTGCTTCTTTAATTCTTCAAGCTCTATAGGGGCCATTCTATATGGTGCCCTTGAAATCGGAGCGGTACCCGGAGCAAGCTTTATAGCGAATTCGATCTCTCTATCAGGAGGTAATCCGGGAAGTTCTTCCGGGAACACATCTAAGAACTCACTCACAACTGGAATAGCCGATGAGTTTTGTGCTTCTGGGTGTGCTATACTCAAGGCTGCGAGGCGAGCAATGTCCCTCTCTCTTAATCCTCGGAAGTGAAAAGGCTTACCCCCTTCCGGCTTGAAATTCACCATCTTTTCAAAACACGCCACATGCCCGTGATGGCTTGCCAACCAATCCATACCAAGAATGACGTCAAAGTCTAAATCTTGGAAACCCAGGACGATAAGGTCGGCTAACAATTCATTCTCCCCCACTTGAACCACACTATCCCTGAATACCTTATCCGTATCAACCGACTTGCCGAGTGGAGTTGCAATGGTCAACTCCCGCTCCAACGGAGTAGCCTCAGTCGAAAAGCCCTTTGCAAAACTTGGGGAGACAAAAGAGTGAGTAGATCCTGTGTCTATCAACACTCGAGCGAGACACTCGTTCACTAATAAAGCGCCTGTGCGATTAAGTAACTAATATAAGTAGATTTCAAATAATGACAAGCATCATACATAGGTAACCCTCAGTATAACTAATCGCATAACAAACCACAAAAATTTTATACAACTTAAAATCAAAATTCTCGCGTACCTTGCACGACATCGTCGGATGCACGTGCGTCTCTTTCCGATAGAGCAAAAACTCGACCCTGAGTGGCTGGGCGAGGAGGCCGGGCAGACTGTGAGGCCCTCGAAGCCTGAGAAGAGCTAGGCTGAGATGTCTGCCTAATCGGGGGCCTGCTCCCTGAAGACTGAGCTGGCAATAGACGTCGGGGACAATCCCGAATCATGTGGCCCTGGTCGCCACAATGAAAACAGCCTCCTGTAGCCTTCCGACATTCCCCTGCTGGATGCCTCCTTCCACAAAGGGTGCAGACATCATGTGAATAAGTGGGAGGAGTATAACCCGTAGCCTGAGTCACTGCGGGGCGAGGAGCATACGAGGTAGCCGGGCGAAAAGCCGGTGGAGAAAAAGGGCGGGGAGCCTGTGGTGCCGAGTACATCCTCTGTGACTGAGCCGGCCCTGCGGACTGATAAGACATAGTCCTAGCTCTCTTCTCCCCTGAACTACTAGACTGTCCCTTCTCTATTCCTCTTCTCTTAAAGAACTCTTCGGAATTCGACTCGGCCAACAATGCCTTGTCCACAACTTCTGAATATGTCTCATGTCGGAACATTGAGACACGATCCTTGAGGTAGGCCTTCAACCCCCTCTCGAATTTCCGGGCCTTCATAGCCTCGGTAGCTATCATGTGTGGAGCAAATCGAGATAGCTCTGAGAACTTGGCTTCGTAAGCCGCTACAGACATATTACCTTGCTCCAAGGTAATAAATTCAATTTCTTTCTTTTCTTTCATCCCAACCGGAAAGTATTTCTTGTAGAAAACATCCAAGAATTCTCCCCATGTCCATTCTTGGCCTTGTCGGGTCAACTCTCGGGTCCGAAGTGCAGACTTCCACCAATGGTCGGCCTCGCCTTCAAGCATAAAGGCAGCCCATGTGACCCTCTCTACTTCCGTAGGTGCCAAAACCGAGAATATCTTCTCAAGTTGCCGAATCCAACCCTCGGCAACAAGTGGATCAATGCTTCCACAAAAAGTTGGAGGCCTCATCCTCCGGAAAGCTTCTATCCCGGCTTGGGCTCGGTTAGGAGGAGCCGGTATAAGTGCCGCATTAGGCGGAGTGGCCGGTTGCCTTGCCGCCAACATAGCCAAGGTCTCGGCTATGGATGCGAATGCTTGGGCAAAGTCGGGTTGATCATCACCCGATGGAGCATCACCTCCATTACCCCTCGTGTTGTACCCGCGACCCCGAGTATTGCGTCTCATGATTTCTCCTGAGAACGACAATACAACATGAGTCTAACTTGGATACGCATTTAGTACAATTTCGCAATTCACTTAATACATATTCATCAAGCACATTTAATAAGTACAACACAAATAATGTACACATGGTATATAACACAATAGCATAACATACAATCCGTGTTCCTAGCGTAGGACTCTATGTTCGGTTGAAGTTCAACCCATTTTGACTAAGACTAACTTGTTAGTCTATACTTGGAATACAACTCTCTAAGGTGATTCTAATACCTTGTTCAATCATCTAAGTGACCCTAGGGACTCTAATACCTAGAGCTCTGATACCACTTCTGTCACGCCCCAAAATACCCCCTAGGAGTTAAGGGATACTTTAGAGGTGACTACGTGCACCTGTCAAACCATCCTGTAATGCAAGAGGCTAAACATGATATAATTCAATGAAAATCAGAGCGCGGAAACTAACATAAGTGCGGAAGCATAAACCAACTTTTTCTTTTCTTCTATAACTCCAAATAGTATTCCAAGTTAACATATACCAAATACAATCAAAGTAAAGGTGGACATGCCCACCTATCAAAATACAAAAAGGAACTCTCTCACCCTCTCCTCTCAACAGTAGTCGAGGTATGGCCACACATCCAAGTCCCCATCCTCCTGAGACTGCCATGGGATAGGTGGCTCCCTCTCCTCTACATACTCCTCCTCGGCCCAAGGCTCGGGGTCGAGGACATCCACGGTACCTGCCGACATAAAAGTACGGCTGAGCATGGAATACTCAGCGAGTACAAACTACTAGCTAACCATAACAATAACGAACGCATAACAACAGTGAGCAATACAAGATATTAATTTAAAGCAATAGTGAAAGCATAAGATACATAGCCGTATCTTGACATGCGTATATGAATGCAAAAAACCTCGGTAAACTCATGTCTCGGAAACCTTTTTCGTGTCTCGGTCAAATCATGTATGTGTATCGTATCTTGCCTTGTATTTCATGTCTTGACTTGTTCTTGACTTGTATACTTGTGAGCCAGAGGCTAGCACCCTTCCTTGGGCTACCAACCTCCTTGTCATGTTCTCTCTTGCATTTCACTTGTGAGCCAGAGGCTAGCACCCTTCCTGGGGCTACCAACCTCCTTGTCATGTTCTCTCTTGCATTTCACTTGTGAGCCAGAGGCTAGCACCCTTCCTGGGGCTACCAACCTCCTTGTCATGTTCTCTCTTGCATTTCACTTGTGAGCCAGAGGCTAGCACCCTTCCTTGGGCTACCAACCTCCTTGTCATGTTCTTGATTCATTTCATATACAAATACAATCTTGGAAAAACCCGGTTTCATGCATGCATGCGTGCTTGTGTGCTTGTCAATAGTGGTAATCATGATGACATACTTGAACGGGCGGATCACATGACTATGGCATTTCAATTCTTAACATAGTGGTATGAAAATTTAGGCAACATATAGCACATTTGAGCAATTTATCATTTCTAAGAACAATTACACAATTTCTATTTCCATTTTCTTCATTAAGTCCATTTATCCCTTGTTTAGTCATTTTATCAAACACATAGCATGCAAGGTTCCTTAATGGTTCATCTTCTTCTGTTTTTTTTTTTTTTTGTGCCTACTTTCCATTCAATCACGCAATGGTAAGTTTGTTATTTGTACTATGCCCATCCTCCATTTTCCAATCCACAACCCACACATCATACATCACACATTCGGCATCCAATCGCCGTATCCAATCTCCCATCCACACATTCATTCCATTCCCCTTATCTTGTTTATATTTGTTGAGTTAATACAATGCATAGGGAAGGAAAAACATAATATATATAATCACCATTTACACTAGAAAACCTAGGTTATTGCTAGGGAAAGTTAGTAGGGTGTACTAACCTTAGATCAAGGTTTGATCTTGAAGAAACCTTGAAATAGAAGCTCTATTTGGAAGGAGGAAGCCTTTGCTTGAAGGGGACTTGAGTTGGGGAAGAAACCCCTTTCAAAAACGCCGTAGGATCGCTGCCCTAGCTTGGAGAATGAGTCCCCACACGAGCTTGAGCCTTGAACTTGAACCAACTCGAGTTGGGGTGAGCTAGGGTTCTTAAACCCCTTTGATTCCTTCTCCAATGGAAAACCCTAGTTGCAAATCCCCTTCTCCTTTCTCTCTATCTCTCAAAATCCCTTAAGTTCTGTGAATGAAGCCCTAAAGGCTCGAGCAAGCCTTAAGGAGAAAGGGTTTAACCCCCAAAAGACGAAAAAGCCCTTAATGAAAATTCTGAAAAACACGAAGACCGAGCGATCGGTGGTTATGACCGATCGATCGGTTGCCTACCGAGCGATCGGTGTTTATGACCGATCGACCGGTCAAAAACTCACTCTCTGGAAAATTTCCCCATACAAAATTTCTGACCGCGCGATAGCTACCGATCGATCGGTTATGGACCGATCGATCGCTGATTGAACCGAGCGATCGGTTCTCTACATGTCTGGACTGTTTTGACCATATCTTTTGACTCGCTCGTCGGATTTCGACGATTCAACTTGCGTTGGGTTCGTCTTTCGAAAACGCACATTTCTGACGTTTCGGAATTTCCGATTTCTTCCTTATTTATTAATTAGACTATAAAAACGGCCAATTAGCTATGAAGGTGGTATTCATTAAGGATGAAAAAGTCCGGGGTGCTACAGTACCCGCTGAGTATTCCATGCTCAGCCGTACTTCTTATGTCGGCAGATTTTGAGGGAGCTGCTGCTCCATTTGATGTTTGTGCTCCTGGCCCATGGGTGGAAGAGGAGTACGTCGAGGAACCTTTGGAAGAACCTCCAGTAGAGGGTTACCAATAGGTGGTTGTAGATTCTGTGTGGAATAGCTGTGGGTGAGATGAGAGTTTATATCCATGTATTTTGGCGGGTCTGTCCGCACTTTCTTTTGGTCACTTTTTGTATAAACTTGGATTTGCATATGTATATACATAGAGGTTTGGTAGACTTCCGCTGTGCTATGTTAGAGTATGTTTCCGCTGTTTATGTCCTCTATTGTATATGCTCTGTGGGTTTTTGCAGGTTGGTTTGTCAAGCAAGTCATGTAAGCCATGATTAGTCGTCCAAAGTTCACTCTAACTCCTAGGGTGGGTTTTGGGTCGCGACACATAACATCAATGATTTGAGCAATTTAATATTCATATCATTTAGGGAAAGCGAACAATCACACTATCATGACCCTAGTAATTTCCATAAACCTTAAACATGCATTTTCTTAATTTATTATTCATTTTATTCACCTTGGCATTTCATCAAACATGGTGCATTCATTATTTATTAACCCTACAACATGCTTTTCTAGGTGGGTTTTACTCACATCACATATGTATGTTCATTATGGGTACAATGCCCTCCCCGTTCATCCATCACATCAATACACACGGCATCCAATCGCCCACATTCATCTCCATTCACCATTCACCATTCACAACCCATCTCATAATACATGGATGTATAAATGAAACACAAAGAAAATAAAGGAAAAGAAGAACTATAATTAGGAGGGTAGCAAGAAGTACCGACCTTGATCAATGAGGAAGAAAACTTCTCCAAGAACGTTCGTGAGGCGCTGCCCTAGCTTGGAGAAACTCCTCCTCGCGTGCTTGAATCAAAATCTTGAAGTAATCCAAGCTTGAGGTGATTGTGGGTCTTGAAAACCCCTTTGATTTCTCCCCAAAAGTAAACCCTAGGTTAGAAATTGCCCTCTCCTCTTTCTCTAACTCTCAATGTCTCTAAGTGTGGTAAATGAGCCCTAAAAGGCTTGGGCATCCCTTAAGAATAAAGAGTGAAATGCCAAAAGACCGAAACACCCTTACTGAAATTTCTGTAAAAACACGAAGACCGAGCGATCGGTGGTTATGACCGATCGATCGGTTTCCTACCGAGTGATCGGTGTGTTGACCGAGCTCTCAAGCAAAAATTAACTCTCTGGAAAATTTCCCCTTACAAAAATCTTGACCGGTCGATAGCTACCGATCGATCGGTTTTGGACCGATCGATCGCTCCATGGACCGAGCGATCGGTTGCCTGTAGGTCCAAACTGTTTTGGCCATATCTTTTAACTCGCTCGTCGGATTTCGACGATTCAACTTGCGTTGGGTTCGTACTTCGAAAAGGAACATTTCTGACATTTCAGAATTTCTAATTTCTTCATTATTCATTAATTGTAATACTTTAACGGCAAATTGGCTACGAAAGTGCCATGTATTAAACATGAAAAAGTCCGGGGCTCTACAATTATACACATAATACCACTTGAAATATTGTGAAATGGAAATGCGATAAATTATGGTTTCAAGTGAGACTCATCTGGTGCTATTGTTCTCAGGACTTTAGTCATGAGGCGTGGCACACGGGGTCGTGGACCACATACCAGAGCTTCTTCTTCTTCACGAAATGAGGATGAGCAGCCAGACCTCTCTCAGGTCTTAGGCTCTATTGCTGAGACTCTCGCCATTCTAGCGGCTCGGCAGGCTATACCATCGTTGGCGGCACCTACTCTACCGCCCGCAGCTCCAGTGCATCGTACAGCTGGAGTTGAGGCATTCAGGAGATTGAGGCCTCCATCATTCCATGGGAGTGTGGAACCTCTTGCTGCGGAGGCGTGGATCCTCCAGATGGAGAAGATCTTTGTGGTCCTCTCGCCTACAGACGAGGATAGAGTAGCATGGGTAGTTTTTATGTTAGAGGGTGAGGCCCACCATTGGTGGTTGTCTGCATTGAGGACGCGAGATTTGACCATGCAGGGTCAACCCTGGACTTGGGAGGAGTTCAAGGACACTTTTTATAAGAAATATTTTCCGATTGGAGCACGGGAAAAGAAAGAGAGAGAATTCATCAACCCAGAGCAAGGTTCGATGACTGTGGCCGCTTATGAGGCTAAGTTTTCGGAGCTATCACGCTTCGCTACTCACATAGTTGCCACCGAGGCAATGAAGGTGAGAAGGTTTGAGCAAGGGCTCAAAGATGTTATCATGGAGAAGGTTTTGGTTTTCAGGTACGCTACTTATCCGGAAGTAGTAGACAAAGCCTTATTGGTCGAGACGAATTCCGAGGCCATGTCCAAGAAGAGGGAGTTGGTGAGAGGCCAAGCCAGTAGTTTAGCACCTCCAGAGAGGCGGGCTCGTACCGGCCCTTATCAGTATGCGTGGCCAACACCACCGATGAGGCCATTTTATGTGCCTCCAATTCCACGACTGTACTTGCCTCAAGCACCGCGGCCTCAGGCTCTTCCAGCTCCATGACCAGTTGCACCTCAGGTGGTGAGGTATGCTCCACCTTCGGCCCCTCCGACCTATACACACGAGGTCTGCACTTCATGCGGCCGAAGGCACCCGGCAGGAGATTGCTGAAGGGCATCGGTCGGTTGTTTTCATTGTGGTCGCCAGGGCCATGTGATTAGGGATTGCCCCAGTCGGCATTTACCAGGCCAGTCTCAGGGGATTAGGCCCCCAGCACGCCCAGCAGGATCATACCAGGCGTCATCCCAGACTACCCGGTCTACACCACCGCCTCGTAAGGCGAACCAGGGGTGAGTTTTTACCTTGACAGAGGGTGATGCACTTGCATCTGATGATGTGGTGCAAGGTACGCGTTTAGAGTTATTCTTTTATCCGCGATTGTCATGTTATGCTTTACTCCTTGTGTACGTATGTGGCGTGCTATATATCTACCTACCTATATACATATGATGTGATGCATGGATTGACGCAACTAGTTGAAATTTCAGGAACCCTACTAGTCAACGAATGTTTGGCTAGAGTGTTGATTGATACCGGGTCTACTCATTTGTTAGTCTCGCCGAGCTTTTCAGAAGGCTTTTCTATGGAGCCTAGTCAACTAGAACCGGAGTTGGCCATTTCGACTCCTCTCGGCAAAACAGTGTTGACAAACAAAGTGTGTCGAAATAGTGTGGTTCAAGTGGGAAGCCACGAGTTGGCGGTTGATCTAATAGTTCTTGGATTCCAAGACTTTGACGTGATATTGGGAATGGATTGGTTAGCGGCACATCATGGGCATGTAGCTTGCTTTGAGAAAATGGTACTCTTCAATCCAGTAAAAGGAAAACCATTCCACTTTCGCGGGTTGAAAAGTAGAGATATTGCTCGTTTTACGGCGTTGAGCTTAGCTAACCCCGAGGCAAAGGACTCATCGACTATTCCGGTTGTGAGTGAATTCCTGGATGTATTTCCAGAGGAGTTGCCAGGATTGCCTCCAGACCGGGAGATTGAGTTTGTGTTCGAGCTTGCACCAGACACAGCTCCTATTTTTAGGGCTCCGTATAGAATGGCCCCTATTGAACTCAAGGAGTTGAAGACTCAGTTGGAGGAATTACAAGGCCTTGGTTTCATACGACCAAGTGTCTCACCGTGGGGTGCCCCGATACTATTCGTTAAGAAGAAGGATGGCTCGATGCGGATGTGCGTTGATTATCGGTAATTGAACAAAGTCACTATAAAGAATAGGTATCCATTGCCTAGAATTGATGACTTGTTCGATCAGTTGAAAGGAGCAAGATTTTTCTCGAAGATAGATCTTCGATCGGGCTATCACCAGTTGAAGATTAAGGCGGAAGATGTTCCCAAAACTGCCTTTCGGACTCGGTATGGACACTACAAGTTCTGGGTGATGCCTTTTGGCCTCACAAATGCACCGGCAGCTTTTACGGATTTAATGAACCGGGTGTTCCGGCCATACCTAGATCGATGCGTGATCGTGTTTGTCGACGATATCTTAGTGTATTCCCAGACACGGGAAGATCACATGCTGAGAGAGCACAAGCTGTACGCCAAACTTAGCAAGTGTGAGTTTTGGTTGGAAGAGGTGGCATTCCTAGGCCACGTTGTATCCACGGAAGGCATTTTGGTGGATCCGAAGAAGATAGAGGCAGTCATGAGTTGGGCGAGGCCCAAGGGTGTCACAGAGATACGCAGCTTCCTTAGGTTGGCAGGCTACTACAGGAGATTTGTAGAGGGTATCTCCAGCATTGCAGCACCACTCACTTACCTGACAAGGAAGAATGCAAAGTTTGTATGGAGCGACAAGTGTGAGATCAGTTTCACGGAACTGAAGAAGAGGCTTACTACAGCCCCTGTCCTTACTGTGCCATCCGGACCTTATGGGTATGAGGTGTATAGTGATGCCTCGCACGTTGTACTTGGGTGTGTACTCATGCAGCACAAGAAAGTCATTACCTATGCATCAAGGCAATTGAAGGAGCATGAGAAGAATTACCCCACGCACGACTTGGAGCTTGAGGCGATCGTGTTTGCACTTAAGATTTGGTGTCATTACCTTTATGGGGTGGAGTTCTATGTGTTCACGGATCACAAGAGTCTCAAGTATCACTTTTCCCAAAAAGAGCTAAATCTAAGGCAACGGCGTTGGATAGAATTTTTGAAAGACTATGATTGTACCATTCAATACCACTCGGGTAAAGCAAATGTAGTGGCTGATGCTTTGAGTAGAAGACCTTCGGGATTATTAGCACACATGTTGATGCAGGAATGGAAGCTACTTGAAGATTTGGCAAATCTGAACATTAGTGTGAATGACTCTGTCCGTAGTCCTATCTTGGCAAATGTCACAGTTCGGCCATACATTATAGATTTGATCCAAAAATACCAAGCCACGGATGCTGAATTGTTGGCTTATCGGGACAAGGAAGTTGCTAAGGGTAGTGAGGACTTCTCTCTCACTAGCCGAGGTGCTATCACATTCAAGGGAAGGCTGTGTGTCCCAGCCAATGCAGATCTTCGAAGAGAGATTATGGATGAAGCCCACCGGGCAAAGTACACTGTGCATCCTGGGGGTACGAAGATGTACAGGAACCTCAAGAGTCACTTTTGGTGGCGGAATATGAAGAGGGATGTTGCTGAATATGTGGCACGGTGCTTAGTGTGCCAACAGGTGAAAGCAGAACACATGCGACCCGCCAGTCTATTGTAATCTCTTCCTATTCGCGAGTGGAAATGGGAGAACATCTCCATGGACTTCATAGTTGGCTTGCTAAAGACGGCGAGGGGCTCAGATGCGATTTGGGTTGTGGTGGACCGTTTGACAAAGTTCGCGCATTTCTTACCTTACCGGACCACGTTCAATTCTAATCAGTTAGCTGCTCTGTACATCAAGGAAGTTGTTAGGCTACACGGGGTGCCAGTTAGTATTGTCTTAGATCGGGATCCGAGATTCACATCAAGATTCTGGAAGAGTTTTTGTCTTCGGGCTTGTATGCTGGATTTCAAAGGCAGTTGGGAAGAGCACTTGCCTTTGGTAGAGTTCGCCTACAACAATAGCTATCAGGCGAGTATCCAAATGGCTCCGTTCGAGGCTTTGTACGGGCGAAGTTACAGGTCTCCTCTCTACTGGGATGAGGTAGGAGAAAGGAAGGTACTAGATCTGGAGTTGATTGAGCAAACTACGGGCATAGTCAAAATCATCTGGGATCGGTTGAAAGCCGCTCAAGATCGTCAAAAGAGCTATGCGGACACGCGCCGAAGGGACTTGGAATTCCAGGTTGGGGATCGAGTCTTTGTGAAAGTATCTCCTAGCAAAGGGATTATGAGATTCGGCAAAAGAGGCAAGCTTAGTCCTCGCTATGTTGGACCGTTTGAGATTATCACACGGGTTGGTGAAGTTGCTTATCGAGTAGCTCTTCCACCTCACATGGCCGCGGTTCACAACGTTTTCCATGTGTCTATGCTTCGGAAGTACATTGCGGACCCTTCGTATGTCATAGACTTGGAACCGTTGGAAATTCGAGAGGATCTCACTTTAGTTGAGAGGCCGCTCTATATATTGGATCAGAGAGATCAAGTCCTTCGCAACAAGACAATTCCGTTGGTCCTCGTGCAGTGGCAACATCACGCCCGAGAAGAGGCTACATGGGAGCATGAAGCCGAAGTCAAAGCGAAGTACCCAGAATTGTTTGAATTAGTTTTGTATAGGTTGGGTATGTAACTTGTAAATTTGTTTTGTTTTGTAATGCATGTCCCGTCCGAATTTCGGGGATGAAATTTTTATAAGGGGGGGAGGATGTAGAGCCCCGGAATTTTTCATGTTTTATGCATGGCACTTTCGTAGCCAAATTTGCCTTTAAAGTAGTGCAATTAATAAGTAAGGAAGAAATTAGAAATTCCAAAATATCAGAAATATTCCTTTTCGAAGTACAAACCCAACGCAAGTTGAATCGTCAAAATCCGATGAACGAGTCAAAAGATATGGCCAAAACAATTTGGACCTGTAGAGCACCGATCGCTCGGTCCATGGAGCGATCGATCGGTCCAAAACCGATCGATCGATAGCTATCGACCGGTCAAGATTTTTGTATGGGGAAATTTTCCAGAGAGTAGATTTGTGGCCGATCGCTCGGTTAGGAAACCGGTCGATCGGTAGGCAACTGATCGCTCGATATCGACCACCGATCGATCGGTGTATCGCGATTTGCAGAAATTTTAGTAAGGGTGTTTCTGTCTTTTGGCGTTTCACTCTTGCCTTAAGAGTCTTGCCCGAGCCTTTAGGGCTCATTTACAACACTTAAGAGATTAAAGAGATAGGAGAGAAGAGGAAAGGGGTTTTCCAAAACCTAGGTTTTCATTTGGGGAGAAATCAAAGGGCTTAAGACCCTAGATCAACCCCAAGCCCGTTTTCTCCAAGATCAAGGCTCAAGCATTTGAGGAGCTCGTGATCCAAGCTAGGGTAGCAGCTACACGCACGTTTTTGGAGGAGTTTTCTTCCTCATTGATCAAGGTCGGTACTTCTTACTACCCCTAGTCATAGCTCCTCTTTTCCTTTATTTTCTCCTTGTTTCCTTCCTTTGTTCATGTGGTATGAGTTTGGAAGTGTGAACGTGGTGAATGGAGATGATATAGGCGATTGGATGCCAATGGTTGTGTTGTGATGATTGAAACGGGGGATGGTATTGTATCCATAATAAACACACATTTATGATGTGAGTAAACTCACCTAGAAAAGCATGATTTAGGTTTAAATGAATAATGAATAATGAACACCCCATGTTTGATGAAATGCCAAGGTGAATAAAGTGAGTTATAAATTAAGAAATGCATGCTTAATTATTCATGAAATTCCTAGGGCCTATGATAGCGTGTTTTCTTGCTTTCCCTAAATGATTTGAATATTGCATTGCTCAATCATTGAAGTTATATGTGTTGTGAATTACCCAAATGTCATATTTAAATTTAAATGCAAGTATGTGCACGATTCCCACGTGCACGACATGCATGACATGATTTACCGAGGTTTTCAAGAACATGGTTAGAGGTGGGACATATCCTACGATATGGTCAACCTCACTTTTCACAAGAAAACAAGAACAAACATTCCACGAGGGGTCTCCCCTCACTCACAAGTGCATAGCATAAAGAAGGGCCTCCCTTCCCTCGCAAGTACATACATACATATCATGAAGAAGGGTCTCCCTTCCCTCTCAAGTGCATTGCATAAAGAAGGGTCTCCCTTGCCTCTCAAGGCATCTCACAAGGACATCTCACAAGTGTATCTCACAAGTTACATGATCAGAAGCAAGCACGCATGACATGGCACGATATACAAGAATCAAGCAAGATAGACAAGACGAGTTTTCAAGCACGAAAATGGTACCTTAAGTCATGTCAAGCGCACGGTGTTTTCAAGGGTTTTATCAGCTTTTATGAATGCAAGCATGAGTATATACTGCTTTAACCTTATTGTTATGATATGAATTATTCCTTCTTTATATGTGTGAATTGTTTCCTGCTCTATGTATTGCTATCTGTATGCTATGACTATCGGTTAGTATTTGGTACCCGCTGAGTATTCCATGCTCAACCGTACTTCTTCTGTCGGCAGGTGCTAGCGGAGCGGCTACTCCTTTTGACATCTATGCTCCCAGCCCATGGGTGGAGGAGGAGTACGTCGAGGAACCTTTAGAGGAACATCCCCACTGTCTTTTGGTTGCCTTTCTGTATAAACTTGGATTTACGTATGTATATACATAGAGGTTTGGTAGACTTCCGCTGTACCATGTTAGAGTATGTTTTCGCTGTTTTTGTCCTCTATCGTATATGTTCTGTGGGTTTTGCAGGTTGGTTTGTCAAGCAAGTCTTGATTAGTCATCCAAAGTTCACTCTAACTCCTAGGGTGGGTTTTGGGTCGCGACAGAAGTGGTATCAGAGCTTAGGCATTAGGTCTCTAGGGTCACTTAGAATCTAATACCACGGCTTGGCAAGGGCATATGTCACGAAACAAGTTAGGAAGGAGGTAAGTTGGAAGCGAGTCTTGATCCAAGTGAAAGACTAAACTTTAGTCTTAGTCAAAATGGTTGTTTCAACCAAGTACGAGTCTTAGGAACGCTAGAACACCAAGGTATAATATTATAAATACACCGATGGTTGTGATGCGATGTATATTAGTATTATATTATTGTCACGACCCAAAACCCACCCTAGGAGTTAGAGTGAACTTTTGATGACTAATCATGGCTTACATGACTTGCTTGAAAAACCAACCTGCAAAAACCCACAGAGCATATACAATAGAGGATATAAACAGCGGAAACATACTCTAACATAGCACAGCGGAAGTCTAAACAAACCTCTATGTATATACGAATCCAAGTTTATACAAAAGGAATCCAAAAGAAAGTGCGGACAGGCCCGCCAAAATACATGAATGTATATCTCTCATCTCACCCACAGCTATTCACTATGAATCTACAACCACCTAATGGTAACCCTCTACTGGAGGTTCCTCCAAAGGTTCCTCGACGTACTCCTCCTCCACCCAAGGGCTTGGAGCACAGACATCAAAAGGAGCAGCTGCTCC
Source organism: Tetracentron sinense (assembly GCA_015143295.1). NCBI lineage: Eukaryota > Viridiplantae > Streptophyta > Magnoliopsida > Trochodendrales > Trochodendraceae > Tetracentron > Tetracentron sinense. The sequence goes on along the minus strand of CM026559.1, from coordinate 16,753,258 downwards.
GCCATCACCTGCCGACATAAGAAGTACGGCTGAGCATGGAATACTCAGCAGGTACCAAGCATTAACCAACAGTTATAGCATACGGATAGCATACATAAAGCAGGAAACAATTCACGCATATAAAGCAGAAATGATTCATATCATGACAATAAAGTAAAGAAATATAATTCATCATGTTTGCAATCATAAAAGCCGGTAAAACCCTTGAAATCTTGTGCACTTGACTTGACTGAAATTACACTTTTTAAGCTTGAAACCTTGTCTACCGTGTCATGCGTGTCATGCTTGTATCATGCGTGTCATGTCATTCCATGCGTGTATCATGCTTACTTGTTCTGAAAAGTAATCTACTTGTGAGGGAAGGGAGACCCTTCTTCCTAGAATGCTCATGCTTGTCATGCTATGTCATGTCATGCTTACTCGGAAAAGTAAACTACTTGTGAGGGAAGGGAGACCCTTCTTCCTAGAATGCTCATGCTTGTCCTTCCACTTGTGAGATTCACTTGTGAGATGTCCTTGTGAGATGCACTTGCGAGGGAAGGGAGACCCTTCTTATGAAAATGCATGATTGTCTTGTCCTTGCCAAAAGCGAGGTAAAACATATCGTAGGATATGCCCCACCTCTAAATCCCATTATTGAAAATATGATAAATCATGTCATGTATGCGTGCTCGTGAGGTCGTGTGCATACTTGCATTTGGAATTAAATATGGCATTTGAGTAATTCATAACACATAACATCAATGATTTGAGCAATTTAATATTCATATCATTTAGGGAAAGTGAACAATCACACTATCATGACCCTAGCAATTTCCATAAACCTTAAACATGCATTTTCTTAATTTATTATTCATTTTATTCACCTTAGCATTTCATCAAACATGGTGCATTCATTATTTATTAACTCTACAACATGCTTTTCTAGGTGGGTTTTACTCACATCACATATGTATATTCATTATGGGTACAATGCCCCCCCGTTCATCCATCACATCAATACACACGGCATCCAATCGCCCACATTCATCTCCATTCACCATTCACCATTCACAACCCATCTCATAATACATGGATGTATAAAGGAAACACAAAGAAAATAAAGGAAAAGAAGAACTATAACTAGGAGGGTAGCAAGAAGTACCGACCTTGATCAATGAGGAAGAAAACTCCTCCAAGAACGTTCGTGAGGCGCTGCCCTAGCTTGGAGAAACTCCTCCTCGCGTGCTTGAATCAAAATCTTGAAGTAATCTAAGCTTGAGGTGATTGTGGGTCTTAAAAACCCCTTTGATTTCTCCCCAAAAGTAAACCCTAGGTTAGAAATTGCCCTGTCCTCTTTCTCTAACTCTTAATGTCTCTAAGTGTGGTAAATGAGCCCTAAAAGGCTCAGGCATCCCTTAAGAATAAAGAGTGAAACGCCAAAAGACCGAAACACCCTTACTGAAATTTTTGCAAAAACACGAAGACCGAGCGATCGGTGGTTATGACCAATCGATCGGTTTCCTACCGAGCGATCGGTGTGTTGACCGAGCTCTCAAGCAAAAATTAACTCTCTGGAAAATTTCCCCATACAAAAATCTTGATCGGTCGATAGCTACCGATCGATCGGTTTTGGACCGATCGATCACTCCATGGACCGAGCGATCGGTTGCCTGCAGGTCCAAACTGTTTTGGCCATATCTTTTGACTCGCTCGTCGGATTTCGACGATTCAACTTGCGTTGGGTTCGTACTTCGAAAAGGAACATTTCTGACATTTCGGAATTTCTAATTTCTTCCTTATTTATTAATCGTAATACTTTAACGGCAAATTGGCTATGAAAGTACCATGTATTAAGCATGAAAAAGTCCGGGGCTCTACAATTATACACATAATACCACTTGAATTATTGTGAAATGGAAATGCTATTGATATTCGCTTAAAAGTGTTTGTTTTTCACGATTATCCTTTTAGCATTATCGCAATCTTTTACGTAAAACTTGCATTTTTACAAACTTTTCTACGTAAGAGTTCCCTCCATTGCATAACACACACATTTCTGGTAAAAATGGTATATTTGCATAGTTTAAACACATTTCTGAAAATCTACATACTGAGCCATTTCAATAAACTCTCATTACGTGTTTTAACTGTCTCAGGAACCCTAACTGGACGATTTTCAAGGACCGGAGGTCGTAGTTAAGCATCAAAGCCCATTACTGAAGACTAAAGAGCCAACAGGCTATACCAAGTAGATGCAGACCAAGTATGGGCTAAGCCAAGAGATCACAATTACATAATGAGGCCTAGGGAGCTGAAGAGTCAATTTCCAAGAAAGAGGACTTGAGTAATAAAGATCACTATACAAGATAAAGGAGAAAAGCTTGCTTAGTTGGTGAAATCTATGGGAGTCTGTGTTAGAGACCAGGGTTCAAAACCCTCTGCCATCATTTTCTCTTTTTTTTTTTTAATTTCTCAAAACTCTAATCTCTCTCTCCTAATCACATCCGTCCTACCTTAATCATCTTAGCCGTCCATCCTTACTTTTCAAAACCCTAGTTAGTTCAAAAACCCTAATCCCATCTCTTTTTCCTAAACCTAGCCACCACCTTCTAGTAAATCTTAGCCACCCATATCACCAAACTCTAATCCTAGCCACCCATCTCATTTTCTTTCAAAACCCTAATCCCCTTCCATTTCTTACTTTCTTTCCTAATTTCTCTCCCATCCTAACAACTCACTTTTCAAAAGTGAAACCCTAATTTCTCTTTTTCTCTACGAAATCCTAGCCGTCCATCTCATCACACCCTCTTTCTCTCCAAACCCTAACTATGATCCTATATAACCTACACCATCTCTTCCTCTAAAAATGGTTCTTTCCCCCCTAACTTCTCTTCTCATCTCTCTCTCATTTCTCAACCCCTTTTCTCTCTCTCTCTCTCTCTCTCTCATCTCACGGCTCTCTCTCTCACCTAAGGAGTTCTAAGGTCTCCGCAAGCTCACGGCATCACCATTGTCTCGCGCATCTCTTCACGGCCGGCCCTACGCCTAGGGCTCTCACCATTTGTTTTCTTTTTATTTTTTTCTTATTATTTGATGTTATTGCATTTAATTCAAATTTTGTAGGTGACTTTTTAATTCAATAAATAAATTTTCATATTTGTTATTTCATGCTTGCCATCTTTCATTGTTTAATTTGATGCTTTTATTTCATTTCATTAGTAGTTCTTGATAATCTCTTAAAAAAAAATTTTAAAAAAAAAATTAATCCACCCTTCTCATCTCTCCACCATTTTAATCTTTTTATTTTTTTTATTTTCTTTATTGCACTAACCCTACCTACCATTCCGTGTGGAATAGGGAATGATTTCACCTGCACCGCCTTACTCGACTTAGGAGCCAGTGTGAATCTCCTACCTTACTCAGTCTATCAGCAGTTAGGCTTAAAGGACATGAAGCCTACTAGGGTCACATTAAAACTTGCGGACCAATCTATAAAGATCCCTAGAGGTATCATTGAGGATGTCTTAGTAAAAGTTGCAGACTTTTACTATCCAGTCGATTTCATCATTCTCGACACAGAACCATGTCCGGATAATAGGATACCTGTCATTTTGGGCAGACCTTTCCTAGCTACTACTGATGCACACATAGGGTGTAGGGATGGGAACATGTCGATCACTTTTGGCAACCTCAAAGCCGAGGTCAACATCTTTCGCTTAATGCACCAACCTACCGATGTCGACATGGTTGAGGAAATGTGTGCTGTTGAGAGTGTCTAACTCAGGACTCTCCCGAAGACATACTTCGTCAGTGTCTTGAACACTTTGGGGCTGATTTTCAATCTGAAATAGCCATTTCCGAAGTCAATGATCTCTTAGAGTCTACTCCTTTGATTTCTACTCCTGCTCCACTCAATGAGTTTGAGCCTTTGATTACCTTGGATAGAGAACCACTTTCCATCCTCTCTGTATCCACTGAGATCGAATCCACTGATGCCTCAGTGCCTAAGCTTGAACTGAAACCTCTTCCTTTAGAGCTCACATATGCTTACCTTGGACCAGAGGAAACTTATCCCATCATCATCGCATCTGCTCTCTCTGAATTCCAAAGAGAGAAACTTCTAAAATTGTTGAAAAAGCACAAGACCGCCATTGGTTGGACGATCGATGACTTTCATGGGATAAACCCTTCTGTTTGCCAACACCATATCTATCTGGAAGATGATTCCAGGACTTCTAGGGAGCCTCAAAGGAGGCTAAATCCTATTCTAAAGGAAGTTGTCCGGGTTGAAATCCTTAAACTGCTGGATGCAGGAATCATCTATCCCATCTCGGACAGCAAATGGGTCAGTCCTATTCATGTTGTGCCCAAGAAAGCAGGATTCACAGTGGTGGAAAATGAGAAGTAGGAAATGGTCACCCAACGACTAAAGAAAGGTTGGAGAGTTTGTATTGATTATAGAAAACTCAACACCAACACTAGGAAAGACCATTTTCAGCTACCCGTTATTGATCAGATGTTGGAAAGATTGGCTAGTCACTCCTTCTACTGCTTCTTAGATGGATACTCAGGATACAATCAAATACCCATCGCCCCTGAGGACCAAGAGAAAACCACTTTCACCTGTCCTTTCGGCACATTTGCCTATCGTCGCATGCCCTTTGGCCTCTGCAATGCACCTGCGACTTTTCAAAGATGCATGACTAGCATTTTTAGTGACATGATAGAGAGATTTCTTGAAGTATTCATGGACGACTTCTCTGTTTTTGGATCATCTTTTGATGAGTGTCTCCATCACCTCAGTCTGGTTTTAGAGCGGTGTCAAGACAAACGCCTTGTCCTAAATTGGGAGAAATGCCACTTCATGGTGAAGAAAGGCATAGTTTTGGGCCATGTGATATCCGATCAAGGGATCGAGGTTGATAAGGCAAAGATAGATGTTATCTCTACTCTACCAATCCCTAAGTCTGTTCGTGACATTCGATCTTTCCTCGGACATGCTGGTTTTTATTGGAGATTTATCAAGGATTTTTCTCAAATCACTCGTCCTTTGTGTAGTCTCTTGGCTAAGGATAGCCCTTTTGATTTCAACACCAAGTGTATAACTGCATTTGAGCGCCTCAAATCTGAGCTCACCTCTGCTCCTATCATTCGTCCTCCCGATTGGACCCTTCCTTTCGAAGTGATGTGTGATGCTTCCGATTATGCCTTAGGTGCAGTTCTAGGGCAGAGAGTCAACAAGCTGCCACATGTCATATACAATGCCAGCAAGACTTTAACTTCAGCACAACTGAATTATTCCACCACTGAGAAAGAGCTCTTGGCTGTAGTATTTGCCTTGGATAAATTCAGATCTTATTTACTTGACACAAAGGTCATAGTCTACTCAGATCATGCAGCACTGCGCTATCTTCTTTCCAAGAAGGATACCAAACCCAGGCTGATTCGTTGGATTCTTTTATTACAAGAATTTGATCTAGAAATTCAGGACAAAAAAGGAACTGAGAATGTGGTCGCTGACCATTTATCTCGACTGACTGTAGAGTCCATCTCTGAACCTCTACCAATCCTTGAGACCTTTCCTGACGAACAACTGTTCGCGGTCTCGGATTCTCCGTGGTATGCTGACATTGTCAACTATCTCGTGACTGAAGCCATTCCTTCCCACTGGTCTAAACAAGATAAACATCAATTCTTGGCTAGGGTGAAGAACTACTCATGGGACGACCTTTATCTCTATAAGTATTGTCCAGATCAGCTCCTTCGTCTGTGTGTCCCTGAGTCTGAGCAATTGAATATTCTCTCCTCTTGTCATGATCAGCCCTGTGGTGGTCATTTCAGCACTAAAAAGACTGCAGAGAAAGTTCTACAGTGTGGATTCTACTGGCCATCTCTCTTTCGAGATGCACATGTCTACTCCAAGGCCTGCCCAAATTGTCAACATCTAGGCAGAATTTCTCAGAGAAACATGATGCCCCTCACACCTATTCAGGTTGATGAGATTTTTGATATTTGGGGCATCGACTTCATGGGACCATTTCCGATCTCACATGGTTTCCAGTATATTCTCCTTGTGGTCGATTATGTCTCTAAATGGATAGAGGCAATTCCCACATAAGCCAATGACCATAGAGTTGTGGTTAGATTTCTTAAAGAGAACATCTTCGCTCGATTCGGAGCCCCCAAAGCTATCATCAGTGATGGGGGAAAACATTTCTGCAATAGGGTCTTTGAGCATCTTCTAAAAAAGTATGGGGTCACCCACAAGGTCGCCCTTGCTTATCATCCTCAGACTAGTGGTCAGGTAGAAGTCTCCAACCATCAGATAAAGCAAATCTTAGAGAAAACAGTCAATACAACTCGTAAAGACTGGTTCACTCATCTTACTGACTCTCTATGGGCCTACCGTACTGCTTTCAAGACCCCTCTCAATATGTCTCCGTATCGATTGGTTTTTGGGAAACCGTGCCACCTCCCTGTCGAGTTAGAGCATCGTGCCCTCTGGGCCATTAAAAAGCTCAATTTTGACTTAAACTCTGCAGGCGAGGAGAGGAAACTGCAACTCAATGAGTTGGATGAATTACGAAATCATGCTTATAGTTTGTCGAAGCAATACAAAGAACAAATGAAAAGGATTCACGACAAGAGCTGTCGCGCCCCAAAACCCACCCTAGGAGTTAGAGTGAACTTTGGACGACTAATCATGACTTGCTTGACAACTAACCTGCAAAACCCACAGAGCATATACGATAGAGGACAAAACAGCGGAAACATGCTCTAACATGGCATAGCGGAAGTCTACCAAACCTCTATGTATATACATAATCAATCCAAGTTTATACAAAAAGAATCCAAAAGAAAGTGCGGACATGCCCGCCAAAATACATAAATCTGACTCTCGTCTCACCCACAGCTAATCTACTCAGAATCTACAACCACCTATTGGTAACCCTCTACTGGAGGTTCCTCCAAAGGCTCCTCGACATACTCCTCCTCCACCCATGGACCAGGAGCACAAACATCAAATGGAGTAGCAGCTCCCTCAGAACCTGCCGACATAAGAAGTACGGCTGAGCATGGAATACTCAGCGGGTACTGAATACTAACCAACAATTATAGCATAAACATGGCAATACATAATCAGGAGAAATTCATATTTGTCACACGGAAACAATTTATATCATACAAGGAAGTAAAGCAATTTATAATCATGCTTGAAACTCGTAGAAAACCGATAAATCCTCTTGAAAACATCGTGCACCTGACTTGACTTGAAATATCTTTTCGTACGTGAAAGCTTGTCTTGTTTATCTTGCTTGATTCTTGTATGTCATGTCATGTCATGCATGCTTGCTTGTGATCATGTAACTTGTGAGATGCACTTGTGAGATGCCTTGAGAGGGAAGGGAGACCCTTCTTTATGCAATGCACTTGCGAGGGAAGGGAGACCCTTCTTCATGATATGCACTTGTGAGTGAGGGGAGACCCCTCGTGGAATGTTGGTTCTTGTCTTCTTGTGAAAAGCGAGGTAAAACATATCGTAGGATATGTCCCACCTCTAACCATGTTCTTGAAAACCTCGATAAATCATGCCATGCATGCCGTGCTCGTGGGAACCGTGTACATACTTGCATTCAAATTTAAAGATGACATTTGGGTAATTTCACAACACATATAGCATCAAAGATTGAGTAATGTAATATTCATAGTATTATGGGAAAGCAGGAAACACACTATCATAGTCCCTAGCAATATTCATAATTTATTAGGCATGCATTTCCAGATTTTTAGCTCACTGTATTCACCTTGGCATTTCATCAAACATGGTATGTTCATTTTGGATTTATCCTACAACATGCTTTTCTAGATGGGTTTTACTCAAATCATACATGTACGTTCATTATTGGAACAATGCCCTTCCCCATTTGTTCATCACACACAACCATTGGCATCCAATCGCCCATCCCATCTCCATTCACCATTCACCATTCACCATTCACCATTTACCATTTACCATTTACTATTTACCATTCATCCATCTCATAGCACATGTGTAAATGAAAGAAAATGAAGAGGAAAGAAGGGGAAAGAGGAACTATAACTAGGAGGGTAGTAAAAAGTACCGACCTCGAAGAAATGAGGAAGAAACCCCTTTCCAAAACGACTGTGTAGCTGCTGCCCTAGTTTGAGGAGATGCTCCTCACGAGTTTGTGCCTTGATCTTGAAGAAAAACGGGCTGGAGGTTGATCTAGGGTTTCAAACCATTCGATTTCTCTCCCAAATGGAAACCCTAGGTTGGAATCGCCTTCTCCTCTTTCTTCTATTCTCTCAAACTCTTTAAGTGTCGAATGATGCCCTAAAGGCTCAGATTAAACTCTTAAGGTAAGAGTGAACTGACCAAAAGACCGAAATACCCTTATTGGGATTTCTGTGAATAGTGTTGTGAATAGTGCCAACTCGTGGTGCTGTGAATAGTGTCAACTCGTGGTCCGTGAATAGTGCCACTCGTGGTGCTTGTGAATAGTGCCACTCGTGGTCCGTGAATAGTGCCACTCGTGGTGCCATGAATAGTACAACTCGTGGTGGCGTGAATAGTGCCAACTCGTGGTGGCGTGAATAGTGCCAACTCGTGGTGCCATGAATAGTGCAAACCCGTGGTGGCGTGAATAGTGCCACTCGTGGTCCGTGAATAGTGCAACTCGTGGTGCCATGAATAGTGCAAACTCGTGGTGGCGTGAATAGTGCCAACTCGTGGTGCCATGAATAGTGCAAACCCGTGGTGGCGTGAATAGTGCCACTCGTGGTGCCATGAATAGTGCAAACCCGTGGTGGCGTGAATAGTGCCAACTCGTGGTGCCATGAATAGTGCAAACCCGTGGTGGCGTGAATAGTGCCACTCGTGGTGCCATGAATAGTGCAAACCCGTGGTGGCGTGAATAGTGCCACTCGTGGTCCGTGAATAGTGCAACTCGTGGTGGCGTGATTAGTGCCAACTCGTGGTCCGTGAATAGTGCAACTCGTGGTGCCATGATTAGTGCCAACTCGTGGTCCGTTGTCAAGGGTGACGAACCCGTTGTCACGTCGTCTCATGTACAGCGTGCCCGTGGTGAGTTGTACAACGTACCCGTGGTGAGCTGTACAACGGATGCACACAGTATACGTTTTCCTACAGGTACAGACTGTTTTGGCCATATCTTTCGACTCGTTCGTCCGATTTTGACGATTCAACTTGCGTTGTGTTCGTACTTCGAAGAGGAACAATTCTGGCATTTCGAAATTTCCAAATTCTTCCTCATTTATTAATCATACCTCTTAAAAAGGCAAGATGACAACGAAAGTTTCATGTATTAAGCATGAAAAAGTCTGGGGCTCTACATCCTCCCCCCCTTACAAAAATTTCGTCCTCGAAATTCAGACACTACTTGCATTACAAATCAAAAAGAACATTACAAGTCATATACAGACTTCACACAGAAACTCATTCAAGTAATTCTGGGTGCTTTGCTTTGACTTCGGCTTCACGCTCCCATGTAGCTTCTTCCCGAGCATGGTGTTGCCATTGCACAAGAACCAAAGGGATTGTCTTGTTGCGAAGCACTTGATTCCTTCGATCTAAAATCTGGACTGGCTTTTCAATCAATGTGAGGTCCTCTCGAATCTCCAACTGTTCCAAGTCTATGACATGCGAAGGATCCGCAAGATACTTCCGAAGCATGGACACATGGAAGACGTTATGAACTGTAGCCATGTGAGATGGAAGAGCTACTCGATAAGCAACTTCACCAATCCGCGTGATAATCTCAAAAGGCCCAACATACCGAGGACTGAGCTTGCCTCGCTTCCCAAATCTCATGATCCCTTTGCTAGGCGATACTTTCACAAAAACTTGATCCCCTACTTGAAATTTCAAGTCCCTACGGCGTGTGTCCGCATAACTTTTCTGGCGATCTTGAGCGGCTTTCAATCGATCCCGGATGATCTTAACTGTGTTTGCAGTTTGCTCAATCAACTCCGGACCAAGCACTTTCCTTTCTCCTACCTCATCCCAATAGAGAGGAGACCTACAACTTCGCCCATACAAGGCCTCAAATGGTGCCATTTGAATACTTGCCTGATAGCTGTTATTATAAGCGAATTCAACCAAAGGCAAGTGCTCTTCCCAACTGCCTCTGAAATCTAACATACAAGCTCGAAGCATGTCTTCAATGACTTGGTTCACTCTCTCGGTTTGTCCATCCGTTTGTGGATGAAAGGCGGTGCTGAAATCAAGTTGGGAACCCATAGCCTCTTGGAAACTTTTCCAAAATCTTGACGTGAATCTTGGATCCCGATCTGACACAATACTGACTGGCACCCCATGTAGTCTAACTACTTCCTTGATGTATAGTGCAGCCAACTGACTAGAGTTGAAGGTAGTACGGTAGGGTAAGAAATGAGCGGACTTTGTCAAACGATCCACTACTACCCATATCGCATCTGAGCCCCTTGCCGTCTTTGGCAAGCCAACTATGAAATCCATGGATATGTTCTCCCATTTCCACTCGGGAATAGGAAGGGAATGTAATAGACCGGCGGGTCGCATGTGTTCTGCTTTCACTTGTTGACACACCAAGCACCGTGCTACATATTCCGCAACATCCCTCTTCATATTCCGCCACCAAAAGTGACTCTTGAGGTTCCGGTACATCTTTGTACCCCCTGGATGCACTGTGTACTTCGAACGATGTGCCTCATCCATGATCTCTCGTCGAAGATCTGCGTTGGCCGGAACACACAACCTTCCTTTGAATGTGATAGCACCCCGACTAGTGAGAGAGAAGTCCTCACTACCTTTAGCAACTTCCTTGTCCCGATAAGCCGACAATTCAGCATCCATGTCTTGATATTCTTGGATCAAATCTATAATGTACGGCCGAACCGTAACATTTGCCAAGGTAGGACCACGGACAGAGTCATTCACACTGATGTCCAGATTTGCCAAATCTTCTAGTAGCTTCCATTCTTGAACCAACATATGTGCTAACAACCCTTGAGGTCTTCTACTCAAAGCATCTGCCACTATATTTGCTTTACCCGGGTGGTATTGAATGGTACAATCATAGTCTTTCAAAAATTCCATCCAACGCCGTTGCCTTAGATTCAGCTCCTTTTGGGAAAAGAGATACTTGAGACTCTTGTGATCAGTGAACACATAGAACTCCACCCCATAAAGGTAATGACGCCAAATCTTAAGTGCAAACACGACCGCCGCAAGCTCCAAGTCGTGCGTGGGATAATTCTTCTCATGCTCCTTCAACTGCCTTGATGCATAGGCAATGACTTTCTTGTGTTGCATAAGCACACATCCAAGTCCAACGTGTGAGGCATCACTGTAAACCTCATACCCAAGAGGTCCGGATGGCACTGTAAGGACAGGAGCTGTAGTAAGCCTCTTCTTCAGTTCCGTGAAACTGATCTCGCACTTATCACTCCATACAAACTTGGCATTCTTCCTTGTCAGGTAAGTGAGCGGTGCTGCAAGGCTAGAGAAACCCTCTACGAATCTCCTGTAGTAGCCTGCCAACCCAAGAAAGCTGCGTATCTCGGTAACACTCTTGGGCCTCGCCCAACTCATAACTGCTTCGATCTTCTTCGGATCCACCGAGATACCTTCTGCAGAAACCACGTGGCCTAGGAATGCCACCTCTTCCAACCAAAACTCACACTTGCTAAGTTTGGCGTATAGCTTGTGTTCTCTTAGCATCTCCAAAGCAAGGCATAGGTCGCGTGTGTGATCTTCCCGTGTCTGGGAATAGACCAAGATGTCATCAACAAATACAATCACGCACCTATCAAGATATGGCCGGAACACCCGGTTCATCAAATCCATAAAGGCTGCCGGCGCGTTCGTGAGTCCAAAAGGCATCACCAAGAACTCGTAGTGCCCATACCGAGTCCTGAAAGCAGTTTTGGGAACATCTTCCACCTTAATCTTCAACTGGTGATAACCCGATCGAAGATCTATCTTCGAGAAAAATCTCGCTCCCTTCAACTGATCGAACAAGTCATCAATCCTAGGCAAGGGATACCTATTCTTTATGGTGACTTTGTTCAATTGTCGGTAATCGACACACATCCGCATCGAGCCATCTTTCTTCTTAACAAACAACACCGGGGCACCCCACGGTGAGACACTTGGTCGAATGAAACCAAGGCCTTGTAATTCCTCCAACTGAGTCTTCAACTCCTTGAGTTCAATAGGGGCCATTCTATATGGAGCTCTGAAAACAGGAGCTGTGCCTGGTGCAAGCTCGATCACAAACTCAATCTCCCTATCTGGAGGCAATCCTGGCAGCTCTTCTGGAAATACATCCAGGAATTCACTCACAACCGGAATAGTCGATGAGTCCTTTGCTTCAGGGTTAGCTAAGCTCAACGCCGCAAAGCGGGCAATGTCTCTACTTCTCAACCCTCGAAAGTGAAATGGTTTTCCTTCTACCGGCTTGAAGAGTACCATTTTCTCAAAGCAAGCTACATGCCCATGATGTGCTGCTAACCAATCCATTCCCAATATAACATCAAAGTCTTGGAATCCAAGGACGATGAGATCAACTGCCAACTCGTGGCTCCCAACTTGGACCACACTATCTCCATACACTTTATCTGCCAATACTGTTTTGCCGAGAGGAGTCGAAATGGCTAACTCCAGTTCTAGCTGACTTGGCTCTACAGAAAAGCCTTCTGAAAAACTCGGCGAGACAAATGAATGAGTAGACCCGGTATCAATCAACACTCGAGCCAAACACTCATTGACTAGTAGGGCTCCTGAAATTTTAGCTAGTTACGTCAATTCAAGCATCAACAGTGTATACACATAGGTATATACATACATAGCATACCAAGTACGTACACATGGGATAAAACATAACATAACCCTCACGAATAAGGAAAATAACTCCAAACGCGTACCTTGCACCACATCGTCAGATGCAAGTGCATCACCCTCTGTCAAGGCAAAAACTCGCCCCTGGTTCGCCTGGCGAGACTGTGGTGTAGACCGGGTAGTCTGAGATGACGCCTGATATGATCCTGCTGGGCGTGCTGGTGGACTAATCCCCTGAGACTGGCCTGATAAATGCCGACTGGGGCAATCCCTGATCATGTGGCCCTGGCGACCGCAATGATAACATCCACCAGATGCTCTTCGACAATCTCCTGCCGGATGCCTTTTGCCGCATGAAGTGCAGACCTCGTGTGTATAAGTCGGAGGGGCTGGAAGCGGAGCATACCTCATCGTTTGAGGTGCAACAGGCCGTGGGGCTGGAAGAGCCTGAGGTCTCGGTGCCTGAGGCACATACTGCCGTGGAGCTGGAGGCGCATAAGAAGGCCTCATCGATGGTGCTGGCCACGCATACTGATAACGAGTCCGCCTCTCTGGAGGTGCTGAACTGCTAGCTTGGCCTCTCGCCCACTCCCTCTTCTTGGACACTGTCTCTGAATTGGCCTCGACCAATAAGGCCTTGTCTACTACCTCAGGGTAGGTAGTATGCCTGAAAACGGACACCTTCTCCATAATCACATCCTTGAGCCCTTGCTCAAATCTCCTCGCCTTCATTGCCTCAGTAGCAACCATATGAGGCGCAAATCTCGACAACTCCGAGAACTTGGCCTCGTATTGTGCCACCGACATCAAACCTTGCTCAAGGTTGATGAATTCTCTCTCTTTCTTTTCCCGTGCTCCAATCGGAAAATACTTTTTGTAAAAAGTATCCTTGAACTCCTCCCAAGTCCAAGGTAGACCCTGCATGGTCAAATCTCTCGTCCTCAGTGCGGACAACCACCAATGGTGGGCTTCGCCTTCTAGCATGAAAGCTGCCCATGCTACCCTCTCCTCCTCTGTAGGTGAGAGGACCGTAAGGATCTTCTCCATCTGGAGGATCCATGCCTCCGCAGCAAGAGGGTCCACACTCCCATGGAATGGTGGAGGCCTCAATCTCCTGAATGCCTCAACTCCAGCGGTACGATGTACTGGAGCTGCGGGCGGTGGAGTAGGTGCCGCCGATGATGGTATAGCCTGTCGAGCCGCCAGTATGGCGAGTGTCTCAGCAATAGAGCCTAAGACTCGAGAGAGGTCCGGCTGCTCATCCTCATCCCGTGAAGAAGAGGAAGCTCTGGTATGAGGTCCACGACCCCGTGTGTTCCGTCTCATGACTCAAGTCCTGAGAATAATAACACCACATGAGTCTAACTTTAAACCACCGTTTACTTCAATGCCATTTCACAATAATCCAATTTGTATTAGTCGTATAATACTAATATACATCGCATTAAGTCATCAGAGTATTTATAATATTATACTTTGGTGTTCTAGCGTTCCTAAGGCTCGTACTTGGTTGAAACAACCATTTTGACTAAGACTAAAGTTTAGTCTTACACTTGGATCAAGACTCTCTTCCGACTTACTTTCTTCCTAACTTGTTTCCTGACATATGCTCTTGTCAAGCCGTGGTATAAGATTCTAAGTGACCCTAGAGACCTAAAGCCTAAGCTCTGATACCACTTCTGTCGCGCCCCAAAACCCACCCTAGGAGTTAGAGTGAACTTTGGACGACTAATCATGACTTGCTTGACAACTAACCTGCAAAACCCACAGAGCATATACGATAGAGGACAAAACAGCGGAAACATGCTCTAACATGGCATAGCGGAAGTCTACCAAACCTCTATGTATATACATAATCAATCCAAGTTTATACAAAAAGAATCCAAAAGAAAGTGCGGACATGCCCGCCAAAATACATAAATCTGACTCTCGTCTCACCCACAGCTAATCTACTCAGAATCTACAACCACCTATTGGTAACCCTCTACTGGAGGTTCCTCCAAAGGCTCCTCGACATACTCCTCCTCCACCCATGGACCAGGAGCACAAACATCAAATGGAGTAGCAGCTCCCTCAGAACCTGCCGACATAAGAAGTACGGCTGAGCATGGAATACTCAGCGGGTACTGAATACTAACCAACAATTATAGCATAAACATGGCAATACATAATCAGGAGAAATTCATATTTGTCACACGGAAACAATTTATATCATACAAGGAAGTAAAGCAATTTATAATCATGCTTGAAACTCGTAGAAAACCGATAAATCCTCTTGAAAACATCGTGCACCTGACTTGACTTGAAATATCTTTTCGTACGTGAAAGCTTGTCTTGTTTATCTTGCTTGATTCTTGTATGTCATGTCATGTCATGCATGCTTGCTTGTGATCATGTAACTTGTGAGATGCACTTGTGAGATGCCTTGAGAGGGAAGGGAGACCCTTCTTTATGCAATGCACTTGCGAGGGAAGGGAGACCCTTCTTCATGATATGCACTTGTGAGTGAGGGGAGACCCCTCGTGGAATGTTGGTTCTTGTCTTCTTGTGAAAAGCGAGGTAAAACATATCGTAGGATATGTCCCACCTCTAACCATGTTCTTGAAAACCTCGATAAATCATGCCATGCATGCCGTGCTCGTGGGAACCGTGTACATACTTGCATTCAAATTTAAAGATGACATTTGGGTAATTTCACAACACATATAGCATCAAAGATTGAGTAATGTAATATTCATAGTATTATGGGAAAGCAGGAAACACACTATCATAGTCCCTAGCAATATTCATAATTTATTAGGCATGCATTTCCAGATTTTTAGCTCACTGTGTTCACCTTGGCATTTCATCAAACATGGTATGTTCATTTTGGATTTATCCTACAACATGCTTTTCTAGATGGGTTTTACTCAAATCATACATGTACGTTCATTATTGGAACAATGCCCTTCCCCATTTGTTCATCACACACAACCATTGGCATCCAATCGCCCATCCCATCTCCATTCACCATTCACCATTCACCATTCACCATTCACCATTTACCATTTACCATTTACTATTTACCATTCATCCATCTCATAGCACATGTGTAAATGAAAGAAAATGAAGAGGAAAGAAGGGGAAAGAGGAACTATAACTAGGAGGGTAGTAAAAAGTACCGACCTCGAAGAAATGAGGAAGAAACCCCTTTCCAAAACGACTGTGTAGCTGCTGCCCTAGTTTGAGGAGATGCTCCTCACGAGTTTGTGCCTTGATCTTGAAGAAAAACGGGCTGGAGGTTGATCTAGGGTTTCAAACCATTCGATTTCTCTCCCAAATGGAAACCCTAGGTTGGAATCGCCTTCTCCTCTTTCTTCTATTCTCTCAAACTCTTTAAGTGTCGAATGATGCCCTAAAGGCTCAGATTAAACTCTTAAGGTAAGAGTGAACTGACCAAAAGACCGAAATACCCTTATTGGGATTTCTGTGAATAGTGTTGTGAATAGTGCCAACTCGTGGTGCTGTGAATAGTGTCAACTCGTGGTCCGTGAATAGTGCCACTCGTGGTGCTTGTGAATAGTGCCACTCGTGGTCCGTGAATAGTGCCACTCGTGGTGCCATGAATAGTACAACTCGTGGTGGCGTGAATAGTGCCAACTCGTGGTGGCGTGAATAGTGCCAACTCGTGGTGCCATGAATAGTGCAAACCCGTGGTGGCGTGAATAGTGCCACTCGTGGTCCGTGAATAGTGCAACTCGTGGTGCCATGAATAGTGCAAACTCGTGGTGGCGTGAATAGTGCCAACTCGTGGTGCCATGAATAGTGCAAACCCGTGGTGGCGTGAATAGTGCCACTCGTGGTGCCATGAATAGTGCAAACCCGTGGTGGCGTGAATAGTGCCAACTCGTGGTGCCATGAATAGTGCAAACCCGTGGTGGCGTGAATAGTGCCACTCGTGGTGCCATGAATAGTGCAAACCCGTGGTGGCGTGAATAGTGCCACTCGTGGTCCGTGAATAGTGCAACTCGTGGTGGCGTGATTAGTGCCAACTCGTGGTCCGTGAATAGTGCAACTCGTGGTGCCATGATTAGTGCCAACTCGTGGTCCGTTGTCAAGGGTGACGAACCCGTTGTCACGTCGTCTCATGTACAGCGTGCCCGTGGTGAGTTGTACAACGTACCCGTGGTGAGCTGTACAACGGATGCACACAGTATACGTTTTCCTACAGGTACAGACTGTTTTGGCCATATCTTTCGACTCGTTCGTCCGATTTTGACGATTCAACTTGCGTTGTGTTCGTACTTCGAAGAGGAACAATTCTGGCATTTCGAAATTTCCAAATTCTTCCTCATTTATTAATCATACCTCTTAAAAAGGCAAGATGACAACGAAAGTTTCATGTATTAAGCATGAAAAAGTCTGGGGCTCTACAAGAGCATTCTTAGAAAAGAGTTCCACCCTAGACAGAAAGTACTTATGTACAATTCTAGACTCCATATCTTTCCTGGGAAATTAAAATCTAGATGGTCCGGTCCATTCATTGTCACTGAGGTTAAGCCCTATGGGGCTGTCACTGTCAAGGATCCAACGGATAATTCCACTTTCCAAGTTAATGGTCAGCGTTTGAAACATTTCAATGAACTTGATGTTTCATCCATCCAAGCTGATGAGATTGATCTAATCGATCCTGTCTATGAAGACTGATGACTCACTCAGTCCCCATGTTTCCAACTTGTTTGGGGGTGCTTTTATGTACCCCCTTTGTGTCTGGCTGAAGACGTTAAACTTAGCGCTGTCGGAAAGGCAATTCCGAGATTCATGAGTCGCATGATTATTTTGGCACTATTTTTCAGGTTGTACGGATCTCATTACTTTTGCAGATACCTACCAGTGTACATTTTTGCCAAGCTAGTAATAACCTTCCTCAACTTTTGCATCTTATAGTCCACAGTCATATCTTTTTGTCTTGGTCATGAGTACCGAGGACGGTGCTATCTTTTGTTTGGGGGTGGTATTTTCCGGAACTCATGTTTTCCTTTTAAAAAAAAAAATAATAAATAAATAAATAAAATTGTTGTCTTTTGCTAAATCTTTGGAGCTTTAGAGACTGTGAAAGCTTCCGGCCTGTCCCGTAGGCCGCCTAGGAGGTAGAACTCTGGGTTTTGCGGGTATGATATATAGACTTATTTTCTTTTTATAAAAAAAAAAAGTTTTTCTAGTACTTTCAAAAATGTTTTCAAGTAACTTTACAATGATGAGACCAAAACTAACTGTTAGTCTACTTATTGAAAGGGATGTCATCTTTTGAAATACAAGTTAGCACTTAGTTCAGTACTACTTTGGATTGAGATGCTTAGAAAATTCAGATTCGGCACAAATTGCACAAAATAAACATCAGAGTCATCCTAAGTTCAGATTCTCTAGAGATCCTAAAAGAATATTTGAGGAGACCTAACCCAGTGAGTTTTGAGCATTCCATCATTTCAGAGGGTTATACAAAGATTCCGAGTCACAAGTTGACTCAAAATTTCTTCCAGCCCACACATATTCCTTTGAGAGATCTCATTAATTCTTGATTTGATCATTAAACTTGGAACGACATCAAACATTAGGTCATTACAAAAGAACTTTCTCTATATCCATTCAAAACATTAGACATGATAATGCAACCCTAGAAAATGATATAGGCCATGTTTGTAACCTGTCAGACTTTTTGGCTTACCTAACTTTTATATCTATAGAAAACCCTATTGAGCCTTTAATGAAAACCTTTTTTTGTCAACCCATTAACAGAAAACCCAATCCAGATAAGAAATATGACTAGCAACCCTATTTCTGAGAAGGATAAAAGAGTATGGGTACACCATGAAAGATAGAAATCAAGAAAAGAAAGAAAAACCAAGTGGGTTCGAACTGAAAAGAAAATATGGAAAGCTGAAATACAATATTGAGCAATCTCAACAAGATCGAAAAAAAAAAATGAAAGAAGGAAAAGAAAAAGGAACTGATGTTACGCCCTCAGGAGAAATTGTAAAGAATATTGAGATATCCTCTCAGAACTTTGAATCCTGTGTCTCTTTCTTTTCCTAAACCGATCTCAAGCCTCAATACAACCTATTAAAGTCCTACTTGATTCTAGGTTAGCACATTCATAAAATGTGGAGAATGGAGAAAGAGAAACTATAGAGTTTGATCTAACGTTCCGAGTGACATGATATTCCTATCATGAGATCTTATTTTCAATGTCCTCATTTCTAGACAATATGTGAGATATTTGCCTGTTTTCATCAACATATCTCCTCACATATAACTTGAGAGAAAAGAAATAAAACCATTTTCGAGTGATTCACTTTTGAGTGGTATACAAGTGAGAATTGAGGTCAAGACATACAATCTTAGAGGTGATCTGAAAATCTTTGCTACCGGATAATGATGATGTTGAATACACACACACGCTGAATCTGACTTTTCTTGTGCTAAGTGTCCATCTGTATTATTGTTGAAAATTACTGACTGAGTTCTAATTTGTAAATATTTTGTTACATCCTTGAAATAATTTGACAAACGAAGTTTTCTCTGAGTAATGAAAAATAGTGTGTAGCACGTGCCAAACCCTTTCAAGCTTCAATTTTTCGCACTAATTGCCAAGGACTGGCAATATGCTGGTTGGGGGTTATGATATTCGCTTAAAAGTGTTTGTTTTTCACGATTATCCTTTGAGCATTATCGCACTCTCCCACGTAAAACTTTTATTTTTAAAACTTTTCTACGTAAGAGTTTTCTCCATTGCATAGAACACACTTCTCTGATCAAAATGGTATATTTGCATAGTTTAAACACATTTTTGAAAGTCTAGATACTGAACCATTTCGATGAAATCTCATTATGTGTTTTAACTATCTCAGGAACTCTAACTGGACAATTCCCAAGGACCGGAGACCGTAGTTAAGCATCAAAGCCCATTACCGAAGACTAAAGAGCCAACAGGCTATACCAAGTAGATGCAGGCCAAGTGTGGGCTAAGCCAAGAGAACACAATTACAGAATGAAGCCTAGGGAGCTGAAGATTCGATTTCCAAGAAAGAGGACTTGAGTAATAAAGATCACTATACAAGACAAAGGAGAAAAGCTTTCTTAGTTGGTGAAATCTATGGGAGACAGTGTTAGAGACCAGGGTTCAAAACCCTTTGGCATCATTTTCTTTTCTTTTTTTTATTTTCTCCAAAAACTAATCTCTCTCTCCTAATCCTAGCCGTCCACCTCTCTTAAACCCTAATCCTCTCCTAACCCTAGCCACCTTTTCTTGTCAAAATCCTAATTAAATCCTAGCCACCCAGTTTATCCTAACCCTAATCGCCACCCTCCATTTGCAAAACCCTAATCTACTCTTAGCCATGATCGTCCATATCATCCCTACACCTCACTTTCCTATTTCCTTCTTTCCCCACTTTCCTTGTATCCAACCTTCTATTCTAGCCATTAGAAATCCTTGCTAATTTCCAAAACCTTCCCTTGACTAATTCAAAAACTTCCCATTTTCATAAATATTTTCCTAGTTACTAATTCCAATACCATCCATCCCTAGGGCTTTAAATCAAAACCGTCCACTCCTAGTTACCCCCTAATCTAGTAAACCTTTGTTATCTCATTCCCAAATCCTAGCCATCCAATTCCCTTCACATAAATCCTAGCCACCCATTTCACTAACCCTAAAACCCTAATATCTAAGAGATTAGTGGCCACACTTTCCTACTTTCCCACTTTCCATTCTTCTTGATTAATTCAAAAACTTTCTATTTTTCTAAATTCCAAAACTTTAGTAGCCACCCCTCTCCCTATATATACATATCCCACAGTTCCACAAAAAAAAAAACTCATCCAAGCTATCTTCAATTAACCCCCTTTCTCTTCACTTCATTGTCTTGGTGTTGGTCGTACACTTCCATTCTCTCCTCATCTAGTCTATCTTCCAAGACCCCACTACCTCTCACACCTCTCTCATCTTTCTCTCATCTCTCAAGTCTCCTCTCATCTCACGGCTTCTCAACCTCATCAAGGCGGACACATCTCCGGCAATCACCTACACCGGTGGGAGCAATACATTGTCACATTGGGCATTTTTTTAAGGTTGTTCTTGCATTAATTTTAATTAAAGGTTTGTAGTGACTTGTGGTTTAATTAATAAAATTTTTTAATGTTGGTTAGTTTGTGCTTACATATCATGCCTTTTAATTTATGTTATTTATTTCATTAGTAGATCTTGATAATCTCTTTAAAAAAAAATTTGTTTTAAAAATCAATCCACCATTCTCATCTCTCCACCATTTTAATCTTTTCTTTATTGCACTAACCTAACTAACCCCGAGTGAGGATTCGACATCCGACACAAGCCCTATACATTTCTCATATGTTTGCAGGTCTCAGATTAATTTAAGTGTTGAAATAGGGTGATTCGTTTCAACGACCGAAAAACCTTGTTTCAAATTGAAACAAGGTTTTTCGGTCGTTGAAACGAATCTCCCTACTTCAACAATTATTTTTTTATCCGATTCCTTTCAATTCCTACAAAATATGAATTATACAAAGATTAGCACAATGGTATTACGGATGTTGAATCGTCACTTAAGGTTTGTAGGGTTAGTGCAATAAAGAAAAAAATAAAAATAAAAAGATTAAAATGGTGGAGAGATGAGAAGGGTGGATTAATTTTTTTGATAAAACATTTTTTTAAGAGATTATCAAGAACTACTAATGAAATGAAATAAAAGCATCAAATTAAACAATGAAAGATGGCAAGCATGAAATTAAAAAAGTCACCTACAAAATTTGAATTAAATGTAATAACATCAAATAATAAGAAAAAAATAAAAAGAAAACAAATGGTGAGAGCCCTAGGCGTAGGGCCGGCCGTCAAGAGATGAGCGAGACAATGGTGATACCGTGAGCTTGCGGAGACCTTAGAACTCCTTAGGTGAGAGAGAGAGCCGTGAGATGAGAGAGAGAGAGAGAGAAAAAAGGGGTTGAGAAATGAGAGAGAGATGAGAAGAGAAGTTAGGGGGGAAAGAACCATTTTTTAGAGGAAGAGATGGTGTAGGTTATATAGGATCATAGTTAGGGTTTGGAGAGAAAGAGGGTGTGATGAGATGGACGGCTAGGATTTCGTAGAGAAAAAGAGAAATTAGGGTTTCACTTTTGAAAAGTGAGTTGTTAGGATGGGAGAGAAATTAGGAAAGAAAGTAAGAAATGGAAGGGGATTAGGGTTTTGAAAGAAAATGAGATGGGTGGCTAGGATTAGAGTTTGGTGATATGGGTGGCTAAGATTTACTAGAAGGTGGTGGCTAGGTTTAGGAAAAAGAGATGGGATTAGGGTTTTTGAACTAACTAGGGTTTTGAAAAGTAAGGATGGACGGCTAAGATGATTAAGGTTGGACGGATGTGATTAGGAGAGAGAGATTAGAGTTTTGAGAAATAAAAAAAAATAAAAGAGAAAATGATGGCAGAGGGTTTTGAACCCTGGTCTCTAACACAGACTCCCATAGATTTCACCAACTAAGCAAGCTTTTCTCCTTTATCTTGTATAGTGATCTTTATTACTCAAGTCCTCTTTCTTGGAAATCGACTCTTCAACTCCCTAGGCCTCATTATGTAATTGTGATCTCTTGGCTTAGCCCATACTTGGTCTGCATCTACTTGGTATAGCCTGTTGGCTCTTTAGTCTTCAGTAATGGGCTTTGATGCTTAACTACGACCTCCGGTTCTTGAAAATCGTCCAGTTAGGGTTCCTGAGACAGTTAAAACACGTAATGAGAGTTTATTGAAATGGCACAGTATCTAGACTTTCAGAAATGTGTTTAAACTATGCAAATATACCATTTTTACCAGAAATGTGTGTGTTATGCAATGGAGGGAACTCTTAAGTAGAAAAGTTTGTAAAAATGCAAGTTTTACGTAAAAGAGTGCGATAATGCTAAAAGGATAATCGTGAAAAAAAAACACTTTTAAGCGAATATCACAACCCCCAACCAGCATATTGCCAGTCCTTGGCAATTAGTGTGAAAAAATGTAGCTTGAAAGGGTTTGACACATGCTACACACTATTTCTCATTACTCAGAGAAAACTCCGTTTGTCAAATTATTTCAAGGATACAAAATATTTACAAATTAGAACTAAGTCAGTAAGTTTCAGCAAGAATACAGATGGACACTCAACATAAGAAAAGTCAGCTTCAGCGTGTGTGTGTGATCAATATCATCATTATCCGGCAGTAGAGATTTTCAGATCACCTCTAAGATTATATGTCTTGACCTCAATTCTCACTTGTATACCACTCAGAAGTGAATCACTCGGAAATGGTTTTATTTATTTTCTCTCAAGTTATATGTGAGGAGATATGTGGATAGAAACAGGCAAATTTCTCACATATATTGTCTAGAAGGGAAGACATTATAAAATCAAAAGATCTCATGATAGGAATATCATGTCACTCGGGAACGTTAGATCAAACTCTATAGTTTCTCTTTCTCCATTCTCCACATTTTATGATTGTGCTAACCTAGAATCAAGTAGGACTTTAATAGGTTGTATTGAGGCTTGGGAATGGTTTAGGAAAAGAAGGAGACACAGGATTCAAAGTTCTGAGAGGATATCTTAATATTCATTACAATTTTTCCAGAAGGCGTAACACCAGTTCCTTTTTCTTTTCCTTCTTTTATTTTTTAATCTTTTTGAGATTGCTCAATATTGTTTTTCAGCTTTCCATATTTTCTTTTCAGTTTGAACCCACTTGGTTTTTCTTTCCTTTCTCGATTTCTATCTTTCATGGTGTACCTATACCATTTACTCTCTTGTCCTTCTCAGAAATAGGGTCGCGAGTCATATTTCTTATCTGGATTGGGTTTTCGGTTAATGGGTTGACATGGAAAGGTTTTCATTAATGGCTCAAAAGGGTTTTCTACAGATGTAAAAGTTAGGTAAGCTAAAAAGTCTGACAGGTTACAATCATGGCCTATATCATTTTCTAGGGTTGCACTATCATGTCTAATGTCTTGAATGGATACAAAGAAAGTTCTTTTGTAATGACCCAATGTTTGATGTCGTTCCGAGTTTAATGATCAAATCAAGAATTAATGAGATCTCGCAAAGGAATATGTGTGGGCTGGAAGAAATTGTGGGTCAACTTGTGACTCGGAGTCTTTGTATAACCCTCTGAAATGATGAAATGCTCAAAACTCACTGGGTTAGGTCTCCACAAATATTCTTCTAGGATCTCTAGAGAATCTGAACTTAGGATGACTCTGATGTTGATTTTGTGCAATTTGTGCCGAATCTGAATTTTCTAAGCATCTCAATCCAAAGTAGTACTGAACTAAGTGCTAACTTGTATTTCAAAAGATGAAATTCCTTTCAATAAGTAGACTAACAGTTAGTTTTGGTCTCATCATTGTAAAGTTACTTGAAAACATTTTTGAAAGTACTAGAAAAACTTTTTTTTTTTTTAATAAAAAGAAAATAAGTCTATATATCCTACCCGCAAAACCCAGAGATCTACCTCCTAGGCGGCCTACGGGACAGGCCGGAAGCTTTCATAGTCTCTAAAGCTCCAAAGAGTTAGCAAAAGAAAACAATTTTTTTTTTTTTTTAAAGGGAAAACATTTGTTTTTAAAAATACCACCCCCAAACAAAAGATAGCACCGTCCTCGGTGCTCATGACCAAGACAAAAAGATATGACTGTGGACTATAAGATGCAAAAGTTGAGGAAGGGTATTACCAGCTTTGCAAAAATGTACACTGGTAGGTATCTGCAAAAGTAATGAGATCCGTACAACCTACAAAATAGTGCCACAATAATCATGCAACTCATGAATCTCGGAATTGCCTTTCCGACGGCGCTAAGTTTAACGTCTTCAGCCAGACACAAAGGGGGTACATAAATGCACCCTCAAACAAGTTGGAAACACGGAGAGACTGAGTAGGTCATCAGTCTTCATAGAGAGGATCGATAAGATCGATCTCAACCAACACCAACCAGCGGCTTTGGAATGACCCCCGTAGGTTGTATGTCCTTTAAGCCTAACGGTTGATAGATTGAGAAACTCAAGAGATGCACACTAGTTCCTAGGACTAGCAAAGTCGTACAGATGAAATCGTTTGTTATGATGCACTGAACGGTAAGGCTTCCAGGATCCTTGAATTTGAACACAGTGGCCTTTGCAACTAGAAATGGATCCTTAGATGCTTGTGTACACAGCTTGACTATGCATAAGTCTTTGAGGAACTTCGCATAGTGTGGAATCCGCTTGAACGAGATATTGATTGGTAAGTTTTTCAAGACTTCTTTTATCTCTAAAATTTTTTGGTCCTGATTATTCTGGACAAGCCTTTCTGGGAAAGGTGGTTTGAACAGACAAATGGGCTTGTCCTCAGCCTGAGGTATCTGCACAGGAATATCAAATTTGGGTGCAGATGTAGAAGCATCAGAGTTGGATGTGAAATTGGGATTCTCTGATCTAAGGTTAGAAGGTGGTGCTTTTGAGGGCACCAAGGATGGTGGTACTCCTATATCAATAGTTTTGCCTGAACAGAGGGCAGTATCATCTTGGATCTCTCTCTGAAAATTCTGGTTCTTTGACTGTAATTCGACTTCAAAAACTATCTCCTGTTCAATTGGATTTTGAATTGTTTGGCTTGGCAAGTTACCTATCTCGCTCTCAGCTTCTAATTGATCCAGACGTTGTTCTAGACGTTGAAGGGCTTGTTCTTGCCTGGTCATAAAATGGGAGAGAAGGTCTTCTAGACCAAGTTTAGGAGTAGATTGTGGAGGAGCAGAGAAGGGAAGCTCAGGTACCAATTCACAATTAGAGCTCATCAATGTATACTCATTGTAGGATTGAGGAGTCGGGAGGGCGCTCTATTGATCAAAATAAGAATTTTGGGTGAATTGCTAGTACAACGACTGTGAGTACTGTCCATCATACTGTATAGCGGATTGGTTAAACCCGGAATGATATGTGCTATGGTATGGTTGCTATTGTGGAACAGACTCTTGCTCCCAAGAGAAACTGGAATGATGATTCCAAGTATCTGGATGATAAGTTTGGCAATAGGAATTTGGGTTATAGGAGTCATGGCAATAGAAATTTTGGCTATAGAAATTTGCATAAGTCTCAATAAGAGGCCTTTCTGCTACCATTGAGAGGATGAGGAAGGTGAAGAAGCTGAGGCTAATTCCTGGATTTGAATGACTCTCAGATTGAATCAAACGTTGATGGGCCGAACCCAACTGGGCATATGTTTGAAGAAACACGCTTAAGACCTATCAAAAAGTTGTCAAATGAGACACTAACCTGAGTGACTCTATATGATGTGCAAAGATCACAAAGATAACCCTAAGCCCAAGCTAAACAATCAACAATTTTCTGGGCTTTATCTTTTTATCTGTGTTGGCAAGCAGGTTATGACAGTGGGCGGAACCACTGATTTTATCTTGTTTAATCCGCCGGACTAACTTACACTCTAGGGTTCTCACAAAGGTTTCACTCGCAAGCTAACCTTCCAGTACTAACACGAGTTAACTACAAAAGAATCTGTAGCCTAGACAGACGTGTCGCACAATGGCAAGCTTAAGTACGTCCCAGACTAGCCGGATTAGTCAAGTAGTTTGACAAGTGTATTCCCGAAAGAATAACTTGGGCTAGATTGTGTTCCTAAGTCAACAAGCACAGTTAACCAACAAGATTTTGACGAGGCCACTTAAGAGCTCAGTATACTAAAGTAGTAGGGACCTGTGGGTATGTTAGGAAATAGGGACCCGCGCTCGTGGTCTTATTCGACTCAAAAATGAAGGATTCACTGATTTTGTGATGGTCCTATGAACACCGAGCTAAATTTGGCTTTAAATCTTGGTTCATTTTATTAAATTGCTTTTGGGTTCACACAGTTGGAGTGATGAGGTGGGTGATGAAATCCCACCAGTTTCAAGTAGAGCTGGGTTTGCTCTTTAATTAATGTATTTTTCGGCCATCCACGTAGTTCGAAAAAGTTGTACAAAAGCAAATAAACAATCACCACCTAGATGCTCAATCAACACCCGGGATCGCTTTCAAGCGAGGTATAGAACATGTACCTATCCGTGGGCTATGCCACGGGGTCACCTCTGTGAGGTAGGGAGGGGTAATGGGCTTGGGCCCACTCCGAGCTAGTACTCCCTACTGACACTCCTTCCTTGCACACAAGTTAGTGCACAATAAAATATAGGTCACGTGATTGGGAATTATTTTTGGAAGGTGGCTGCCTTTAAGGGGTTGCACACAACATTCAGTTAATTAGGTAGATTAATTAATTTTCAAATTTGGGTTTTAATTCAAACTTAATAGTTTCCTAAAGTAGGGAACTACTAATTCTAAATTTTTCCTCAAGTTTTGGAAACCTTCCAATTTAAATTGGTGAAATCAGGGCAAACTTCTCGAAATGGAATTGTGTTAAAGATGGACTTTTTCCACTATAAAGATTTAGGAATTTTTTTGAAAATTAGAAATTTCCAAAAAATATGCTAAATCTCTCAAAGATATGGGAAAATGCCTAAAATTAACAAAATTCTTATTTGAAAAGTCTCCAAAATCAATAATTCCCAAAATACTAATCACCTAAAAAAAACAGAATGTAAATCTAAACCTTACACTTTTTTTTTTTTTTCGCTCAAGGGTTGCTAAGCCCTTGAACACATATTAAAAATAATAATAATAAAAAAAAGAAAAAGATGTAGAAAGTCCTAAATTATTACAAGTTGCACTCGGCCATCCGAGGCTTAAAAAAAAATAAAAATAACCAAGTAGAAAAGAAAGAGAAGAACGGGATCCCAAATCCCTTGCTGCTTTTTTTTTTTTTTCTTGAAAATTTTTCTTCTTTCTTTATGCACTTCCTTCACCCGAGCGGCAACGGCGCCATTTGAAACAAGGTTTTTCGGTCGTTGAAACGAATCACCCTATTTCAACACTTAAATTAATCCGAGACATGCAAACATATGAGAAATGTATAGGGCTTGTGTCGGATGTCGAATCCTCCCTCGGGGTTAGTTAGGTTAGTGCAATAAAGAAAATAAAACAAAGAAAAGATTAAAATGGTGGAGAGATGAGAATGGTGGATTGATTTTTAAAACAATTTTTTTTTTAAAAGAGATTATCAAGATCTACTAATGAAATAAATAACATAAATTAAAAGGCATGATATGTAAGCACAAACTAACCAACATTAAAAAAATTTATTAATTAAACCACAAGTCACTACAAACCTTTAATTAAAATTAATGCAAGAACAACCTTCAAAAAAATGCCCAATGTGACAATGTATTGCTCCCACCGGTGTAGGTGATTGCCGGAGATGTGTCCGCCTTGATGAGGTTGAGAAGCCATGAGATGAGAGGGGACTTGAGAGATGAGAGAAAGATTAGAGAGGTGTGAGAGGTAGTGGGGTCTTGGAAGATAGACTAGATGAGGAGAGAATGGAAGTGTACGACCAACACCAAGACAATGAAGTGAAGAGAAAGGGGGTTAATTGAAGATAGCTTGGATGAGTTTTTTTTTGGTGGAACCGTGGGATATGTATATATAGGGAGAGGGGTGGCTACTAAAGTTTTGGAATTTAGAAAAATAGAAAGTTTTTGAATTAATCAAGAAGAATGGAAAGTGGGAAAGTAGGAAAGTGTGGCCACTAATCTCTTAGATATTAGGGTTTTAGGGTTAGTGAAATGGGTGGCTAGGATTTATGTGAAGGGAATTGGATGGCTAGGATTTGGGAATGAGATAACAAAGGTTTACTAGATTAGGGTTTTGATTAGGGGGTAACTAGGAGTGGACGGTTTTGATTTAAAGCCCTAGGGATGGATGGTATTGGAATTAGTAACTAGGAAAATATTTATGAAAATGGGAAGTTTTTGAATTAGTCAAGGGAAGGTTTTGGAAATTAGCAAGGATTTCTAATGGCTAGAATAGAAGGTTGGATACAAGGAAAGTGGGGAAAGAAGAAAATAGGAAAGTGAGGTGTAGGGATGATATGGACGATCATGGCTAAGAGTAGATTAGGGTTTTGCAAATGGAGGGTGGCGATTAGGGTTAGGATAAACTGGGTGGCTAGGATTTAATTAGGATTTTGACAAGAAAAGGTGGCTAGGGTTAGGAGAGGATTAGGGTTTAAGAGAGGTAGACGGCTAGGATTAGGAGAGAGAGATTAGTTTTTAGAGAAAATAAAAAAAAGAAAAGAAAATGATGGCAAAGGATTTTGAACCCTGGTCTCTAACACAGTCTCCCATAGATTTCACCAACTAAGCAAGCTTTTCTCCTTTGTCTTGTATAGTGATCTTTATTACTCAAGTCCTCTTTCTTGGAAATCGAATCTTCAGCTCCCTAGGCTTCATTCTATAATTGTGATCTCTTGGCTTAGCCCACACTTGGCCTGCATCTACTTGGTGTCACGCCCCAAAATACCCCCTAGGAGTTTAGTGATAATTTAGGCGTGACACTTCGTACCTGCCGAACCATCCTGTTGTAAACAAGATAAATAAAGTACTAAACAATGATAATCAGAGCGCGGAAGCTAAACCTAATTTGCGGAAGCGAAAACTAAAATTTTCTTTTCTTTATAATGATTCAAAATGTAGTATTCCAAGTTAACATAAATACAAAACACGTCTAAGTCTAAGGTGGACAGGCCCACCTATCAAAATATCAAAATACATAAGACCCAACACTATCTCGCTCAATAGTCACCCCCGTGGGGCCAATGGTCTAAGTCTCTCGCCTCCACCTGAGGCTCGACTACTAGATCCTCATACGGTTCTTCCTCCCCGTAGTCCTCCTCTATCCAAGGACCCTGATCACAGATGTCAAGAGGGGCTCGTGCACCTGCCGACATGAAAGTATGGCTGAGCATGGAATACTCAGCGAGTACAAGCTACTAGCTAGCCATAACAATAATAACACACGTAATAGTAATACCATATAAAGCAGTAATAGAAGTATCACAAACTAAACAGTGTTTGGCATGGTACAATACAATCATCTAAAAGTGCGTGCATGAATGCAAAACACCGATAAAATCCATGCTTGAAAACCCACGTCATGTCTCGGTATGCCTCGTAGAAATCATGTATGCGTGCATGCATGAATGCATGATCATCATCTTGTTAATTTCCATCTTGTAACTTGTGAGCCAGAGGCTAGCACCCGAATCTCCATGGGCTGCCAACCTCCTTGATATGCAATGCACTTGTGAGCCAGAGGTTAGTACTCGAATGTCCCTGGGCTACCAACCTCCTTGATATGCAATGTTTGGTTTTCTTGTGAGCCAGAGGCTAGTACCCGAATGTCCCTGGGCTACCAACCTCCTTGACAATAGGTGATTTTTATTACTTGTTTAGTTTTCTTGTGAGCCAGAGGTTAGCACCCGAATTCTCCCTGGGCTACCAACCTCCTTGACATGCAATATTTTCTTGTTGTTTATTATATGCACATGCTCTTGAAATCTCGGTTCATGCTATCATGCGTGCTCATGTGCGTGCCAATAATAACAATCGTGGGAATGCACTTAACAAAAGAGATATGGCATTACAATTCAATTCATAATATTAGTATAGGTAACTTAAGTAATTCACATGACATTGGATCAATTCATCGTCTATAAGAACACATGCATAAAACCTATTTCCATTTTCTTCATCTAAGTCGTTTATTCATAGTTTAGGCATTTTGTCAAACACAACACATGCAATGTTTCTTAATAATTCATCTTGTTCTTTTTAGCGCATATTTTCCATCCAAACATCAAGGTAAGTTCATTATTGGTAAAATACCCATCCACCATTTCCATCACACAACATACATCTCGGCATCCAATCGCCACATCCAACATTCCATCCACACATCCACACCTTTTCCATTATCTTGTTTATATTTAATGGGGGATAACACATTTCATAAGGAGGGAAACATAATATAAAGAATCACACTTTTATATAGAAAACCTAGATTTTTGCTAGGGTAAGTTAGTAGGGTGTACTAACCTTGCTCAAGGCTTGATCCTTGGTGGGCAACTTGATTGAAGCTCCCAAAAGGGTAGGGAACAACCCTTGCTTGAGGAAGACTCGAGTTGGGGAAGAAACCCCTTTCAAAACGTACGTGAGATGGCTGCCCTAGCTTGGAGAGTGGCTCCCACACGAGCTTGAGCCTTGAACTTGAAGCAAATCCAAGTTTGAGGACGACCTAGGATGGTCCACCCCTTTGATTTCTTTCTCAATGGAAACCCTAGGTCAAAACCCTCTTCTTCTCACTCTCTAGCTCTCAAAATGTCTAAGGGTTGTGAATGAGGGCTCAAAGGGTCGAGCAAACCCTTATGGGTAAGGGTTTAACACCCAAAAGACGAAAACGCCCTTACTGAAATTTCTGCAAAAACGCGAAGACCGAGCGATCAGTGGGTATGACCGATCGATCGGTTGCCTACCGAGCGATCGGTTGATTGACCGAGATCTCGGTCAAAAATCAACTCTCTGGAAAATTTCCCCATACAAATTTTTCGACCAGTCGATAGCCTCCGATCGATCGGTTTTGGACCGATTGATCGCTCCATGGACCGAGCGATCGGTGCTCTGCTGGTCCCGACTGTTTTGGCCATATCTTTTGATTCGTTCGTCTGATTTTGACGATTCAACTTGCGTTGGGTTCGTCTCTCAAAAAAACACATTTCTGACGTTTCGAAATTTCCGATTTCTCCACTATTTATCAATTAGACTATGCGGAAGGCCATTCAACTACGAAATACTTATTCATTTAAAGATGGAAAAGTCTGGGGTGCTACACTTGGTATAGCCTGTTGGCTCTTTAGTCTTCGGTAATGGGCTTTGATGCTTAACTACGGTCTCTGGTCCTTGAGAATTGTCCAGTTAGAGTTCCTGAGATAGTTAAAACACATAATGAGATTTCATCGAAATGGTTCAGTATCTAGACTTTCAAAAATGTGTTTAAACTATGCAAATATACCATTTTGATCAGAGAAGTGTGTTCTATGCAATGGAGAAAACTCTTACGTAGAAAAGTTTTAAAAATAAAAGTTTTACGTAGGAGAGTGCGATAATGCTCAAAGGATAATCATGAAAAACAAACACTTTTAAGCGAATATCAACGATAAATTGTGGTTTCAAGTGAGACTCATGTGGTGCTATTGTTCTCAGGACTTTAGTCATGAGGCGGGGCACACAGGGTCATGGACCACATACCAGAGCTTCTTCTTCTTCACGAAATGAGGATGAGCAGCCAGACCTCTCTCAGGTCTTAGGCTCTATTGCTGAGACTCTCGCCATTCTAGCGGCTCGGTAGGCTATACCACGTTGGCGGCACCTACTCCACCGCCCGCAGCTCCAGTGCATCGTACAGCTGGAGTTGAGGCATTCAGGAGATTGAGGCCTCCATCATTCCATGGGAGTGTGGACCCTCTTGCTGCGAAGGCGTGGATCCCCCAGATGGAGAAGATCTTTGCGGTCCTCTCGCCTACAGAGGAGGATAGAGTAGCATGGGCGGTTTTCATGTTAGAGGGCGAGGCCCACCATTGGTGGTTGTCCGCATTGAGGATGCGAGATTTGACCATGCAGGGTCAACCCTGGACTTGGGAGGAGTTCAAGGACACTTTTTATAAGAAATATTTTCCGATTGAAGCACGGGAAAAGAAAGAGAGAGAATTCATCAATCCAGAGCAAGGTTCGATGACTGTGGCCGCTTATGAGGCTAAGTTTTCAGAGCTATCACGGTTCGCTACTCACATGGTTGCCACCAAGGCAATGAAGGCGAGAAGGTTTGAGCAAGGGCTCAAAGATGTTATCATGGAGAAGGTTTCGGTTTTCAGGTACACTACTTATCCGGAAGTAGTAGACAAAGCCTTATTGGTCGAGGCGAATTCCGAGGCCATGTCCAAGAAGAGGGAGTTGGCGAGAGGCCAAGCCAGTAGTTCAGCACCTCCAGAGAGGCGGGCTCATACCGGCCCTTATCAGTATGCGTGGCCAGCACCACCGATGAGGCCATCTTATGCACCTCCAGTTCCACGACTGTACTTACCTCAGGCACCGCGGCCTCAGGCTCTTCCAGCTCCACGACCAGTTGCACCTTAGGTGGTGAGGTATGCTCCACCTCTGGCCCTGTAGCACCCCGGACTTTTTCATCCTTAATGAATAGCACCTTCGTAGCTAATTGGCCGTTTTTGTAGTCTAATTAATAAATAAGGGAGAAATCAGAAATTCCGAAATGTCAGAAATGTGCGTTTTCGAAAGACGAACCCAACGCAAGTTGAATCGTCGAAATCCGACGAGCGAGTCAAAAGATATGGTCAAAACAGTTCAGACATACAGAGAACCGATCGCTCGGTCCAGTCAGCGATCGATCGGTCCATAACCGATCGATCGGTAGCTATCGCGCGGTCAGAAATTTTGTACGGGGAAATTTTCCAGAGAGTGAGTTTTTGACCGGTCGATCGGTCATAAACACCGATCGCTCTATAGGCAACCGATCGATCGGTCATAACCACCGATCGCTCGGTCTTCGCGTTTTAGCAGAAATTTCATTAAGGGCGTTTTCGTCTTTTGGGGGTTAAACCCTTTCCTATAAGGCTTTGCCCGAGCCTTAGGGCCTCATTCTCATCACTTAAGAGAAATTGAGAGATAGAGAGTGAGAAGAAGGGGGTTTCTAACCTAGGATTTCCATTGAGGAAGGAATCAAATGGGTGGACCATCCTAGGTCATCCTCAAGCTTGGATTGCTTCAAGTTCAAGGTTCAAGCTCGTGTGGGAGCCACTCTCCAAGCTAGGGCAGCACTCACTCACGTTTTTGAAAGGGGTTTCTTCCCCAACTCAAGTCCCCTTCAAGCAAAGGCTTCCTCCTTCTAAATAGAGCTTTTATTTCAAGGTTTCTTCAAGATCAAGCCTTGATCTAAGGTTAGTACACCCTACTAACTTACCCTAGCAATAAATCTAGGTTTTCCTTATGAAATATGATTCTTGTTAGTATGTTTTATTCTTTACAAAATGTGTTTTCTATAATAAACATAAACAAGATAAAGAAAGGGTAGGGATGCTTGGATGGAGGTTGGATACGGCGATTGGATGCCGAATGTGTGATGTATGATGTGTGGGTTGTGGATTGGAAAATGGAGGATGGGCATTGTACAAATAACAAACTTACCATTGTGTGATTGAATGGAAAACATGCATTTAAAAAGAAGAAGATAAACTACTAAGGAATAATGTATGAAAGTGTTTGACAAAATACCTAAACTATGAATAAATGATCTCAATGAAGAATATAGAAATGGGTTTTATGCATGCGTTCTTATAAATGATAAATTGATCAAATGTTATGCAAACTACTTATGTTGCCTATGTTCACATCATGAATTGAATTAAAATGTCATATCTTGGTTATTCCCATTATCATGATTGTCACTATGGACACGTACACGAGCACGCATGATAGCATGAACCGTGATTTCAATAGCATGTGTATATAATAAAAACAAGAAAATATTGCATTGTCAAGGAGGTTGGTAGCCCAGGGAGGATTCGGGTACTAACCTCTGGCTCACAAGATAACCCCTAAAACACCTATTGTCAAGGAGGTTGGTAGCCCAGGGACATTCGGGTACTAGCCTCTGGCTCACAAGAAAACTAAACAAGTAATAAAAATCATCTATTGTCAAGGAGGTTGGTAGCCCAGGGAGGATTCGGGTACTAACCTCTGGCTCACAAGTGCATTTCATAACAAGGAGGTTGGTAGCCCAGGGAGGATTCGGGTACTAACCTCTGGCTCACAAGTGCATTGCATATCAAGGAGGTTGGCAGCCCAGGGAAATTCGGGTGCTAGCCTCTGGCTCACAAGTTTACAAGATGGAGGTTTACAAGATGATGATCATGCATTCATGCATGCACGCATACATGATTTCTACGAGGCATACCGGGACATGACAAGGGTTTTCAAGCATGAGTTTTACCGGCATTTTCGCATTCATGTACGCACGTCAGGATGCTTGTATTGTGTCATGCCCTATACTGTTTCTTTGTGATGTTTCTATTACTGCTGGTATGATATTACTATTATATGTTTTTATTATTGTTATGGTCTGCTAGTAGCTTGTACTAGCTGAGTATTCCATGCTCAGCCGTACTTTCATGTCGGCAGGTACTGAGGGAGCCCTCGACCCGGAGCCTTGGGTCGAGGAAGAGTATACAGAGGAGAGAGAGTCGGCTATCCCATTACAGTCTCAGGCGGACCGAGACCTCGATGCGTGGCCATACCTCGACTACTGTTGAGGGGAGAGTATGAGAGAGTTTGGTGTATTTTGATATTTTGATAGGTGGGCCTGTCCACCTTAGGCTTAGACATGTCTTGTATTTATGTTAACTTGGAATACTATTTTGGATCATCAGAAGAAATGAAAATTTGTTTACGCTTCCGCATATATGATAGCTTCCGCGCTCTGATTATCGTTATGAGTACTGTATTTTATCTTGTGCATTACAGGATGGTTTGATAGGTTCGCAGTGTGACACCTAAAATATCCCTATACTCCTAGGGGGTATTTTGGGGCGTTACAGGCCCCTCCGACCTATACACACGAGGTCTGCACTTCATGCGGCCAAAGGCACTCGGTAGGAGATTGCTGAAGGGCATCGGTCAGTTGTATTCATTGTGGTCGCCAGGGCCATGTGATCAGGGATTGCCCCAGTCGGCATTTACCAGGCCAGTCTCAGGGGATTAGGCCCCCAGCACGCCCAGCAGGATCATACCAGGCGTCATCCCAGACTACCCGGTCTACACCTCCGCCTCGCAAGGCGAACCAGGGGCGAGTTTTTACCTTGACAGAGGGTGATGCACTTGCATCTGATGATGTGGTGCAAGGTACGCGTTTAGAGTTATTCTTTTATCCGTGATTGTCATGTTATGCTTTACTCCTTGTGTACGTATGTGGCGTGCTATATATCTACCTACCTATATACATATGATGTGATGCTTGGATTGACGCAACTAGTTGAAATTTCAGGAACAGCCCCTGTCCTTACTGTGCCATCCGGACCTTATGGGTATGAGGTGTATAGTGATGCCTCGCACGTTGGACTTGGGTGTGTACTCATGCAGCACAAGAAAGTCATTGCCTATACATCAAGGCAATTGAAGGAGCATGAGAAGAATTACCCCACGCACGACTTGGAGCTTGCGGTGGTCGTGTTTGCACTTAAGATTTGGCATCATTACCTTTATGGGGTGGAGTTCTATGTGTTCACGGATCACAAGAGTCTCAAGTATCTCTTTTCCCAAAAAAAGCTAAATCTAAGGCAACGGCGTTGGATAGAATTTTTGAAAGACTATGATTGTACCATTCAATACCACCCGGGTAAAGCAAATGTAGTGGCTGATGCTTTGAGTAGAAGACCTCCAGGATTATTAGCACACATGTTGATGCAGGAATGGAAGCTACTTGAAGATTTGGCAAATCTGGACATTAGTGTGAATGACTCTGTCCGTAGTCCTATCTTGGCAAATGTCACGGTTCGGACATACATTATAGATTTGATCCAAGAATACCAAGCCACAGATGCTGAATTGTTGGCTTATCGGGACAAGGAAGTTGCTAAGGGTAGTGAGGACTTCTCTCTCACTAGCCGAGGTGCTATCACATTCAAGGGAAAGCTGTGTGTCCCAGACAATGTAGATCTTCGAAGAGAGATTATGGATGAAGCCCACCGGGCAAAGTACACTGTGCATCCAGGGGGTACGAAGATGTACAGGAACCTCAAGAGTCACTTTTGGTGGCAGAATATGAAGAGGGATGTTGCTGAATATGTGGCACGGTGCTTAGTGTGCCAATAGGTGAAAGCAAAACACATGCGACCCACCAGTCTATTGCGGTCTCTTCCTATTCCCGAGTGGAAATGGGAGAACATCTCCATGGACTTCATAGTTGGCTTGCCAAAGACGGCAAGGGGCTCAGATGCGATTTGGGTTATGGTGGACCGTTTGACAAAGTCCGCACATTTCTTACCTTACCGGACCACGTTCAATTCTAATCAGTTAGCTGCTCTGTACATCAAGGAAGTTGTTAGGCTACACGGGGTGCCAGTTAGTATTGTCTCAGATCGGGATCCGAGATTCACATCAAAATTCTGGAAGAGTTTTCAGGATGCCATGGGTTCTCGACTTGATTTCAGCACTGCTTTTCATCCACAGACGGATGGACAAACCGAGAGGGTGAACCAAGTAATAGAAGACATGCTTCGGGCTTGTATGCTGGATTTCAAAGGCAGTTGGGAAGAGCACTTGCCTTTGTTAGAGTTCGCCTACAACAATAGCTATCAGGCGAGTATCCAAATGGCTCCGTTCGAGGCTTTGTACGGGCGAAGTTGCAGGTCTCCTCTCTACTGGGATGAGGTAGGAGAAAGGAAGGTACTAGGTCTGGAGTTGATTGAGCAAACTGCGGGCATAGTCAAAATCATCCGAGATCGGTTAAAAGCCACTCAAGATCGTCAAAAGAGCTATGGGGACACGCGCCGAAGGGACTTCGAATTCTAGGTTGGGGATTGAGTCTTTGTGAAAGTATCTCCTAGCAAAGGGATTATGAGATTCGGCAAAAGAGGCAAGCTTAGTCCTCGCTATGTTGGACCGTTTGAGATTATCACACAGGTTGGTGAAGTTGCTTATCGAGTAGCTCTTCCACCTCACATGGCCGCGATTCACAACGTTTTCCATATGTCTATGCTTCGGAAGTACATTGCGGACCCTTCGTATGTCATAGACTTGGGACCGTTGGAAATTCGAGAGGATCTCACTTTAGTTGAGAGGCCGGTCCATATATTGGATCAGAGAGATCAAGTCCTTCGCAACAAGACGATTCTGTTGGTCCTCGTGCAGTGGCAACATCACGCCCGAGAACAGGCTACATGGGAGCATGAAGCTGAAGTCAAAGCGAAGTACCCAAAATTGTTTGAATAAGTTTTGTATAGGTTGGGTATGTGACTTGTAAATTTGTTTTGTTTTGTAATGCATGTCCCGTCCGAATTTCGGGGACGAAATTTTTGTAAGGGGGGAGGATGTAGAGCCCCGAACTTTTTCATGTTTTATGCATGGCACTTTCGTAGACAAATTTGCCTTTAAAGTAGTGCAATTAATAAGTAAGGAAGAAATTAGAATTCCAAAATGTCAGAAATATTCCTTTTCGAAGTACAAACCCAACGCAAGTTGAATCGTCAAAATCCGACGAACGAGTCAAAAGATATGGCCAAAACAATTTGGACCTGCAGAGCACCGATCGCTCGGTCCATGGAGCGATCGATCGGTCCAAAACCGATCGATCGATAGCTATCGACCGGTCAAGATTTTTGTATGGGGAAATTTTCCAGAGAGTAGATTTGTGGCCGATCGCTCGGTTAGGAAACCGATCGATCGGTAGGCAACCGATCGCTCGGTATCGACCACTGATCGATCGGTGTATCACGATTTGCAGAAATTTTAGTAAGGGTGTTTCTATCTTTTGGCGTTTCACTCTTGCCTTAAGAGTATTGCCCGAGCCTTTAGGGCTCATTTACTGTCTTAAGAGATTTGAGAGATAGGAGAGAAGAGGAAAGGGGTTTTCCAAAACCTAGGTTTTCATTTGGGGAGAAATCAAAGGGGTTAAGACCCTAGATCAACCCCAAGCCCGTTTTCTCCAAGATCAAGGCTCAAGCATTTGAGGAGCTCGTGATCCAAGCTAGGGTAGCAGCTACACGCACGTTTTTGGAGGAGTTTTCTTCCTCATTGATCAAGGTCGGTACTTCTTGCTACCCCTAGTCATAGCTCCTCTTTTCCTTTATGTTCTCCTTGTTTCCTTCCTTTGTTCATGTGCTATGAGTTTGGAAGTGTGAACGTGGTGAATGGAGATGGAATAGGCGATTGGATGCCAATGGTTGTGTTGTGATGATTGAAACGGGGGATGGTATTGTATCCATAATAAACACACATTTATGATGTGAGTAAACTCACCTAGAAAAGCGTGATTTAGGTTTAAATGAATAATGAATAATGAACACCCCATGTTTGATGAAATGCCAAGGTGAATAAAGTGAGTTGTAAATTAGGAAATGCATGCTTAATTATTCATGAAATTGCTAGGGCCTATGATAGCGTGTTTTCTTGCTTTCCCTAAATGATGTGAATATTGCATTGCTCAATCATTGATGTTATATGTGTTATGAATTACCCAAATGTCATATTTAAATTTAAATGCAAGTATGTGCACGATTCTCACGAGCACGGCATGCATGACATGATTTACCGAGGTTTTCAAGAACATGGTAAGAGGTGGGACATATCCTACGATATGTTCTACCTCACTTTTCACAAGAAAACAAGAACAAACATTCCACGAGGGGTCTCCTCTCACTCACAAGTGCATAGCATAAAGAAGGGCCTCCCTTCCCTCGCAAGTACATACATACATATCATGAAGAAGGGTCTCCCTTCCCTCTCAAGTGCAATGCATAAAGAAGGGTCTCCCTTCCCTCTCAAGGCATCTCACAAGCGCATCTCACAAGGACATCTCACAAGTGTATCTCACAAGTTACATGATCACAAGCAAGCACGCATGACATGGCACGATATACAAGAATCAAGCAAGATAGACAAGACGAGTTTTCAAGCACGAAAATGGTACCTTAAGTCATATCAAGCGCACGGTGTTTTCAAGGGTTTTATCGGCTTTTATGAATGCAAGCATGAGTATATACTGCTTTAACCTTATTGTTATGATATGAATTATTCCTTCTTTATATGTGTGAATTGTTTCCTACTCTATGTATTGCTATCTGTATGCTATGACTATTGGTTAGTATTTGGTACCCGCTGAGTATTCCATGCTCAGCCGTACTTCTTATGTCGGCAGGTGCTAGCAGAGCGGCTGCTCCTTTTGACGTCTGTGCTCCCGGCCCATGGGTGGAGGAGTATGTCGAGGAACCTTTAGAGGAACCTCCGGTCGAGGGTTACTATTAGATGGTAGTAGATTCTGAGTGATATAGCTGTGGGTGAGTTGAGAGAGATATATCCATGTATTTTGGCGGGCATGTCCGCACTTTCTTTTGGTTGCCTCTTTGTATAAACTTGGATTTACATATGTATATACATAGAGGTTTGGTAGACTTTCGTTGTACCATGTTAGAGTATGTTTCCGCTGTTTTTGTCCTCTATTGTATATGTTCTGTGGGTTTTGCAGGTTGGTTTGTCAAGCAAGTCATGATTAGTCATCCAAAGTTCACTCTAACTCCTAGGATGGGTTTTGGGTCGCGACATGCAAACCATGAGCAATGAGGGGGCTGGGCCCCATTTATATAGGCTTTAAAGGGGCTTAGATCATGTGCAAAAGCACATGACCCATTTGGTGTGGAAAGTGGTAGTTGACTAAGTCAACTACTTTGACCCTTTGACTGGATTTTTCTACTTTTTCACACATATGTCCTCTGAAACCTTGCTATATGACACCCGATCGAGATGAAACTTCAGGTGACCAAACTTGGGTCAATCCAACACCTACTGTAAAAATTTTGGGAAAAAATACTGAGTTTTGACAACTGCACTTTAGTCCGAAAGAAAATTACAAAACCCAATAATTTTCTGATTTCGGACACAAAACACGTTGTCGTTTCTTCATATGAGACAATTAACTACTGAAACGATAGACGATCGTCTTCACGATCGACCGGCATTCTGTGGTACCAGCTGCACAGATTTCTATTAGAATCCCCAACAATTATGGAGTCTCACTAAATTCCAGAAAAATCTGAAATTTCCTGATTTTTTTTATTTTCTTACATTTAAGACTCCAGCGGTCTCGCGAATCGAGACACGATGGAACTGGAATGATAGGTGATTGTCCAGATAGTCGACCCGCACATTGTGCACGATTTTTGAGGAAAAACACTAAAATTTTACTTGTACAATCCAATCCCGAACAAAACCCATTTTTTACCAATTTAACAAATAATTAACTAATTTACCTCCATTAAGGACCCAGAAATGCATAATTTTATTATATCAAAATTTCGGATTGTTACAACCAATCTACCAATAGGAGTCGAGATAGACAACTCCTTATCTAACTGGCTCGATTCTGAGATAAATCTCTTTCCAAAACTAGGTGTAACAAATGAGTGCGTTGATCCCGTATCAAACAATACATGTGCCAGACATTCATTAATCAACAGGGTGCTTGAGTTATTACATCACTAAGTGTCAATCTTGTGCATTATCAATATGATATCAATAGTATATTTTTATCAACACATCATAATTATAAATATCACATTAATCATAAAAATATCACATCAAATATAACCATAACTAAAGTGTAACTTGCACCACGTCATCTGATGCCTGTGCATCCTGTTCTGATATTGCAAAGACCTTGTCCTGAGTCACTTGGTGTGGCTGCTGCTGCGGGGGCAGCTACAGTTTAGGAGCCTAAGGAGGCTTCTGCTATGGTGCCTGCCTGGTAGGTGTCCTATTCCCCTAAGTCTGGGTCTGCTGACTACGGTGAGGATAATCTCTGATCCGGTGTCCCATTTATCCACACTGGAAACATCCACCAGTGAGTGCTCGACATTCGCCCGCTGGATGTCTCTTCCTACAATGTACACACACATCAAACATACGTGTAGAAGATGTGGGCTGCACATACCGAGTGACCTGAGAAATAGTAGGGTGAGGCACAATAGGTGCAGATGGAGGTGTTGGCCTCTGATAAGGAGTCGGCCTAGTTGCTGGGGGTTGGCCTGGAAATCTGGGCCTCTTATCTTGTGGTCCAACCTTGCTTGGCTGTCCCCTACTGAACTTATATTTTTGATTCATCTCTCTTTTCTTCAAGAATTCCTCTGATTTCTTTTCAGCCAACTGAGCCCTATCGTTCACCTCAGGGAAAGTCTCGAGTCGAAACATTGAGACTCGATCTCGAATAAAGTCTCTCAAACTTCCTCGCTTTCATCGCCTCTGTGGTAATCATGTGAGGTGCGAACCTTGAAAGCTCAGAGAACTTGGCCTCGTACTCGGCCACTGACATCTTCCCTTGCTCAAGAGTGAGGAATTCTACTTCTTTCTTTTTCCGAACAACCACTGGAAAATACTTCTTATAAAACACATCCAGAAATTCCCCTCATGTCCATGGTTGGCCCACTCTTGTCAAATCCCTAGTCCTGGAGGCTGCTCACCAGCAATGCTCTGCTTCGCTTTCCATTACAAAGGCTGCCCATGTCACCCTTTTAGTATCCGTGGGAGACAGAACTGAAATTATCTTCTCTAGCTGTAAGATCCATGACTCTGCAGCTATTGGATCTGCGGTCCCATAAAATGTTGGAGGCCTCAATCTCCAAAATGCCTCAATCCCTGCATTAGCTCTGGGTGGAGGAGGTGCATGTGCCTCTACCGGTCCAGGAGCAGCTGCAACAGGTTGCCTAGCTGCAAGTAGTGCCATGGTCTGGGCAATTGATCCTAGCACTTCAGTCAAGTCAAGCTGGTCATTACTAATTGGATGTCCCTCTCCAATACCCCTTCCAGCGCTTCCCCAAGTGTTATATCCACGAGCTCTGTCACCATGCCTCATTGTGATATTCCTGAGAGTAAATGGCAACAATTAGTTTAGCTCAAAAATAACCTATTATAACACTCAAACCTTAAACTAACATCACAATGAATCCTAGCTTGTTGCATCCTAAAACATGCCCTAGCTAACCTAATACCTTTGCTCTGATACTACCTCTGTCGTGGTATCAGACATTTATTAAATCAATCATGGTTTTAAATCGGAAAAACACCTTAATTCCTATGATCCTAATGCCTGAGCTTTGATACCACCTCTGTTGCGCCCCAAAATCCCACCTAGATTAATGTGAGACTTTAGCACGTGACTTAACCATTAACTTCCATAATTTCATATCATAAAGTATATAAGGCAATTCTAAAAACATGAACCTAAAAATTTTTCTTTAAATAAATTATGATCAAGTCTAATGTCTAGAATAAAACTAAACCAAAATCTATAATTTAAATCATTCATCCTGATTCCCATCTATTTATTCAATCTAACCATGAATCCAACATTAAGTTTATTACAATGTCTTAACTTCAAATATAAATACTAATACTCTAATTTCTAGGAAATGACCAACGGTCCATATTTCATTCACCATTGGGGTAATCACCTGTTGGCTCTTCCTCTTCTTCCTCGTACTCTTCCTCTTCCCAAGGTCCTAGAGCACAGATGTCAAATGTAGAACCTGCCGACAACAAAAGTCATCGGCTAAGTAACAAGTTACCCTGTGTATATA
Source organism: Tetracentron sinense (assembly GCA_015143295.1). NCBI lineage: Eukaryota > Viridiplantae > Streptophyta > Magnoliopsida > Trochodendrales > Trochodendraceae > Tetracentron > Tetracentron sinense. The sequence goes on along the minus strand of CM026559.1, from coordinate 16,710,064 downwards.
TAAACTCCTAGCTAACAATATAACAACATTTAATATAAGTACAATTTAGAATTTAACATGATATGTAAACATATAAACAACTCAGAGTGCGGAAGCATAATTCAAATTCAATTCTTATACATGCTCACTTGTACTTGTTTCTCTTGTTTAATCTCACTTGTTTCTTGTTCGTGAATATATCCAACAATATGTAAGTGCAATAACTTAAAAAAACTCTACCACATATATTGGGTTGAGATTAACATATACCCTACTTTCCGAGGTACCACACGGTTTACACATTATCCGGTGCATACGGCTTGTCTACACATTATCCGGTGTATAAGGCTTATCTACATATTATCTGGTGTATACGGCTTGTCTACACATTAACCGGTGTATACTGCTTGTCTTGCCTTGATCTTAGGCTTGTGGGTACTTGTTAGTGCAAAACTCAATAATACAGTCATGCTCGTGTTCTTGTATACTTGCATAATACTTATTATCTTGCTTATTATTATGCTTGTACATATTTAATTTTGTGAATAAATGTGAGTGAAATAATGATGATTGTAAATCATGCACCAATTTAAACATACATAATTTTTCATAATTGATCAATATAAAATATATGTCTATCCAGTTTTCCAAAGTAAAAAAATGAAACAATCCTATTTATCATGCATCAAATTCCAGTACATAGTTTTGGTACGACTAATCTCATAAAACCCTAATTTTACAACACATCATAATTTCAAAGCAAACTCATGATCATTCCATGAAATCAAATTGTCATCCATTCCTTCATTCTCCATCATACATACACCATAAATTCATTCCCTTTCCCCTTATTGATATCAATAATAAAATCATAAGAAAACATCTCTAAGCATCACAATCCTTCTTGCATAATAAAAATCATAGGGAAACCTCTCTAAGCATCAAAATCCATCTTGCATAGTAAAAATCATAAGGAAAAACATCTTTAAATATCATAACTCTCTTTCGTAGGGGATTAATATGTCATGAACATGTTTGATCTTGTTTTTCATGCTTTAGATCTAACTCTTTCATATTACTTGTATTAAAATCACCATATTGGTAGGAAGGAATTTATATTTACCTCTCCCGATCGCTTCGCTACGATCATGCGCTTGTAAATGAGATTGATCTAAGCCTTTTCACCCTTTTTCCTTGCAAAACTTTTGATTTCTCCTCTTGAATCTCTCAAAATCCCCTTCTCTCTCTCTCTCTTTGAGGTTTAGAAAGCTTTAGAAATCCACAATTATAAGGAGTATTTATAGTGTTGGGCGCCCTAGGGACTCCAAAAATCAAAAAATCACCCAACTAATGGCCAAAAGGGCATTGTTAGCGATCGATCACCGCCGGTGGGCAATCGATCGGCCGCAACGCCGATATATATTTTTTAAAAACTCTTTTGATACTTTTTGCCCTTCTTTCTTTTAATGCAATTTAACTCTAAAAGTGTCTTACATTAAGTTCTTTATTTGTGTTTCAAAATCAATGGTTTCACATAACATTTATAAGCTTTGATCACATTAAATTTTAAACGCAAGTTTCTGTAAAATGTAATAATCAATGCAAATATTACGAGTAATAAATTCAGGGTTCTACAAAAGACTTGGATAAGAAGACTATAGAAGAACTTATTGCTAATCAATTACAAGGTTGGACTCCTTCCCTTTGCTTTAAGTCTTATCCATTTCATCTTATTTTCCTAGCTTTATTAGTTGCTTCTTAGCTTTATCTACATAGTCCTTTACTTAGTATTCTATTGCATCTTATTTTTCTAATTTTATTGTATTTCCTTGGTTTGGTAGATGTCTTACCTCCTTTTAATGTAGTGGGGCTCTACTTACACTACCTTGAAGGAGGGGTAAGCACCAAACCTAGTTTCATGTGAACTTTTAGTAATTCGTTGGAACATCAAATGGATTAATCATTTGATAAAATTTTGGACTTATTGTAAGTTCATACTTTTGGTATTGTCATATTCCGGTGTCAAAACAAAGTTTCTAGTAGTATCTTGTGTCATTGCCTACAAGCATCCAAGTCCATGATGATGAAGACCGAAGAAGTTCGATTGAAGATATTCAAAGCATCACCTTCGTCTCACCATGGGATGGTTAGTGACCTAGATACCTTATACCCTATGTTGAATTGAATTAGATTATTGTTCTATAAATCCTAGATGGCTAGATACAAGTCTTGAGTGACATACAAGGTGTTTGAAATGCGAAATAACTATTGTTCTCTGTTCGGGGCATAAGTCAATGACGCTTGCTCCTATTTGGGTCCATCATATATGAAAATTGAAGTCATTGAAAAGATCTACAATTTTCGTGAAGGAAGTTTTGGCTAATTATAGGTTCTCCAGTCTACCACTCTTAGAGCTGAGGGGGAGATGAGGGGTCAACCATTAGTGGAGGGGTCGACCGGTCATCTCCTGCTTGTGTAATATTTTTAGTAGGCCATTTTTTCCAGATAGTGTGATTATGAGAGGTCAACTGGTCCTCGTGAAATTGGACTCCTACCTTGCTTAGAACTCTTTTAGTGACCCTATATAAAGGGGGTTTGATCCTCATTCGAACCCGATGAGTTTTGAGAGTTTAGAGAGAGTTTTTAAAGGAAATTTAGGGTTTTCCGAACTCATTCTTCTCTCCTCTTCCACCTTAGAGTTTTCAAGACTTTGTTGATCATTCTTGCTTGTTATTCTATCGTTGAGAATACAACTAGGGTTTGTTTAAACAACCATCAACCCATTCTTGCGAAGAAAAAGTTGGCCAGTATGAATCGGAGCCTTTGTGAAGGAGATCGATCCGAGGAGGATTGTGGTTATTTGGTCGGAGGATTCTGGAGTCGTCATTGACGGAGATCAATCTTTGGAGATCGTGGATGTGGAGACATAAAGAGAAGAACAGGCTACTATGGTAGATTGTGAGGCTTGTGAGATCATGATTGCTTTCAGAGGCGTGGAGGACTAAGTATTGAGGATTGTAGTGTCGAGTCTGGTTGAGTATAGTTCGAGTCTTGTAAGTATTTGTTTCTTTGTCTTAGTGATATCTCCTTTCAGCACTAGGTCCTGTGATTTTTTTCGGAAGGGTTTCCACGTAAAAATACCTTATGTTGTGGTTTGATTATTTTCCTTTTTTCGTAATTGGTTTGATTGGATTAAAAATTGGTAAATAGACTTTTAGGAAACTTAGCCACTCCCCTTGGATTTGTGACTTCTTGACTCAAACATAGATTTGAGATTTACCAGATTATTTTTTCAATTGGTATCAGAGCAGGTTCACTAATTTATTAGTGTGATCTTTGTGGGCAGTGAAATCTCACCGCCCGCAAGGCAGATGCATGGTGCACCTGCCTACACAGGATCACCACCGATTGAATGGGCAATTAGGTTTCACACATGCCAAAGGCATGCGCACCAGCTGGCCAAGGGCTGTCTTACCGCCAGCTTGCCTAGCATTAAATGCTAGCAGCAGGGCATTAATGCCCTGTAAACATCCTTTGTGTCAGTCCTTAGGGGATTGACACATGAATAGGGTTTGCCCTCATTGACTTATTCAAGCTTGTGGACAGACTCCACGAGTCCATCCGCAGGCCAGTCAATGACTAATCCAACCCGTGACCATAAATGACCATGGACCTAACCTAGACTAAGGGCTGGACCTATGATCCCACCCTATATTGGTTCGCAAACTGACTAAGGTCAGACCTTGGTCCACAGTCCAAATGTACTTGGACCTGACCTAGACCGCGGGTGAGACCATGGGTCTCACCTCTTTAATTTGTGGACTGACTAAGGTCAGTTCTTTTCCAAATGGCAGTCATTATCTGACAACCAAGTGACAGAGAAACCTTAATAAAAAGGGCTCTCTACCAACTTTAGGAGATCCCAAGATAGAGATCCCCTCTCTTTTTCTAATGAGAGAGTGTCATATGACACCTTATCCAAAAGGAAAAGTTATCTCTTCCCTTTTCTGGAAAGATAAGTGAAAAATCCGGTGAACCTCAAATCTAATGTTTGAGTTGAGAACTCACAAATTAAAGGGGATGGTTAAGTCTCCCTATAAGTTTATTTACCATTTTTAAGATTATGTAATCAAATTATTAATTAAGGGATGATGAACTTAAAGTGCGGAATAAGGGAAACAAGCAAACCACAACATAAGCAATTTTTACGTAGAAACCCTTTTGGGAAAAACCACTGGACCTAGTCTAGCAATGAGAATCCACTAAGACAAAGTACCAGATACTTACAGACTCGAATCTCACCCAAACAGGACTCGACTTTCTCGATCCACGGTTAGTACTACATGTCTCAATAAGTAATCACGATCTCGCAAGACTCGCAATCTACCGTTGTAGCCTGTTCTTCTCTGGTGTCTCGACAACTATGATCTCCACAATCGATCTCTATCAATGACGGCTTCGGATTCCACCGACCAAATCACACAATCACGATCCTCCTCGGATCGATCTCCTTATTAAAGGCTCTGGAACACTCCGGCCAATTTTTTTCTTTCCAGAACGGGTTGATGGTTTAGGACAAGTGTAGAGTGATCCCATCAAAAGCTTGAGGAGCAATCAAAGCAAATTTTCAGAGATTAAAATGATAAAACTTGCATCTCTAGAGCAAGTAACAAAGGAGAAGGAGAGAAAATAATCCCAGAGTTTATGAGAACTCTAGACTCTAGAGGTAGCCCAATTAAATCTCAACACTCTCCACAAGTCTACATTCACGGACTAGAAGGGTTCCATTAAATAGAGAAGCCAAACCAAGCTTTTAGAAGGTGCAAAATCTAGATTTAGAAGCTTCCTTAACCATTAGGTTAAACCAAAGGGGATTGGGTCAACCCAACTGGGCAGTTCGGTCAACCCTGGGTAATTTTTGGTCTCTAAGTCTTACTTACCATCCTAATGCTTGAGCCAATTTTGAATGCTTTTTCTGCAAACTTTGTCAAGGCTTCTTCTTCAATTTTCATCGAACCAAATGGTGAGACCAAAGGAGTACTAGACACACTTTTAGACTCGTAATTAAGCCAACAAAAACATGACTTTACAATCTCCCCCCTTTGGCAATTCCGTGGCAAAACCAACTTGAAGTACATGACTTGACACAACCTCCCCCAAAATACATCAAACAGAGAGTTAGGTCATTACATGACTCCAATACAATTACATGACACCAACTGACAAATATTCTTAAAAGGAACTCGATTATATGACACAAATTGACAAATATTCTTAAAGTGAAGACACTGAAGCTCTTGTCAAGTAACATCTGTCTGCTGCTCTTAAGTAAAACACCCAGTGAAGCATGTATGAAATATACAAATAGATAAACATAGGTACTGTAAGGAATATACTGAAATACTGAACTAGGGAACTAGTACCCTAACATTCTCCCATTTTTTTGCAGAATTGCCAAAGGTAGTCATGAAGCCAATATCACAAAGAATATATCAATTTAACACATGTGTAATATCAAGGCAACCATAATACAACCAAGCAAATGCAGCCAATAGGGGGACTAAAGAGCGGAGAACACAATAGCAATAAAAAGCACAAACTTGGGAGGGGTAAGGTTTTATGTCCCCCCCTCTTGGTTGGTTGTATGTTCGGGGTAAGGTTTATGTCCCCCCCCCCCCCATTTCTTTTATATCTAATAATACTGGTAGGGGACTGCCCAACCCCCCACTCCTTCTGAGTGGCTTTTCTTTAAAAAAATAAAAATAAAAAAAATAAAAAGCACAAACTCCCCCTCAACAACTTAACTTGATCTTCTCCCCTAAGATCAAGGACACCACCAAAATTAGGGCACCTAAGCTAGAAGGACCCATGAAAACCAATAAGGAAACACATAATAATAATACTAAAAAGATATCATGTGCCACACAAACATGCATCAAAAGCATTCTAAGTAGTAGTAAGTTAAAATTACAAATCCAATGAAGAAAATGATTAGTTAGTCCGACTGAGGATACACATCTAACTAAATCTCACGGAATGCTAAAGCCTAGCCAATTCACTTAGTCACATTTAGTGAACAGTTCAAAAGTGAAGTAATGTGTGTGTAGTAGTGGTCTGACTAGATACTAAATCAAGGTTTCATTCCCTTTCCAAGGATATGAAATTTAACCACTCCGGAGATACAAATCTTAGAATTCAAACCAAGTTAGATCCAGATATGTTGATTTTTTACATTTTCGTGCTCCTTTATCCATTCTATTTGACTCAATATTTTTCTTTTACTTTTGGTTAAATACCTCCAAACTTTGTAAGATTTCTTTTGATGTTCTTTATCTAAAAATATGTTTTCATACAATGATGACTTTTACACTATCCAGGTAGGTAGTCCTGGCTATTAGTAGCAAGGGCTTTCACTCTAACAACCCAGATAGATAACTACTGTCTGCATAGGTAACCATTACATACTGTTTGCATCCAATAGTAACTTTCACACTAGCTAGTAGGTAGCCCTTTTCATTGCAATAATTTTTGCTCATAGAGGATACACAAAATAGGGATGACTAACAATATGGTCATTCTAGATTGGTCATCCAATGTCATACTTTTGGTATAAGTCAAATACCTACAGGTTAGAAAATAGACCTCTCAACAGAATCAGTCAGAGTGCATATGAAATTGTAAAGCATACACACATGATTAAGTCTCTAACTGTGCAAGATAAAACCAGTATAATTTTCAATCTAACCAAAAGACTATGAAGGTGATATATCCTCAATCAGCAACAAACTCATGTTCAACCCTGGACAAGTATAGAAATAAAGATCACACAAGGAATAGAGATCATGCAAGTCAAGTAAGGGCAATATGACAAAACTATTTTTGGATTTTATAGTTTTTCAATGTTTTTGATATTTCAAAATAAAGAAAACAGAAAAACAACCCAAAACAGATAACAAAAAAAAAAACTACTAGTATACACAGGTAGCATAGCACTAGGTCAAGATATAACAAACAAAGCACACCATAGGTTATGACGGGCAATGACTAAGTGAAGCCCTTCAGGTCTTCCTTTCTCACCCAAACAGTTTTAGCAGTTTGATTGACCATTTGGTCTCTAACCGTTTCAGTTGAGGTAGGTATGACCTTTTGCCTCTTCCTCCTATTCCTCGTATTCTAAGATTGAGTCCTAAAATTATGCCGAGCAAATTGGTTCTTCTCGTTTCCTCCTTTATATCTAGCATAAGGAGTGTCCTGACCATACCACTGTCTAGTGTTATTATAGATATTCAATATATCATCATTTAACTTCCTAGATATATTCACTAGGATATCAACTCTCCTTTGAAGATTCCCATTAAATTTATGTTGGTTCCTAGAACCATGATTGCACATTCTTCAAAGTTTAGGACATCGAGACCTAATATGACCCTTCTCGCCATAATTATGACATGTAGGAATGAATTTCTAAGTAGATGGGTGTTTCCTATTGTCAAGAGGATGCCTTTTATCACTAGGCTCAATGTTCGAGGTAGATGGAGTTCCCTTCACATATCCACATCTCTGATTTTGCTCAATATCAACCAAATTGATTTCAAGACTTATCTTTTCATCAAGACAAACATGCAAATCAGATTCAAGAAGCTGAGTCTTGACAAGGAGGGAAACCTTCTCTTCCTCAAGCTGTGACAGAAGAGCTTTTAACATTGAAGCTACGTAGTTTAAGGCATCTCTTTCCATTTCAATAGATTTTACTTTTTTGGTCATGAAAAATTGAACCTTTTTAACTTTAGGCATTCCTGAAATAGCTCATCATATGCTGCCTCGAGGCCTCCCTTAGACTTTGAGTCATTCTGACTCTAATCATCCTCACCATCACTATGTTGTTGGTCACTCACAACATTTGAAGAAGATTCTTTAACCCCAGATAAAGATGCAGTAAAAGCCATATTGCCCTTAGTCTCCTCACAAGAAGAACTATTTGATTCCTCAGATTTAGATTCATTGTCATCCCTTGTTTTGCCCTTAAATCTATTCTTATTAGAGCATTCAGTGGCAATATGGTCATAGCCTTGGCATTCATAGCATTGAACACCTTGGGATTTACTGTCTACACTTTTAAGATGTTTCTTATTTTGAAAGTGCTTGGATTTAGGCTTCTCAAAAGATTTTTGTCCTTTTGGATTAAATTCTGTTATTAAATTTAGATATCTTCTGAATTTCTTTGCAAATAAAGCCAACTCTTCTTCATCATCCACATAATCATTTTCTGAACCACATATGGATTCCTTGACAGATTTCAAGGTAATAAATTTTGGTTTCTTAGATGGGTTTAGATTTAACTCATAGGTTTGGAGAGAACTAACCAACTCTTCAATTTTGAGAGCATCAATATTTTTGATCTCTTTGATGGTGTTAACCTTTGATCGAAATTTCTCAGGTAGAGATCTCAAAATTTTTCTAATAATTTTGGACTCAAGAATTCTTTCCCCTAGATTAAAACTAGAATTCACAATGTCACTCAGATTAGCATAAAAACTGTCAAAAGTTTCATTATCGTCCATTATCAACTTTTCAAACTTAGAGGTAAGCATTTGAAGTTTGGAGATCTTGATTGTTGTAGTCCCTTCATGGGTAAGTTTAAGAATGTCTCATACCTCCTTTGAAGTATCACATTTAGAAATACGTTGAAATTCTTCGGGTGTGACAGTAGTGAAGATTGCATTAAAACCTTTATTATTCCATCTACAACTTTCAAGGTCTACATTGTTCCATTCAGAAGAAGGTTTAGGGATGGCCTGGTTATCTATGGTCTTTGTTGGATGGGTCCAATCTTGTTCAACAGAGATCCATACTCTCTCATCAAAAGATTTTAGAAAGGCTCTCATAAGAGCTTTCCAATAGGCATAATTATACCCATCAAATAATGGGGGACATGAGATGGATCCTCCCTCTCTAATGAAATTTATATTCACCAAAAATATGAGACAAGATCACACTAATAAATTAGTAAATCCATTCTGATACCAATTGAAAAATCCAGCGAACCTCAAATCTAATGTTTGAGTTGAGAACTCAAAAATTTAAAGGGATGGTTAGATCTCCCTATAAGTCTATTTACCCTTTCTAAGATTATGTAATCAAATTATTAATTAAGAGATGACGAACTTAAAGTGCGAAATAAGGAAAACAAACAAACTAAAATACAAGAAATTTTTACGTGGAAACCCTTCCGGGAAAAACCACGGGACCTAATCCAGTAATGAGAATCCACTAAGACAAAGTACCAGATACTTACAGACTCAAACCTTCCCTAAACAGGACTAGACTTCCTTGATCCACGGTTAGTCCTACACACCTCAATAAGCAATCATGATCTCTCAAGACTCGTAATCTACCACAGTAACCTGTTCTTCTCTTGTCTCTCGAAAACCATGATCTCCATGATCGATCTCCGTCAATGATGGCTCGAATTCCACCAACCAAATGATTATGGACACTTCCATTTGGGTAATTTTTGGTCTCTAAGTCTTGCTCACCATCCTAATGTTTGAGCTAATCTTGAATGCTTTTTCTTCAAACTTTGTCAAGGCTTCTTCTTCACTTTTCATCGAACTGAATGGTGAGACCTAAGGAGAACTAGACACACTTTTGGACTCAAAATTAAGCCAACAAAAGCATGTCTTTATAATAAGAATCTTTCCCCTTTTTGGGGGGAAAGTTGGATCCTTCCAGGTTTCTCAGAAAAGAAAACCAATTTGTAGTCCTTCAAAAAGGACTCACATCCGTGTGGTTTCTCTAAGAGAAGAGAAACCAGTTATCTTGGACAGATGGCTCTCTCTTAGGAGAGTTGGCCTCTTTCGATTTCTTAAAAATGAGGAAGTCAAAGGGGAGTCCAAAGAGGAGTCTGCACAAGATATAAAAGAGAGAGTTTCTCATAAGAAAATCCCAATGCAAAAATACCCACATACGTAGAAAAGAAGGAAGAGAAAACTTTTTTTTACAGGAATAACAACACTCAAGGAGGAAGAAGAAGGATCTCCCCCATATGGAGAATACTAGGTGAACCTTCAATATGGCCACTTCTCTTTCTTTTCTTTGTTTTTTATGCTAAAACCTTTATGAGGTATCTTCTAACGCCTACATGGAATCTGGGTAACCCCATTGAATAAATAAAATATTTTATTCAATATCTTGTTCATCTTATTATCTTTTTCTTAATCAGAGGTAATTAACAGTCTGAGTCTACTTAGATTGGAAGGATAGTCCCCCACACAAAATAATAAACTTCATACAACAACGGAGGAAATTTGATAAGCAAAGAACAAATTTTTGCTGCTTATAAATTAATGGCACGCCTGGTGGGACTTTCTTCTCTTCTCATCTTTGAAGAAAGATAAAAAATAATAAGAACAAAAAAAAAAGATGAGTGATACTTCCCTCTCTTTTCTTATTGTTGCTGAACAAGATCATTGAGACCGTCAACATTCGTCGAGCCTACATCCTGACCATCAACCGGCGGATGTATGTACCTCCAATCTAGATCTCGGTGACTCATCCACTCACTTGGGCTGAGGTAGTAGCAGCTCCAGCTAGGCAGGTCCGGCCAACTAACCAAACCTCTACAAAAAGGCCGTGATCATTAGACTAGGCCTCTGTTGAAAACGCTTCAGTCCATAGCAGAAATAGGACCCATCCCATCAACTCAGGGGTGAAAAGGCAGTCTGCCTACCTAAGTTAAAAGCAGGCATCCCGCCGACATCAGGCTGCTTGCCAACAGCAGGTCGTCAGCCCACGGGGACCTCAGAAAAGAAGTGCTTACCCGCAGACAACTCTATCCATGGATATCAAGGAGGGTGAACCTAACCAGGTGCACACAAGGCAAAATGGCTCAATCACTTCGTGACAGGTTAGCCCAAAAGGTAGACCTATGTCACTGGAAACCCTGAAAGGGGATTCCAAATCTACTAACCCTTTGGGGTCAACTAATGAAGCAAGCTTGTTTTGAGCCCAAACCATAAGCCAGTAAAAACAAGAAAAGCCCTATGGGTCGATCTTAAGACAGACTGTTGAGATCCCCCAGCCCAAGTTGGTTGTTGGAACTCACCCTTCAAAAGTTTATCAACAGAAGAAAGATGTTACCCAAATTATCTCAGGATAAAAGAACTGTCGCGACCCAAAACCCACCCTAGGAGTTAGAGTGAACTTTGGACGACTAATCATGGCTTACATGACTTGCTTGACAAACCAACCTGCAAAAACCCACAGAGCATATACAATAGAGGATAACAGCGGAAGCATAACCATAAAGCACAGCGGAAGTCTACCAAACCTCTATGTATATACATACGCAAATCCAAGTTTATACAAAAGCAACAAAAAGAAAGTGCGGACAGACCCGCCAAAATACGTGGATATAATCTCTCATCTCACCCACAGCTATTCACTCAGAATCTACAACCACCTAATGGTAACCCTCTACGGGAGGTTCCTCCAAAGGCCCCTCGACGTACTCCTCCTCCACCCATGGACTAGGAGCACAAACATCAACTGGAGCAGCAGCTCCCTCAGAACCTGCCGACATAAGAAGTACGGCTGAGCATTGAATACTCAGCGGGTACTAAATACTAACCAACAGTCATAGTATACAGATAGCATACATAAAGTAGGAAACAAATTTGCATATATAGAACAGGAACAATTTATATCATACAAGGAAGTAAAGCAATTTATATTCATGCTTGCATTCAGAAAGACTGATAAAACCCTTGAAAACATCGTGCACTTGACTTGACTTGAAATACCCTTTGCGTGATTGTGAACCTGTTAACCGTGTCATGCTTGGCATGCTTGCATCATGCATGCCATGTCATGTCATGCGTGTCATGCGAGTATCATGCTTGCTTGTTCATAATTTAAACATGTTCACATGCCTAGTTGCCGTTCATAGTCCCTCGCAACTAGTACCCTATATGCAGATGGGTATGCCTAGTTACCGTTCATAGCCCGTCGCAACTAGCATTCATGCGGAATGTGAATGCCTAGTTGCCATTCATAGCCCGTCGCCACTAGCATCCATGCGTGTAATGCCATGCAGAGTTATGCGTGTCATGTGAATGCTATGCTATGCGTGTCATGCCATGCTATGCGTGTCATGCGAGGGGATGGGAGACCCTTCTTATGATAATGCATGATTGACTTGTCCTTGCCAAGAGCGAGGTAAAACATATCGTAGGATATGTCCCACCTCTAACCATGTTCTTGAAAACCTCGATAAATCATGTCATGCATGCCGTGCTCGTGGGAACCGTGTACATGCTTGCATTTAAATTTAAATATGACATTTGGGTAATTTCACAACACATATAACATCAATGATTGAGCAATGTAATATTCATATCATTTAGGGAAAGCAAGAAACACACTATCATGGGCCCTAGCAATATTCATAATTTATTAGGCATGCATTTCCTAATTTACAACTCATTTTATTCACCTTGGCATTACATCACACATGGTGTGTTCATTATTCATTATTCATTTAAACCTAAATCATGCTTTTCTAGGTGAGTTTACTCACATCATAAAGGTGTGTTTATTATGGATACAGTGCCCTCCCCATTTTAATCATCACAACACAGCCCTTGGCATCCAATCGCCCATTCCATCTCCATTCACTATTCATAACCATCCATCTCATAGCACATGTGTAAATGAAAGAAAATCAAGAGAAAATAAAAGGGAAAAGAGGAACTATAACTAGGAGGGTAGTAAGAAGTACCGACCTGAAGAAATGAGGAAGAAATCCCCTTTCTAAAACGACTGTGTAGCTGCTGCCCTAGCTTGGATCGCGAGCTCCACAATGCCTGAACCGAAATCTTGAAGAAAACGGGCTTGAGGTTGATCTAGGGTTTCAAACCCTTTGATTTCTCTCCAAAATGGAAAACCTAGGTTGGAATCGCCTTCTCCCCTTTTCTCCTATTCTCTCAAACTCTCTAAGTGTCGAATGTTGCCCTAAAGGCTCGGGTTAAACTCTTAAGGTAAGACTGAACCGACCAAAAGACCATAATACCCTTACTAGAATTTCTGCAATGACGCGAGGACCGTGAGTAGTGCTGAACACATTGTGCTGTGAACAGTGCTGAATACGTTGTGCTGTGAATAGTGCCCACTCGTTGTACGGTGAACAGTGCCAACTCGTTGTGCTGCGAATAGTGCCCACACGTTGTGCTGTGAACAGTGCCACACACGTTGTGCTGTGAACAGTGCCACACACGTTGTGCTGTGAACAATGCTAAACACGTTGTCCGTTGTGAACAGTGCCGAGCCCGTTGTCACTTCGTGTCGTGCATAGTGCTGAGCCCGTAGTCCGTTGTCTTATGTACATCGTGCCCATTGTGCTGTACAACGTACCCGTTGTGAGCTGTACAACGTGCCCGTTGTGAGTTGTACAACAGATGCACAACGAATACGTTATCTGCTGGGCGACGGATGCACAACGAATACGTTATCTGAGTACGCCCTTAGCGCCTTCCGAGCTACGTTTTGCCTACAGGTTCAGATTGTTTTGGCCATATCTTTTGACTCGTTCATCCGATTTTGACGATTCAACTTGCGTTGTGTTCGTACTTCGAAAAGGAACATTTTTGACGTTTCAAAATTTCCAATTTCTTCCTTATTTATTAATTATACCTCTTAAAAAGCAAAATGGAAAATGAAAGTGTCATGCATTAAATGTGAAAAGGTCCGGGGCTCTACAAGAACAAGGCCACTGGCTTAAAAGATTTTACAAAAACTTCTCCAGCAAAATCATGGGGAACCAATCCGTGGACCAGGTCCTCGGATTGGAAGACCGGTCCGCAAGATAATCTTGTAGCCAGAAGGAGAAGTGGCCAAGGCCACTCCGTTGGCAAGGAGCAGTGCCCATCCGCGAACACCAATCAAGGTCCACAAACCCAAAGCCTAGCCAGACCCAAGGGTCTAGCTCAGGTTTATCCCTCAAGCAAAGTTGCAAACAACTCCACGGATAGGTCTAGAAGCAGACCTGAGTCCGCGGATTGAAGAGTCCATAAACAAGTCCTTCTTAACATAAGGAGGGACCTGTGGACAAATTCAACATCATCCACAGATAATTCTTCTTCCAAGAAAGAGAAATTTGGCAGTTGAAGGCCAACAAGAACAGGATCCGCTTGGGATAGAACTCAACTCCTGATGTCATCATCAACGATGTTATCAGATTAAGAAGTGAAGGTGCGAACTTGCAAGTTCCTTCAAACTATGCAAGGGGCATTAACAGCCGTGATCAAATTCACCCGACTAGTAATGCAAATACAAATCTAGAATCACACTGACAGACAAGAACTTGTTGTTCAGGCTAGGTCCAAATGCATTTAGAGGCGTTAATCTAATGACCTTCGCAGTAATGATGGCAACTGTTCATCATTAATGGCCTCCGTCCAGAGATGTCAGCCTATTCTGGGGTTGAACAAATGCGAAACCACAAAGAAGAACCAGAGCACCATATGACCCTCAGGTCAAAGTGCCGAATGTAAGTTCTTCTCCCTTTAAAATGCCAAGGAAGAAGACTCTTGAGGAAATCCTCCAGCTCAAAAATCAAAAATACCCCTCGGCTCCGCCAAGGACGGCATATAATTACTAGTCAGAGCCAAGAAGGTCTAGAAAGCAAAGGTCATCTCATACTCATCGTATTCAGGAGGAACCAAGGACCAGAACATCGTACCCCCATTATGAAAGGGTGTTCGTAAATGTGGTTGGTACCAGAAACAATCCTGATCCAGAACAGTTTACAACTCCATTGTTCCAAAGAATCGGTACACTGCTTAAGAAAAATCTCTCGAAAAGGCAACATTCTTAAAACTTAGCCGCTACCATTTCAGTCGCTTTGAACGAAGTAGAATCTTCTAGAGCTATTGAAATAATAACTCCTGGTTAAACGATTCTGAGAAGGAGGAGGAGCCACAAAAATTAGGTAAATGGCAAAGAAAAAGCTCAAGACCTACTTCAATCAGCCCTAGAGCCTGATGCCAATGGATACCAAGAGAGAACAGAACAAGAAGTGACCTTGATAACCTCTCCAAGAGAATTGGGAAGAATCCTTCCAACCGAGGGTTATGACTCTGATGAACCAATGGTCCAGTCAGTAATACTAGAGGCAGTATTAGAAATACCTCAAATGGTTTTCAATGCATATAATCCTCTATGTGGGATGCCTGACACTTACTTCACGGAAGAAGAATTTCTAAATTTGTTCCAACTGTAGGGACCAGCGTCAGAATGATTGGTAGTGGTCATGATGGCAAATTTAGTCAGGAACGTAGGTAAAGGGAATAACCCTTCAACTTCGGCACCTCCACCATCAAATGATCAAACAATGGCCTTACAGGCTCAACTCTCATACAAGGATGATGAGATCATGGCAATGATGTCTCAACTGCAAGAATTGGCTACTCAATTGTCACCTCTCAAATCTGCATCGACACCTGGACCCTGTTTCCCGTACCACGGAGATAGAAGCAATCAAGGCATAGCCCCTGCACCTCCAAATCATCCAAGGGTCTCTGGAACAGGTCCCATTCAAAATCAGGTTATCCTCATAGGATGAATTCCACCGTCTCTTCTTGTTGCAATTGAAGAGACTGTGGGCAGTGAAATCTCACCACCCACAAGGCGAGTGTATGGTGCACCTGCCTACATAGGATCACCACCCATTGAATGGGCAGTTAGGCTTTGGGCATGCCAAAGGCACGTGCACCAGCTGGCCAAGGACTGCCTTACTGCCAGCCCACCTAGCATTAAATGCTAAGCAGTAGGACAATAATGCCCCACGGACACCTTTTGTGTCAGTTTTTAGGGGACTGAGACGTGGATAGGGTTTGCCATCACGGACAGACCCTCATTCAAACTTGCGAATAGGCTGCATGAGTCCATCTGCGGGCCAGTCAATGACTGGCCCAATTCGTGACCATAAAAGGTCATGGACATAAATCAAACCAAGGATTAGACCTATGCTCCCACCCTGTATTAGCCCACGGACTAACTAAGGTCAAACCACTGGTCTGTAGTCCAAATATATTTGGACCTGACCTAGATCGCGGGTGAGACCATAGGTTTAACCTCTTCAATTACGGACTTTCCAAGGTTAATCTTTTCCTAGATGCTAGCCATTATCTGACCGCCATGTGGTAGGGAATCCTTAATAAAAAGGACTCTTTCGTAGCTTTAATGGATCCCAAGATAGAGATCCCCTCTTTTTCTCTAATAAGGGAGTGCTATTGGACATATATGCCCCCGAAAGCCAATAAAAGACTTTTCTATGTTAATTAGACAAGCATCATATTCACATAACCAACTATAAAGGGTGTTTATATTAATTATTGTCTCATATGATGTAGACATAAAGTTCCATAGGTAACATTGTAGGAAAATCATGCAAAGGTTGCGAGGAGATATGATTTTCCGGTTCCTTGTAAACCTAATATTGTTCGAAGCCTCTAGAGTACTGGTTGGGCGCCGTACTTCATCATGGCTTGCACATGTGTAGTTCTATAAGATAGTGTGATAAATCTCATTCACAAAGAGTGGTGACTCTTGACTAACATGTGAGTATATGTAGCAAGTACATAATACTGAATGGGGTCACTAGTGGATACCCTATGGAATACACTGTCAGATTGTATTAGGGTTATCCAATTGACAAATTGTCCTTAGACCTGAGAGTTTAACATCTTCTCAGACATTTTTCTATATGGCTTTGATATGCCAATCGGCAATGTCCAATACACAGGACTAACTCCGGGTACGTTGGGTCATGTACACAATGTTTGCAGAAGTGTGTAAACACTCAATAAGGAATCCACAACTCCTTAATTGGAGATAATGATATCAAGGTGATACTTGTTGAACTGAACTGATAAATCCAGTACTGGTGCTTTTCGGTAAAATGGTCTTTATCGAAGTTGATATTTTCAATATGGAAATGTATATATAAATATATATATGTCAGTTCTTTTCTAATATTTCTTCAAAAGTGTTTTGGAGGTTCAGTTCAATGAAAAGTAATCATAAGAAAGAGTTCTATTCATAAGCTAGGGACTAAGATAGTGAAATTGTTCCAATTTCGGAAGTTTACAAGTGATATCGGAATGTTGAAGGATTTATTTGTAAATATATTGTGAGATAGTACTTACAAGAAATTCTCTAATTTCTAGAGGTTAATCACATTGTGTTAATGGACATTAATTGTGAATGGTGGAAGTCCAGGGATATAGATAAAATTCTATAATCCTAGTGGAGTATAGGAAAGGTGTTTCCTAGTAACAATGCTTCAATCAAAAAGGTGAAGTACTTGGTCCCACAACCGGAAATAGGAGATCCCTTTAGATCCCACACACAAGGACCTTCTTAAAGTATTTAATTTAATTTAAAATTAAATTAATTAATTTCTCTAAGTAATCACTATATGGTATAGTGAAGCTCTAACAGGTGGAATCACATTGGATGTGAAAAACCAAATGGGTAGGACCCATTGAGAATTATTATAAAAGAATAATTCAAGTGACCAAGAGGGTTTTGGAAACCCTTTGGGCGTGTGGAGTGGGACCCACCTAGGGTGGGACGCCCACTTCAAGGAGGAATAATAATTGTTATTATTTTAATTAGTTTCTAATAACTAATATCCTTATTAGATAAGGTTAGTTAGTTAGTTAGTTAGTTACTAATTAAAGATTCCCTAATTGTTAGGGATTCCATTAGTTAGTTACTAATTTAAGATTCCTTATTGGATAAGGATAAGATTAGTTACTAATGGTTAAGGTTAGTTTCTTTTAAGATTAATCCTAGTTGGATTAGGACAATAATCAATAAAGGAAACTATTGAGGAATCCTAATTGGATTAGGATAAGGTTAATGAATTATAATTGGATTACAATTCAAGCAACCAAGAGGGAACTTATATAAAGGATTGGATACCCAGCCCTTTAAATAATATAATTCTCCAGAATTTTTTCCTCTCTCCCTCTCCTCAAGTTTACGCCCAACCCTCTCCCCCTTTGAGGGTGTACGGTCACCCTTCCCCTTCTTCCTTTTTGTTTGTTTTTTGATCTTGATGATCAAGAACAAGTTCTTTGAAGATCAAGATTGGATCTTGTTTGATCAAGAAAGGTTCTTGGATCAAAGAAAAGAAGAAAAGATAAAAGAGCATGGAATTTGGAAGGGTCATTAGCTTCCATTAGAGAAAGCTTTAAAGGAAAAAGAAGGTTCGTGTGAATCGACAGGAGACTTGACACTTGTGAAGTTTTGCGAGTACTATTCTAACATGGATTTGACTTCACAATTTCAAAGTCGCAAAGGTGAATGTTATTCTAACCTTCATTGAATAAAATCAATTAGAATCTTAGTCAGATCTTAGGATTCGATGTATGCCCCCTCCAAGAACTGTGTTTCTAAGAAAAGATAAAAAGAGGCATACTTTCAGTGATATCAGAGCCTTGGCTATGCTTCTCTTTGATTTTTGAATTTAATCAAGATTTATATCAAGATTGCCTCCCCTATGAATTTTGGTTGCCCTAATGAATTAATCTTCTAGATTCTTGATTATTGGATAATCATTATTAGGCTTAAGGGATCCCCCTCTAGTTATTGAGCGAGTAATCAAGCCCTTAGAAATTAGTGTGATACTAATTTCAGTTTTGGATGATTTCAAAACCTCTCTTGATTCTATTAGGGATAGGTATATAGAGATATAAATTTGGCTAAAGCCCTTTAAGGATTTAGAGATCCGTTTAGAATATTAAATTAAATTGTTTAATTTATTTTAGAGAGCCCAGAGCAAGTTTTCCCTTTGATATATACCACTTAGATACCCATTGATATTTTGGCTAGCAAATATAGATGGGATTTTAGTGATTAAATGTTAATTAATAAATCCCATGGTGTTAGACAGCCTTCCTTAAGCATTCTTGGAGATTAAAGCTTATTTCGATTAAAATTGATTCATGGATTTTCGGATTTGTATTTGATTAGAAGAATCGATACAGTTTCGGTATTTTGGCCATAACTTTGTGACCGTAAGTCCGATTTAGGTCTGTCAGTACATCATTTCGAAGCCGTCGAAAAGATCTACAACTTTTGTGAAGAAAGTTTTTCTAGAATCAATTGTTTTGAGGGTAAAAACTTGAGTCAAAATCCTAAAGCGGGAAAAAGAGTTTTCTAAATTAATTTTTCAAGAGGCTTTCAAATTTTTCCAAAATTCCATTATTTGATTTGAGAGCATGGGATGCTATTAAATCGTTTAATGGTCTATCAATTAATTAAATAGTTTAATTATTTGATTCGAGAGCACGGGTTGAGATTTAATTAAATTGTTTAATTATCTGCTTCGAATCCACGGGCTATCATTTAATTAAATGTTAATTATGATATCATTTATGGTTCCCTAAAAAGTTTATGGGAATAATACCATAATTATTGTAGTTGATTTGGATCAATTACATGTGCTCAGAATGACCAGCTACATAGTATTTATAAGTTTTTATTTGATTAATAGTTAATCAAGTAATTACATAAATGCCATTGGTTGAGATACAGAGTTTTATCTTAAGTGAATTTTAATTGATAGAGATCAATTATTTTATGGACATTTAATACTAGTGTTTAGGGTATTATTTTATTTAATTGTTAAATCAAATAATCCCTAAAGCAGTTGGCCGTTATGGAAAATTTTGAATTCACCTATTATTGATTTTGAATTTATTTTTGGAATCAATATAAAGTGATATTAAAAATTAGCAATTTGTTGATTTTTATTTTGGTCTTTTAATAGTTATTAGATCAAAATAATATGGAAGGGATTAGATCCCTAGCCTAGCCGAATTTAATATGGTGTTTTTTATTTGTTTATCAATTGAGAAATGTGAGGATGAATTTTAGGGTTAGATTAAATTTTAGAGAAATTGTTTCTCTTAATGATTTTCAAGCATTAAAGGAAAATTATTTTCTTTTAATGATGATTTAAAAACCCTAAGAATTCATTCTAGACATGCTTGCTTTCTTTACTCTAGGGTTTTTCTATTAAATGTTAATAGAGGCCTTAACCATATGGGAAAAAGTTTCCCTAAGGTTAACAAAACCCTTGTTGAGGTTATGGACTTTCTAAGTAATTTGTCATGCCATGTTATTATTCATAGTTGATGAATTGTTAATATATATTCTTGTTGAATGGTGGATGGGTTCCATAATCATGCCTTCTTCTCTCTCTATTCTCTTCTCTTTCTTCTTATGAGTGTACTCCCCTTGAGCACCCTATTTTGGGTGATTTCTCAAGGTTTCTTATTTTGAATATGATGTAATCTTAGTATTAAGAGTTGCTGGTTTTTCTCTGTGGAGAAATCATATTGAAGATCAAAGATGATGGTGATCGTATGGAGAATAAATCTTAGAAGGCGTTCTACAAGAGTAGTTGTAGGATTTCTAAGATAGCATGATCATGTGGACCCATTGTGCGGGTATATTATGTATTTCATGTGATGATTTATTATAGCTTTTAGTTGCTTAGAAAAGTCTATAACCCTTGTGATAATGTGATTATCGTTTTTGTACAAATTTTGGATAATTGGATCAAATCCCACAATATGTGTTTTGTTCAAACATAAAAAGTTTGTGTTTAAATAAAACATATCATTATAACCCTTTTGGACGTGATGCATGTAGTCCATGTTGAAATTTTTATGTGGAATATGTTACTTGCATGACTATAAGATAAAGTGCCTTAATTGGCATAGATGTAAGCTAACAATATTCACAATTATGGGAAGTGCTTGATTAACACTTATAGATCCTAGTAGAGGTCTTAGAGAGTTGTTTAAAGACTTCCATAATTTCTTTTAGACTTAGGGTTGGTGAACCCTAATGTGCTAAAAATAATTCGTAGAGAATTAAAGGGGAATATAGTCCATTTTGACTTATGGGCTTTAGTGATGCGCATGGACACTTTATAATTGTTATTCTGGGCCCATGGTGCTTGGTATGACCAATGGTCCATCATATGGATGAATGAACCATCTAAAGCCCACTAATGTTAAAAATTAACCTTTGTACCCTTGGATTAGATCCATTAAGATTTCTGGGGCTAGTGGGAGTTCATTGGAATTACTTTGATATAATTAAAATGAAATTTGATTTATTATCATGTGATGATATTTGTATATTATTTAATGCATGTGATGCAATGATAAATATTGTGAATGCTTTTGATATATGCATTAGATGTATAATTTGTTCATAATATTCTGTTTTCCCTCAAGAAAAATATTAAGTGAATTAAATGGGCTACTCTATCCTATAGGATAATGTTGCCCTATGACCTTCCATTATCAATAAGACTAGGAATTAATTAGACTGAGTCTTGTCTCTCTGACAAGAATCAGACATAATTCAGTCTAAATTAAACTCCTAGTGTTTTATTTCTATAGTTGATAGGAATGTGTATGGCCTGATAAGGAGTGTCAACTAGCATGGGGGCATATTCCTACTTGATCATATGACAACCGAGAATAATGGGTTTCACTTAATCAAGGACCATGACGGCTGACAGGTGACAGTCATGTTATCCTTGGAGGTCACAAGAAAATTGAGAATCACTGATTTACATAAGGAGTTATGCATGAGATGCTCAGTGATGGATAGTTACTATCCACCTTGTTGTGCATGTGTGGTATTATCCTAGCATGGAAGATTGCATGTGTATTATAAGGCACCCAATGCTCATCAGATATATGAAGTAACATATTTCCTAATTTTATAGATTGAGGGGTCTATGAAATTTGACTGAATGATGAGCAATATCATCAAAGATCGAAAGCCCTGATCTAATGATATTATTATGTGTGAAATATTATGATGTATGTTTTATTATCATGTCATTCTATAACCACCTTACCAAGACTTTAATGAGAATCTCTTGACCAATTCAAAGTGTTTGGAATGGAAAATGACTCTCAAGTTTGTGCTTACCATCTAAAGAATTGCCCAAGTTATTACTATTAATGTTAAATCTCATATGAGATGTTTACAGAATACAATAGGGCAGTTAGACAGCTTACTATATAAAAGGACAAGTGGAGACCAAGTTGACTAGGGAAACCCAGTCACAAAGAATATGATAGAGATCATTGGATTTGTAAATCCCAATTCTTGGTCCTGAGATAAATTGAAATAAATTTTTGGGATAAGAGGATATGATTCTCGACAAACTCCCAGAGTCCTTTAATATGGTTATGTTGAACAAGTAGGAAATCAGATTGTCTGAAATCTCACATGTTGCATATGGCTAAGAACCTTTGAAGAGTTCAATGCTACTTGCAAAGATGTTCAAAAGAGTTGGATTTTTGAAATCTCGAGTATTTATGCAAATGAAAGAAATCCAAGATTTTCCATTGGAAATGTATTCTAGTAGTATGGACAAGAGCTCTTTAGAGAAGAAAGGAAAGTATAAAGATTGTGCTTCATAATGAAGCAATTGGTCATTGGATACAGGACAAACCTTTGGAAGGATTGTCCAGTTTGTATACTCATCAAGTCCAACTTAATTGTTGGAACCTCCAGCTCCTAATGCTTGGTATGATCTTGCATAAGTACAATAGTTGCATGTTTGTTAAGGAGAAGGAGAAATCTGAGTGGATAAAACTTCTACTTGGGAATGGGACAAAAAAAAATAAATTTGATGATCGTAACCATATGAATCTTCCATTAAGAGGTAGCTAACTTTATTTCACGTTCTTTGAAAAGTTCAAGGAATTCCGCATTGAAATAAATAAACAGCTAGGTAAGTCTTCCATGATTGAGAAGAGTACCTCTTAATAGAAATTTCATAATTTACTCTCATTACATCTTGTCTCAGATAATTCCCACAACAAACCATAGCATGATGGTGTTTTAAAATCGAATTATATTGGATATGATTTGATAGAAGATGAGCTTGGGATTCGCATTAGAGATACTTAATCTCTATTCCTGGATAACAAAAGATATTTGTAAACAGGAATACAAGTTTCCTAGTAAAGAAACTGAATCTAGAATTGTTCTAGAAGCGGAAGCCCAATAGACCAATAACTATGAGAATTTATAGAGATCAACTCTCTACTCTCACTATGCCTAAATAGTACACTAGAACCCATAGGTCCCAAAATCTGTAGTTGGACTAACTTTTATTCTGATGAAGTAATCAAACTGTTTGATTTTCATCTAAGAATGAAAGTATCCTTTGTGTACAAATTGGTTAGTGGGAGCATAATTACTTTCCTGGCTCTATGCAAAGATAATATTCTTTTCATTGCGAATGAAGTATGAATATTATTCTTCTCTTAGATTTGATCTAGCAATTTTACAATGAATGACAAAAACTTTGACATCATGTTTTCTTAGTCCTAAATGGTTTAGAGACAAAAGGAAAATGATATTGTTATTCTCCCAATAACAATAATGTTTTTGTGCAAGTAAGATTCCAAGAAAAGAGTTTCTACCTTTATGGAATGGAATCAGTTTCTCTTAGATATGTGATATATTGAGAAAGTATACTTGTACTAGACCGGATATTCATCACATGTGGATGTGATAAGATATTGATCAGATTAGTCCGGAGCATTGTACAATGGTAAAGCACAAGCAAGTTAACTTCAGAAAATGATTGTTGGACAGTATCATTTTTGTTTAGTCTTTTAAGACTATAGTTATTGATAATAAATTTGCAAGAGTTGCAAGTGTTATTGCATCACTACAATAGTTGTGGTAAAGCAGACATGACAGGCCCATACATGTTAAGTTATGTCTCAATTGGTGTTTGAGAAACATCACTGAAAAGATGGGTATTACATCTAATTGGCTTAGAGTGCAAGTGGGAGATTGTTGGACATATATGCCCTCGAAAGCCAATAAAAGATTTTTCTATGTTGATTAGACAAGCATCATATTCACACAACCAACTATAAATGGTATTTATATTAATTATTGTCTCATATGATGTAGACATAAAGTTCCATAGGTAACATTGTAGGAAAATCATGCAAAGGTTGCGAGCAGATATGATTTTCCGGTTCCTTGTAAACCTAATATTGTTCGAAGCCTTTAGAGTACTAGTTGGGTGCCGTACTTCATCATGACTTGCACATGTGTAGTTCTATGAGATAGTGTGATGAATCTCATTCACAGAGAGTGGTGACTCTTGACTAACATGTGAGTATATGTAGCAAATACATAATACTGAACGGGGACACTAGTGGATACCCTATGGAATACACTGTCAGATTGTATTAGGGTTATCCATTTGACAAATTGTCCTTAGAACTGAGAGGTTAACATCTTCTCAGCCATTTGTCTATATGGCTTTGATGTGCCAATCGGTAATGTTCAATACACAGGACTAACTCCGGGTACGTTGGGTCATGTACACAATGTTTGGAGAAGTGTGTAAACACTCAATAAGGAATCCACAACTCCTTAATTGGAGATAATAATATCAAGGTGATACTTGTTGAACTGAACTGTTAAATCCAGTACTGGTGCTTTTCGGTAAAATGGTCTTTATCGAAGTTGATATTTTCAATATGGAAATGTATATATAAATATATATGTCAGTTCTTTTCTAATATTTCTTCAAAAGTGTTTTGGAGGTTCAGTTCAATGAAAAGTAATCATGAGAAAGAGTTCTATTCATAAGCTAGGGACTAAGACAGTGGAATTGTTCCAATCCTGGAAGTTTACAAGTGATATCGGAATGTGGAAGGATTTATTTGTAAATATATTGTGAGATAGTACTTACAAGCAATTCTCTAATGTCTGGAGGTTAATCACATTGTGTTAATGGATATTAATTGTGATTGGTGGAAGTCTAGGGATATAGATATAATTCTATAATCCTAATGGAGTATAGGAAAGGTGTTTCCTAGTAACAATGCTTCAATCAAAAAGGTGAAGTACTTGGTCCCACAACCGAAAATAGAAGATTCCTTTAGATCCTACACACAAGGACCTTCTTAAAGTATTTAATTTAATTTATAATTAAATTAATTAATTTCTCTAAGTAATCACTATATGGTATAGTGAAGCTCTAAAAGGTGGAATCACATTGGATGTGAAAAACAGAATGGATAGGACCCATTGAGAATTATTATAAAAGAATAATTCAAGTGACCAAGAGGGTTTTGGAAACCCTTTGGGCGTGTGGAGTGGGACCCACCTAGGGTGGGACACCCACTTCAAGGAGGAATAATAATTGTTATTATTTTAATTAGTTTCTAATAACTAATATCCTTACTAGATAAGGTTAGTTAGTTAGTTAGTTAGTTACTAATTAAAGATTCCCTAATTGTTAGGGATTCCATTAGTTAGTTACTAATTCAAGATTCCTTATTGGATAAGGATAAGATTAGTTACTAATGGATAAGGTTAGTTTCTTTTAAGATTAATCCTAATTGGATTAGGAGAATAATCAATAAAGGAAACTATTGAGGAATCCTAATTAGATTAGGATAAGGTTAATGAATTATAATTGGATTACAATTCAAGCAACCAAGAGGGAACTTATATAAAGGATTAGATACCCTGCCCTTTAAATAATATAATTCTCCAGAATTTTTTCCTCTCTCCGTCTCCTCAAGTTTACGCCCAGCCCTCTCCCCCTTTGAGGGTGTACGATCACCCTTCCCCTTCTTCCTTTTTGTTTGTTTTTTGATCTTGATGATCAAGAACAAGTTCTTTGAAGATCAAGATTGGATCTTGTTTGATCAAGAAAGGTTCTTGGATCAAAGAAAAGAAGAAAAGATAAAAGAGCATGGAATTTGGAAGGGTCATTAGCTTCCAATAGAGAAAGCTTTAAAGGAAAAAGAAGGTTCGTGTGAATCGACAGAAGACTTAACACTTGTGAAGTTTTGAGAGTACTATTCTAACGTGGATTTGACTTAACAATTTCAAAGTCGCAAAGGTGAATGTTATTCTAACCTTCATTGAATAAAATCAATTAGAATCTTAGTCAGATCTTGGGATTCAATGTATGCCCCCCCAATAACTGTGTTTCTAAGAAAAGATATAAAGAGGCATAGATCGCGGGTGAGACCATAGGTTTAACCTCTTCAATTACGGACTTTCTAAGGTTAGTCTTTTCCCAGATGCTAGCCATTATCTGACCGCCATGTGGTAGGGAATTGTTAATAAAAAAGACTCTTTCGCAGCTTTAATGGATTCCAAGATAGAGATCCCCTCTTTTTCTCTAATAAGGAAGTGTCATATGGCACTCTATCTAAAAGGGGAAGCTATCTCTTCCCTTTTCTAGAAAGATAAGGATCTTTCCCCTTTTTGGAGGTAAAGTTTGATCCTTCCAGGTTTTCTAGAAAAGGAAACTAATTTGGAGTACTTCAAAAGGGACTCCCATTCGTGTGCCTTCTCTAAGATAAAAGAAACCAATTGTCTTGAACAGATGGCCCTCTCAAAGGAGAATTGGCCTCTTTTGATTTCCTAAAAAGAGGAAGTCAAAGGGGAGTCCAAAGAGGACTCTCCAAAAAGATATAGAAGAGGAAGTTTCTCACAAGAAACCCCAAGAATGCAAAAAATACCCACGTACATAGGGAAGAAGGAACAAAAAGGCTTTCTTTTTACAAGAACAACAACCAAAGAGGAAGAAGGTGGATCTCCCCCATATGGAGAATACCAGGTGAACCCTTAATAAGGCCACATCTCTTTCTTTTCTTTCTTTATGATGCTAAAACCTCTATGAGGTATCTTGTAACACCTACATGAGATCTGGGCAACCCCATTGAATAAATACAAATACTTTATTCAATATTTATTCTTCTTTTTAATCTTTCTTCTTAATCAGAGGTTCTTCCCCAAATAGGGAAGGTAATTAATAGTTTGAGTTTACTCAGATTGGAAGGATAATCCCCCACATAAAACAATAAATTCCATACAACAATGGTGGGAATTTGATAAGCAAAGAACAATTTTTACCGGTTATAAATTAATGGAACGCCCGGTGGTACTTTCTTCTCCTCTCATCTTTGAAGAATAAAAAATAAAAACAAAAAAAAGAAAAAATGAGTGATCCTTTCATTGTTTTCTTATTGTTGTTGATCAAAATCATCAAGACCGTCTGCGTTCGTCGAGCCTACATCTTGACCATCAACCAATGGGTATGTGTACCCCTGATCTGGATCCCGGTGACTCATCCACTCACCTTGGCCGAGGTAGCAGTAGCTCCAGCCAGGTAGGTCTAGCCAATGGGCCCGACCTCTAAAAAAGGCCGCGGTCTCCAGACCAGGCCTTTGTTGAAGATGCACCAGTCTGCAGCAGAAGCAAAACCCACCCCATCAACTCAGGGGTGGAAAGGTAGTCTGCCCACCTAAATCAAAGATAGGCAGTCTGCCAACAGTAGGTCGCCAGCCAGCAGGTATCCTAAAGCAAGCCAACCAGCATGTGGGCACATCAAAAAAGAAGTGCCAACCCACAGACATATTTGTCCATGGATACCAAGGAGGGTGTACCCAACCAGGTGCACATAAGGCAAAGTGGCTGAGCCACTTCACGACAGATCAGCTCAAAAGGCAGACCTATGTCACCGAAAACCCTAAAAAGGGATTCAAAATCTGTTAACCATTTAGGGTCAACTAATGGAGCAAGCTCATTTCGAGCCCAAACTATAAGCTAGTCAAGGTCTAAACAGGAAAAGCCCTATGGGTCGATCCTAAGACAGACTGTTGAGATCCCTCAGCCCAAGTTGGTTGTCGGGACTCACCTCTCAAAAGTTTATCAACAAAGGGGAGATGCTGCCCAAATTATCTCAGGGTAAAAGAATAAGGCCACTGGCCTAAAGGACTTTACAGAAACTTCCTCTGTAAAATTACAGGGAACCAATCCGCGAACCAGATCCCTGGATCAGAAGACTGGTTGGCAAGCTAATCCTGTGGACAGAAGAAGAAGTGGCCAAGGCCACTCCGCGGGCAAGGGGAAATGCCCATCCACGGACACCAATCAAGGTTCATGTACCCAAAGCCTAGCCAGACTGAAGGGTCTAGCCCAGGCTTATCTTGCGGGCAGAGTTACAAGCAACTCCGTAGACATGTCTAGAAGCAGACCTGAGTCCGCAGATAGAAGAGTCCATAAACGAGCCCTTCTTCACAGAATGAGGGATCTGTGGATTCAACACCATCCACAGATGGTTGCTCTTCCAAGAAAGAGAAAAGTTGGCAGTTGAAGGCCAATAGAAACAGAGTCCTCTTGGGTAACATTAAATTCTTGATGACATCATCAACAATGTTATCAGATCAAGAAGTGAAGGTATGAACTTGTAATTTTCTTCAAACTACGCAAGGGGCATTAACAACCATGATCAAAGTCACCCGGTTGTTAATGCAAACACAAACGTGGACTCAACACAAGTAGATAGGTACTTGTTCTTTAGGCTAGGTCCAAATACATTTAGAGGCATTAATTCAGTCACGTTTGCAGCAATGACAGTAACCGTTCGTCATCAACATCAACGGCCTTCTTCTGGAGATGTCAGCCCATTCTGGGGCCGAACAAATACGGAACCAGAGCACCGTATGACCTTCGGGTCAAAGTGCTGAATGTAAGTTCTTTCCCCTTTAAAATATCAAAGAAGAAGATTCCTGAGGAAATCCTCTAGCTCAAAAACCAGAAATACCCCTCAGCTCTGCTAAGGAGGACATACAATTACCGATCAAAGCCAAAAAGGTCAAGAAAGCAAAGGCCATCTCATACTCATCGTGGTCGGGAAGAACCAAGAACCAGAACATCGTACCCCCATTATGAAAGGGTGTCCATTATCTAGCGCAGTTTACAACTCAATTGTTCCAAGGAACCAGTACTCCGCTCGAGCAGAATCTCTTAGACAGGCAACGTAATCAGAACTCAGTTGCTATCATTTTTGTCGCTTTGGACGAGGCAGAATGGTGTTTGTAAAGGACTAAAGCCTTTTGTAGAACCCTGAAATTTTTTTTGCATTTGCCTTGGAATGTGTGTCAAGGCATGATGCTTTGGTAATCTCCATTCTTCATGAAATGACAATTTAAAACTTTGAGAATTTTTTCAAGAATGCTATAATTAATTGAATAAATTATTTAATAAGGTCTATAAGCCTTGAAAGGGTCCTAGTCATGTTTAGAAGAGGCCAAAAGGGAAGTAGGTTAAGTCCAAGTTGTAAGGATGGATGAAAAATGGACTCAGTGTAGGAATTTGCAGAGCACCGATTGCTCGGTCCATATTGACGATTGATCGGTCTAACACCGATCGATTGATAGCTATCGACTGGTGCACCTTTTTGTATGGGAAAAAATTCCAGAGAGCATGTTTTTGACCGATCGCCCAGGAAAAAACACCGGTTGCTCGGTATTAACCACCGATCGCTCGGTCCTTCGCATTTTTACAGAATTTCAGTAAGGGCTTTTTCGTCTTTGGGGCGTTATACCCTTGCCTCTTAAGGATTGCTTGAACCTTAAGGGGTTTCATTGACCACACTTAGAGTATTTGAGAGAAAGGGAGAGAGGAGAAAGAGGATTCTAACCTAGGGTTATCATTTGAGAAGGAATCAAGGGTTTGAGACCCTAGATCATCACAAGCTCGGATTTCGTCAAGTACACAGCTCAAGCTCGTGAGGAGCACATTCTCCAAGCTAGGGCAGCGACTCCATGCATGTTTTGGAGGGTTCTTCCTCGCTTCTTCAAGGTCGGTACCTTATGCTACCCTCCTAATTCATATCCTCCATTGTTCTTCCCTTCTTTATTATTTTTCCTAAAGTGTGAACCTAATAGGAGATGAATGGTTGTGTGAGAATGGATGTTGGGCGATGGATGCCATGTGAATGTGCTGTGATGAATGAAATAGGAAGGGTATTGTACTAATAATAAACATACATGTATGTTGTGAACTCAAACCCACCTAGAAAAGCATGGTGTAGGCTTTAACAAATAATGTACACACCACATGTTTGATGAAATGGCAAGGTGAAGAAAATGAGTTGTAAATCAAGAAATGCATGTTTAAAAGCGTATGAAATTGCTAGGGTTTATGATAGTGTGATTAATCGCTTTCTCTAAATGACATAAATAATTACTTGTTTAATTTAATGATATTCTATGTATTGTTGAAATCTCAAATGTCATATGTAATTCCAAGTGAAAGTATGTACACGATTCCACAAGCACGACATGCATGACATGGTTTACCAGCGTTTTTCAAGAATAATGATGTTAGAGGTAGGACATATCTTATGATATGTTTTGCCTCGATTTTGACAAGAGGACAAGAACAAGCATTGCATAGGAGGGAGTTTACACTTCCCTCCCTTTCAAGAGGGGTCTCCCCTCACTCACAAGTGCATATCATTGAAAGAAGGGTCTCCCTTCCCTCTCAAGTACATGTCATTGAAAGAAGGGTCTCTCTTCCCTCTCAAGTGCATCTCACAAGTTACATGAGCATGTTTAAATTCCAAACAAGCATGCATGACACGATACGCTCGACAAGATGATAAGTTTTTCAAGCAAGTCACGTAAATCATGGTAAGTCGTCCAAGATTCACTCTAACTCCTAGGGTGGGTTTTGGGTCACGACAGAAGTGGTATCAAAGCTTAGGCTTTAGGTCTTTAGGGTCACTTAGAATCTAAATACCATGGCTTGACATGAGCATATATCAGGAAACAAGTTAGGAAGGAAGTAAATCGGAAACGAGTCATGTTCCAAGTGTAAGACCAAACTTTAGTCTTAATCTAAAATGGTTGCTTTAACCAAGTACGGGTCTTAGGGATGCTAGAACACCAAAGTATAATATTATAAATACTCTGATGACTTGATGTGATGTATATCAGTATTATAAAATTTATACAAATTGAATTATTGTGAAATGGAATTGTAATAAATTGGGGTTTCAAGCTAGACTCATGTGGTGCTATTGTTCTCAGGACTTTAGTCATGAGGCGGGGCACACGGGGTCGTAGGCCACACACTAGAGCTTCATCTTCTTCACGGGATGAGGATGAGCAGCTGGACCTCTCTCAGGTCTTAGGCTCTATTGCTGAGACACTCGCCATACTGGCGGCTCGACAGTCTATACCATCATCAGCGGCACCTACTCCACCGCCCGCAGCTCCAGTACATCGTACAGCTGGGGTTGAGGAATTTCAGAGATTGAGGCCTCTATCATTTCATGGGAGTGTGGACCCTCTTGCTGCAGAGGCATGGATTCTCCAGTTGGAGAAAATCTTTGCGGTCCTCTCACCCACAGAGGAGGATAGATTAGCATGGGTAGTTTTCTTACTAGAGGGTGAGGCACACCACTAGTGGTTGTCCACCTTCAGGACTCGGGATTTGACTATGCAAGGTCGACCCTGGACTTGGGATGAGTTCAAGGACATGTTTTACAAGAAGTATTTCCTAGTTGGAGCTCAAAAAAAAAAAAAAGAGAGTTCATCAACCTAGAGCAGGGTTCGATGACTGTGGCCGCTTATGAGGCCAAGTTCTCGGAGCTCTTTAGATTTGCGCCTCACATGATTGCCACTGAGGCAATGAAGGAAAGGAGGTTTGAGCAAGGGCTCAAAGATGTCATTATGGACAAAGTCTCAGCTTTCAGCCATGCTACCTACCCTGAGGTAGTGGACAAGGCCTTGTTGATCGAGGCCAAATCTTAGGCCGTGTCCAAGAAGAGAGATTTGGCGAGAGGCCAACCTAGCAATTCCACACCTCCAGAGAGGCGGGCTCAGACCGGCCCTTATCAGTACACATGGCCAGTACCACCTCAGTATGCATGGCCAACGCCACCGATGAGGCCATCTTATGCGCCTCTAGTTCCATGGCCGTACATGCCTCAGGCTCCACGACCTCAGGCTCTTCTAGCTCCATGGTCAGTTGCACCTCAGGTGGCGTGGTACGCTCCACCTATGGCCCCTCTGACCTACACACAGGAGGTTTGCACGTCTTGCAACCGAAGGCATCCGGTAGGAGATTGGCGAAGGGCATCGGGTGGATGTTTTCACTGTGGTCGCCAAGGCCATGTGATCAGGGATTGTCCTAGTCGGCATTTGCCAAGCTAGTCTCAAGGGATTAGGCCCCCAGCACGCCCAGCAGGATCGTATTAGGCGTCCTCTCAGCCTACCCGGTCCACACCTTCGCCTCGCCAGGCAAAACAGGGGCGAGTATTTGCCTTGACAGAGGGTGATGCACTTGCATCGGATGATGTGGTTCAAGGTACGTGTTTAAAGTTATTCAATTATCCACGATTATCATGTTATGCCTTATTCTTTGTGTACATATATGGCGTGTTACTTATATCTATATATCTATGCATATAATGTTGATGCTTGGATCGACTTAGTTAGCTAAAATTTCAGGAACCTTGCTAATTAATGAATGTTTGGCTAGAGTGTTGATCGACATTAGGTTTACCCATTCATTCGTCTCACCGAGTTTTTCCCAAGGCTTTTTTAAGGAGCCTAGTCAGTTGGAACCGGAGTTATTCATTTCGACTCCTCTTGGCAAGACGGTAGTAGCAGATAGCATTTTCAGAGGCAGTACAGTTCAAGTAGGGAGCCACAAATTGGCAGCCGATCTTATTGTCCTTGGATTCCAGGACTTCGACGTTATCTTGGGGATGGATTGGTTAGCAGCGCATCATGGGCATATGGCTTGCTTTGAAAAGATGGTACTCTTCAAGCCGGTGGAAGGGAAGCCATTCCATTTTCGGGGGTTGAGAAGTAAAGGTATTGCCTGCTTTGCAGCGTTAAGCTTAGCGAACCCCGAGGCAAAGGACTTTTTGACTATCCCGGTCGTGACTGAATTCCTGAATGTATTTCCAAAGGAGTTGCCAGGGTTGCCTCTAGATAGGGAAATCGAGTTTGTGATTGAGCTTGCACCAGGCACAGCTCCCATCTTTCAGGCTCCGTACAGGATGGCCCCAATTGAACTCAAGGAGTTAAAGACTCAGTTGGAGAAAATGCAAGGCCTTGGTTTCATTCGACCAAGTGTCTCACCGTGGGGTGCCCTGGTTTTATTTGTTAAGAAGAAGGATGGCTCGATGCGGATGTGCATCGATTACCGGTAGTTAAACAAGGTCACTATAAAGAATAGGTATCCATTACCTAGGATTGATGACCTATTCGATCAGTTAAAGGGAGTGAGATTTTTCTCTAAGATTGATCTTCGATCGGGTTATCACCAGTTGAAGATTAAGGCTGAAGATGTTCCCAAAACTGCTTTCAGGACTCGGTATGGGCATTACGAGTTCTTGGTGATGCCTTTTGGTCTTATGAATGCGCCGGTAGCTTTTATGGATTTGATGAACCAGGTATTCCGACCATATCTGGATCGATGCGTGATAGTGTTTGTCGATGACATCCTGATATATTCCCAGACATGGGAAGATCATGTGCGAGACCTTCGCCTTGCTTTGGAAATGCTAAGAGAGCATAAGTTGTATGCCAAATTAAGCAAGTGTGAGTTTTGGTTAGAAGAGGTGGCATTCCTAGGCCACGTTGTATCTACGGAAGGCATCTCGGTAGATCCGAAGAAGATAGAGGCGGTCATGAGTTGGGCAAGGCCCAAGAGCATCACAGAGATCCGTAGTTTCCTTGGATTGGCAGGCTATTATAGGAGATTCGTAGAGGGTTTCTCCAGCCTTGCAGCACCGCTCACTTACCTGACAAGGAAGAATGCCAAGTTTGTATAGAGCGATAAGTGTGAGATCAGTTTCACGAAACTGAAGAAGCAGCTTACCATGGCCCCCGTCCTTATGGTGCCATCCGGACGTGGTGGGTATAAGGTGTATAGTGATGCCTCGCACGTGAGACTTGGGTGTGTCCTAATGCAGTACAAGAAGGTCATTGTCGATGTATCAAGGCAATTGAAGGAGCATGAAAAGAATTACCCCACTCATGACTTGGAGCTTACTGCAGTCGTGTTTGCTCTCAAGATTTTGTGCCATTACCTTTATGGGGTGGAGTTCTATGTGTGCACGAACCACAAGAGCCTCAAGTATCTCTTTTCCCAAAAGGTGTAAAATTTACGGCAACGGCATTGGATGGAATTTTTGAAGGACTACGAATGCACCATCCAATACCACTCGGGCAAAGCAAATGTAGTAGCGGATGCCTTGAGTAGAAAACCTCCAGGGTTGTTGGCTCACATGTTGGTGCGGGAATATGGAGACTATTGGAAGATTTGTCTAATCTGGATATCAGTGTGAATGATTCCTTCTGCAGTCCTGTTTTGGCAAATATCATGGTTCGGCCATACATTATAGATTTGATCCAAGAGTATTAAGTCATGGATGCTGACTTATTGGCTTTCCGGGATAAGGAAGTTACCAAGGGAAGTGAGGACTTCTTCCTCACTAGCCGAGGTGCTATTATATTCAGGGAAAGATTGTGTGTTCCAGCCAATGCAGATCTTCGACGACAGATTATGGATGAAGCCCACCGTTCAAAGTATACAGTGCATCCTGGGGGTACGAAGATGTACCAGAACCTCAAGGGGCATTTTTGGTAGCGAAATATGAAGAGAGATGTAGTAGAGTATGTGACAGGGTGCTTAGAGTGCCAACAGGAG
This sequence comes from Tetracentron sinense, assembly GCA_015143295.1. Classification (NCBI taxonomy): domain Eukaryota; kingdom Viridiplantae; phylum Streptophyta; class Magnoliopsida; order Trochodendrales; family Trochodendraceae; genus Tetracentron; species Tetracentron sinense. The sequence continues at coordinate 16,675,471 of CM026559.1, read as the reverse complement.
AAGGCAAGCACTTGAGACCGGTGGGTCTACTACAGTCACTCCCTATTCCCGAGTAAAAATGGGAGCACATCTCCATGAACTTCATTGTTGGTTTGCCAAAGACGGCAAGGAACTCGGATGCAATATGGGTAGCAGTGGACCGTTTGACGAAGTCTGGACATTTGTTATCCTACCGGACTTCGGTTGCCACGTCTCATGATCAAAATCCTGAGAACAATAGCAAACCGTGAGTCTAACGAAAATCAAGCTCTTTGAACATAACAATTCAATGAGCATATACTGCTTATCTAGTGCATCATATACATCCAGTATACACAAAATAGTATATTATACACTTTGGTTTCTTAGCTAAGCGACGTTCTAAAACTTGGCTAAAACACAAACCGATTAAGACCAAGACAAATATTTAGTCCCTACTTGGAATACGACTCACTAACTTCTGCTCAGAAGATAACCTAGTCCTTAAGCTTGATACCAATTTCATTACGGCATCAACCTATAAACAAGTTCATCTGAGTTCTAAATTCAACTCAAAGAACACCCTTCAGTCCCTCTGCCTCTAAAGCCTAAGCTCTGATACCAAGTCTGTCACGACCAAAAATAACCCCTAGGAGTTAGGATAATTTGGCATCATGAACTCATTACCAAACATCCTATACACCATATAAGACATATGATAAGGGAAGTAGAACAAAATTTTTCTTTCTATACATACCATAATCCAAGTTTATAAAATAACCCAAAATAAAGAGCGAACATGCTCGCTCATCAAAATACATGTATCAGTCTCTCCCTATCTCACTCTGTATGGGACCACCACCTATCGAGTATCCTCTGATACTCCTGAAGCTCCTCTGGAGTAGGTATCTCCTCAACGTATTCCTCCTCAACCCAAGGCTCTTGAGGAAGCTCGCCACAGATGTCGAGAGGACCTGCCGGCATAATATGTACGACTGAGTATTGAATACTCCGCATATACAAACTACTAGATAGTAATGTCATAAACATGGATACAACATATATATATATCGCAGTTTTACTCATTTCACATGCATTACTTTAATCAGAGTGCAGAAAACTAAATTCGATCATGAGCATATATCTCAGAAAAACACATCTTGTTTACATTCCATCTTTACTTTATGTTCCTTTACATCTATTACGGGTATTGTAAAATACCTTAGTTTCAATTACTTTCCATCTACAAGTATTTAAAATACCCTAGATCCACCTAAGTAGTCGGGCAACTAGTACCCATGCACCCACATAAACTGGGCGGGCCTACTATTATCCTCACCTTCGGCTACCTTCGGAGTAGACGACCAGTATCCATCTCCCTTCCGGGTGGTCTGCTATTCATCGGAGTTTGAAGACTTGTATCTGTTTCCCTTCTAGGTGGCTTGCTATCGTGCCTCCCCGTCGGTATTACTCAATTGATTAGTACCCATGAACCCACAGGAGATGACTAGAATCATCTTGTACCATTACTTTCCCATATACTTCCTTTGCCTCTTTACTTTCCATTTACCTCTTTACTTCCTTGTTTTACTTTCCCATTACCTCTTATACTTTACTTCTTCTTTATCTTCTTTGGATACCCATAATTTAGCAAATCTTAATCATGCATATACATGTGTCAGTCTAGCAATTGTGAATATCATGGTAGACAAATTGAAAACACTTTACTTATAGACAATAATTCACATATTTCATCCATAGTAATAGCCTATATACAAATTAATCATCCATAACCAAATCCATCAAAATATAAGGTTTCCTCATTTGGTTTTTCCCAAAACTTAAGCCTTTTAATATGCTTTTCATGTTTGAATCATCATAATATTAAGAACATCTAAAAACAGAATTCTCTACTCTCTTTATTCGTTGGTTTAAAGCATAACATCATCACAATTTGACTAGTAGGATTTCCTACTAGTTCATAACACAAAGCATAGGATTTTATGTTGAATTTATAAGATGGTTTATGCCATTAAAAGGTAATAGAAAGTATCTACCTTAAAAAGGAAGGTTTTACACTTCTGTGGACTGAATCAAGCTTGAGGAAAGCTTGGTTGAAGCTTTGGAAAATCTTGGTTTGAAAACCCCCTTCTTCGAGAACGCGAACACAATTTCTTTTTAGAAATTCCAAGCTTTGAAATCACCTTAGTGATGATTTGTGAGCTTGAGCACTCTAGAGGAAGGAAGCTTCACAAGGTTGGAACCTCACTTGAGCTTGGGGAAGAACAGTTGGAAAGGAACAAAGCTTCTCTTCCTCTTCTTCTTCAATGTCTCTCTCACTTACATTCAAGGGTTTGATAACCCTTATACACGAAATTTAGACATTCTTTATAGCCTAAAGTTGCCAAATATCTCAAAATTTCTTTGAAAAATATCCCCCAAGGTTGGTGATGTGTTACAGCTCATTACTGGCCCTTTTTGCCATTTTTCGAGTTCAATTCGTTGGCGAAATTTGGCCCCCAACACATTTCGTCGCCAAAATGGCACTCTGCCTGGGCCTCGTTTTCTCACTTTAGTATTTTGACTATAACTTTGACTCGCTTATCTAAGTTTGACGATTCAACATGCGTTGAACTCCTTTTTCAAGTGGGAACAACTTTCATGTTTTACACAAAGCCTAATTTTGAGTTCTAACTGGTGTAAATGGGCCCACAAGTGGACTGGTCTTAGGATGACTTTCAGGAGACCAAAATTTACAGCAAACCAGTTTGCAGAAATCTGACATTTGACCCAACTTTGAGTCAAAATCTGAAAAGGTGATAAACATGAACCACGAAGAGGGTTTCAATACCTTTCTAAAAATTCAAGAGTCATTCTATTCCGATCAGCAGTGAGAATTCTAGAGCTCCTCAAAGTTGATGGTATGTATAGGCATCCCTTTCTATGACACTTGCAGTATGTCCTACTCTCATTTTTCATTTGTCCTTAGCCCCCAAAACCACTTTCCATACATATTTTGATTCATTCCAAACCTCCTTCCATTCCAAAACATGAACCCATAATTTCATTAAGGCTTTGGGCCTTGAAAGCACTATTCATAGCACTATTCACACAGTATTCATAGCACTATTCCCATGAACAGTGAACCTAAATTCCGGGGTTATACATCCTGCCCCCCTTATTGAAATTTCGTCCCCGAAATTAGAATAAGACAAAAATCAAGCTGGGATACTTTCCTACATTTAATATACTCAACTAAGTCAAGCAATGCATAGCAAGACCCATAAAATATAAGTAGCATGTTCTTACACCCAAGCAACATATATCACAACCATACAACTTAAACTACTCGACATGAACGTACCTTGCACAACATCCTCAGGTGCATGTGCTTCTTGCTCAGTTAAGGCAAAGACCCTGCTCTTATTCTCCTGTCGAGGTGGTTGTATTTGCTGTGGTGGACCAGAGGCCTGAGGATACCTCTGATGAGGAACTGATCCACCTAGGGGCCTGGAAGACTAAGAAGACCCCTGTTGTTTGGCCTGTTGAGGCAGAGGCCTATTCCCTTGCAACTACAATGGCAACTGGCGACGTGGGTAGTCTCTGAACTGATGTCCCCGATCATCGCAGTGAAAACACGTACCCATGAGTGTACGAAAATCCTCACTCCTATGCTTTCTCCCACAATTGCCACACACCTCAGAGGTAGAAGTTGTAGGCTACCCATATTGTGTGTTCTGCGCAGTGTTAGATCGAGGGATCTCTGGTACCCATGGAAGCCTCGGAACCTGAGCAGACGTAGCAGTTTGGTAAGGAGCAGACCTGACCCTTTGCTCTGGTGGCACTGGTCCACTGAGCTGGCCTCTAACCACACCTCTCTCTAGGCCAGTGTCACTCCTCATGAAGAATTCCTCTGAGTTAGTCTTAGCTAACTGGGCCTTGTCGTTCACCTCTATATATATCTTGTGCCAAAACATCGATACTTTCTCTCTCAAATAGCCCTTCAAACCCCTTTCAAAATTTCAGGCTTTTATAGCCTCTGTGTCTATCATGTGCGGGGCAAAGCGAGACAATTCCAAGAACTTGGCCTCATACTCGGCCACAGACATATTACCTTGCTCCAAGGTGATGAACTCCATCTCCTTCTTCTCACGTACTCCGACTGTAAAGTATTTCTTGTAGAACACATCAAGAAACTCTCCCCATGACCACTCTTGACCCATTCGAGTCAAGTCTCGAGTCCTGATAGTAGATCTCCACTAGTGGTTTGCCTCACCTTCCATCACAAAGGAGGCCCACGATACTCTTTCTGCCTCTGTAGGCATCAAAACAGCAAACAACTTCTCTAGCTACATAACCCAAGCTTCTGCCACCATCGGGTCTATGCCACCATAGAAGACAGGAGGCCTCATCCTCTGAAATGCCTCAACTCCTGCCTGTCCTTTGTGTGTAAGAGGTGTAGGTGCAGCAGCCGTAATAGGAGCATCGGCAAACATAGCCATAGTCACAGCTATAGCCCCCAAGGATCTGAGTCAATTCTGGCTACTCATCTCCCATCGGACTATCTCCTCCATTCCCTCGAGTATGATACCCTCTACCTCAGTTGCCACGTCTCATGATCAAAATCCTGAGAACAATAGCAAAGCGTGAGTCTAAGGAAAATCAACCTCTTTGAAGATAACAATTCAACGAGCATATACTGCTTATCTAGTGCATCGTATACATCCAGTATACACAAAATAGTATATTATACACTTTGTTTTCCTAGCGAAGCTACGTTCTAAAACTCAGCTAAAACACAAACCAATTAAGACCAAGACAAATGATTAGTCCCTACTTCGAATACGACCTACTAACTTCTGCTTGGAAGATAACCTAGTCCTTAAGCTTGATACCAATTTCATTGTGGCATCAACCTATAAACAAGTTCATCTGAGTTCTAAATTCATCTCAAAGAACACCCTTCAGTCCCTCTGGTTCTAATGCCTAAGCTCTGATACCAAGTCTGTCACGACCCAAAATACCCCTTAGGAGTTAGGATATTTTGGCGTCATAAACTCATTACCAAACATCCTGTACACCATATAAGACATATGATAAGGGAAGTAGTACAAACTTTTTCTTTCTATACATACCGTAATCCAAGTTTATATAACAACCCAAAATAAAGAGCGAACATGCTCGCTCATCAAAATACATGTATAGGTCTCTCCCTGTCTCACTCTGTATGGGGCCACCACCTATCGAGTATCCTCTGATACTCCTGAAGCTCCTCTGGAGTAGGTACCTCCTCAACGTATTCCTCCTCAACCCAAGGCTCCTGAGGACGCTCGCCACAGATATCGACAGGACCTGCCGACATAATATGTACGGCTGAGTATTGATTACTTCGCGTATACAAACTACTAGATAGTAATGTCCTAAACATGGATACAGCATATATATATCGTAGTTTAAATCATTTCACATGCATTACTTTAATCAAAGTGCAAAAAAATAAATTCGATCATGAGCATATATCTCAGAAAAACACATCTTCTTTACATTCCATCTTTACTTTACGTTCCTTTACATCTATTACGGGTATTGTAAAATGCCTTAGTTTCATTACTTTCCATCTATAGGTATTTAAAATACCCTAGATCCACCTAAGGAGTCAGGCAACTAGTACCCATGCACCAACATAAACTGCATGGGCCGACTATTATCCTCACCTTCGGCTACCTTCGGAGTAGACGACCAGTATCCATCTCCCTTCTGGGTAATCTGCTATTCTTCGGAATCCAACGACTAGTATTCGTTTCCCTTCCAAGCAACCTGCTATCGTGCCTCCCCGTCGGCATTACTCAATTGATTATTACCCATGAGCCCACAGGAGATGGGTGGGCCTTCTATCAACCGGAGATAGATGACTAGAATCATCTTGTACCATTACTTTCCCATATACTTCCTTTGCCTCTTTACTTTTCATATACTTTCTATTTACCTTTTTACTTCTTTGTTTTACTTTCCCATTAGCTATTACACTTTACTTCTTCTTTATCTTCTTTGGATACCCATAATTTAGCAAATCTCAATCATGCGTATACATGTGTCAGTGTAGCAATCGTGAATATCATGGTAGACAAAATGAAAACACTTTACTTATAGTCAATAGTTCAAATATTTCATCCATAGTAATAGCCTATGTACAAATAAGTCATCCAAAACCAAATCCATCAAAATATAAGGTTTTCTCATTTGGTTTTTCCCAAAACTTAAGTCTTTTAACATGCTTTTCATATTTGAATCATCATAATATGAAGAAAATCTAAAAACAGAATTCTCTACTCTCTTTATTCTTTGGTTTAAAGCATAACATCATCACAATTTTTGACTAGTAGTGTAGAGACCCGAATCTTTTTCATGTTTTTAGTGCATTGCATTAAGGGTATTTTAGTCTTTATAAGGTGTTAAAGTGTGTATATTTATATCTAATTATGGTGATGTAAACTAGGCTTAATCAACTTGTAACGGATGGATGTCATAGCACATCCTAAACTTTAGGAAGCTCTAGTTTTGGCACCGTTTACTGGAATTGAGTGATTCTTGAACCATTAGAAAGGTGTTGGAACCCTCTTCGAGGTTCATGTTTAGTGTTTTTCCTCATTTTGAGTTTAAGTCAAGTCAATAGTGAGTTTTGTCTAATGGAATTATAGATCAGTCAACTTTGGGGATAATTTAGTCTATTAATTAAGTGGAATTTAGAAATTCTAAAAATCCAAAAATGTTCGTTTTCGAAAGACGAATCCAACGCAATTTGAATCGTCAAAATCCGATGAACGAGTAAAAAGTTATGGCCAAAACAGTAAAGGGAGTCAAAACCTGCAGGAACCGATCGCTCGGTCAGAACCAGCGATCGATCGGTCCAAAACCGATCGATCGGTATCTATCGACTGGTCCAAAATTTTGTATGAGGAAAATTTTCAGAGAGTGCTTTTTTGACCGATCGCCCGGTCAAGAGCACCGATCGCTAGGTTGAGAACCGATCGATCGGTAATAACCACCGATCGCTCGGTCCTTCGTGTTTTTGCAGAATTTTAGTATGGGCGTTTTGGTCTTTTTGTTCTCAGACCTTGGAGCTATAAATAGGGGGTCCTACTCGAAATATTAAAATAATCCACCTAGTTCTAACCTAATTTGGCAAAAAGGGGGAGAAACCCTAGGGTTTTGAGAGAGGGTTTTCTTAGAGAAGGAGGAGATTGATAGGAGATTGCAAGAAAAGTTTGGGAAGCTTCTCTAAATCGTCTCGGGAGCGTTTTGAATCCAAGGGAAGGATTCCTAAGGTCGATATACTATCCTAATCAACTCTATTTTAAGGTTTTATGAATGTTGATGAGCTAAGAATTGTAGAAATAGATAGTTGATGCATTTTCCCTAATTTTCTATGAAATAAGCTAATTATGGATGGGAATGTGAATGGAAATATGGATTTGAATGTGGATAGAATGTATGGAGGATGGGAAATGTATGGAGGATGGGATTAATTTGTAGATGTGGATGAATATATGGATTGTATGGATGAAATTATGATTTGATGAATGCATGAAAAGTAGAGAAACAATTGATTCATATTATATGTGTACTCAAGGTGTTTGTGAAAAGGCTTGAATGGATAAATGCGATTATACTCTTATGAAATGGTGGTAAATTGATTATGAATTGTGTTAAGGATTATGATAAGATATATATGTGATTGTTTGGTAAGTATATCTAATTACTTGCATGGAAATTGGTAGTCGGAAAGGTAAGAACTTAGAGGAAAATCTCTCAGACCAGGAATTCTCTAACTATTTGGTATGGGACATATAGTGGAGTTTCCATGGTGGGAGATCGGAACCTAAGCAATTACCAACTCGAATATTAATTTCGACACTTAAGCACACAGGCAAGTGTATGCGAAGATAAGAGTCTCACAAGTCACACATGTGGACCACAAGCATGAGCATGGCATACGTATGACATTCTGAATAAGCATAAGCATGGCATGGTCCGTATCCGCCAAGAACGGCATGTCTCATTACTGTATGATCTGAATAAGTGCATAAGCATAAGCATAAGCATCTCACAAGCGCGTGGTCTCGTAAGCATAAGTACCTCATAAGTGTATGGTTTTCTAAGTCTAAGATTCTCACAAGTACACGAGTCAAGGTGATGATATGATGTATATGCGCACACGTTCTTCCGCACTCTGATTATGTTATTATGCTATTGGATATGTTTCTGACTAAGTGCAGGTATATCATTATTGTTGGTTGGATTTTATATACACTGAGTACCTTTGTACTCAGCCGGACTTTGTCTTGGCAGGTTTAGGGTAGGAGTACACGGCAGAGCCGTGGGTTGAGGAAGCATACACAGAGGAAGGAGGTGAAGGTGAGCCTTCTGAGGAGGGAGCCAGAGACTTGGGTGGCTACACCTCTTAGTTTACATTTCTTTTCATTGAGAGAGTTTTGTATTTGACCTTTAGAGGATGTATCTCAGTTGATTTCTTTCTAGTTGTGTATCAGACTCTTTGGTTTTAGAGTGAGTTGTATTTGTTGACTATAGACTCGTGTTATTTAGTTGGTTTGGGTTATATATATCGGAATTTTATTACTCTCATTTTTGGAGACTCGTGTAATAGCCTTGTATGCATGGTTTTAAGCAGGTTAAGTGAATGTGATGATTCCAAAGTCCTATTTTAGCCTTAGTAGGATTTTGGGGTCATTACAGAGGTGGTATCAGAGCTCAAGGCATTAGGTTCCCTTGGGCTAAGTTATCCTCTTAGTAGGAGTTAAGTTTAGGTCACTCCGGGCCTGATACCAGAGGATATCAATCAAAGCACAAGGCATTAGAGCCCTTAAGGCTAAGGTATTAAGTATAGGGTATAGGAAGATGTCAACCTTAGGAATGCAACATCAAGTTCAGGACTTTAAAATTGTTGAGGATTGAGTTTTGATTAAGCGTAGACTTAGGAATTTATGTGAGTGTGTTCTAAATAGATTGTTTTCTTCTTCTCAGGATTGTAAGCATGAGAAGGGGTGGAAGAAACCATAGGAATGGAGGAGGCAGTGTGACTGATGGGGATACTCCAGACGGTACCCCCCAGGCAAATATGGGTCGGGCCATGGAAGCTATTGCTGCAGCCATGGAGAGGCAGGCTGAAATTATGGCTCAGCAAACTGCATTACTAGCGGCTGGTCAAGCTAGGCAAGAGAGGCAGATTGATGTTCACCCACCCTGTCACAACGGAGTGGAAGCTTTTAGGAGGATGAATCCTCCAGCCTTCTATGGTAGTACGGATCCCTCAGTTGCCGAATTGTGGATCATGCAACTAGAGAAGATTTTCACTGTGCTTGAGGCTACCGAAGAGCAGAGGGTGAAATGGGCCTCCTTCATCATGGAAGGCGAGGCTGAACATTGGTGGAGGGCCGCATCTAGGCAGAGGAATGAGGTGCGAGCCGGATAAGAGTGGACTTGGGGAGAGTTCCTCGACATCTTCTATGAGAGATACTTCCCGGTGTTTGTGAGAGATCAGAAGGAGATTGAATTCTCTACCTTGGAGCAAGGAAGGATGTCAGTGGCCGAGTATGAGGCCAAGTTTGTAGAGCTTTCTAGGTTCGCTCCTCACTTGATTACTACGGAGAGAATGAAGGCAAAGAGGTTTGAGCGAGGCTTGAAGGATTTTATCCGGGAGAAGGTTTCGATACTTTAACTCGAAACATGTAGGGAGGTGTATCAGCGCGCCTTGATAGCTGAGAAGATTTCACAGGAATTTTTGAAGAAGAGGGAGAAGATGCAAGCAAGCAGGTTTGTCCCCCAGGACAAGAGGTCGAGGATAGCAGGTCCTATGCCCATTGCTAGGCCTACCCCGTATCAGAGGCCTACTCAGGCAGCCCCTCGAGCATCTCAGGTGGCTCCGCCTACTGCTGGTACCCAGTTGTATGATGCATGCAGCCAGTGCAGAAAGAGGCATAGAGTGGGAGAGTGTAGGGAAATTACTGGAGGTTGTTTCCATTGTGGAGAGGTCTCACACCGGATCCGAGATTGCCCACTCCGTATTCAGCAGGGGCTTCAGTCGACTCAGCCACAGGGAGTCAGGCCCCCAGGTAGGCAGTCCACACAGCAGAGGCCACCACAGGGTCCTAGACCTCAGCAGCCTCAGCAGCCAGCTCAGGGTCGAGTGTTTGCTACCTGGAGCGGGATGCACAGGCGTCCGACGACGTTGTGCAGGGTACGTTTAATTGTGCTTTAGTCAATTAAAATATTGTTCTGATGCTATGTGTGTGATATTAAATGTTATGTGGTATGATGTAAGATGCATGTATGTATTCATGATTTGATAAATTAGCTTTGTGTATTAATTCAGGCTCATTGTTGATAAATGATTTCCTCGCTCATGTTTTGATCGATACTGGTTCCACTCACTCCTTCGTTACACTTAGTTTTGCACGAGAGTTTCCGATGGAGCCAAGTCTGTTAGATCATGAATTGTCGATCAGTACTCTTGTCGGTAGTTCAGTCATCACTGATAAGGTCTATCGAGATTACGACATTCAAGTAGGTCAGAGAGAGATGCCGGCTGATCTGATTGTCCTTGAGTTCCAAGACTTTGATGTCATTTTAGGCATGGATTGGCTTTCCAAATACCATGGGCATGTCGACTGTTTTCGGAAAGTGGTCAACTTTAGACCAATCAGTGAGCCCTCTTTTCGTTTCCAAGGGTTGAAGAAGAAGGACTTAGCTCGTTTCGCGGCATTGAGTCTTACTACCTCGGAAGTACCAGATTCCTCAAGTATTCCAATTGTAGAGGAATTCATGGATGTCTTTCCTAAAGACTTACCGGGTTTGCCACCTGATAGAGAAGTAGAGTTTGCAATCGAGTTGGCTCCGGGTACGGCACCCATCTCTAAAGCTCCGTATAGGATGGCTCCAGCAGAGTTGAAAGAGCTTAAGGAGCAGATTGACGAATTGCTTGGTCTTGGATTTATCCGCCCAAGTGTATCACCTTGGGGAGCTCCAGTGTTGTTTGTGAAGAAGAAGGATGGTTCGATGAGGATGTGCATCGACTATCAGCAACTGAACAAGGTCACCATCAAGAACAAATATCCTTTACCTAGGATCGATGACTTGTTTGATCAGTTGCAAGGAGCTAAGTATTTCTCCAAGATTGATTTGAGGTCGGGCTACCATCTGCTGAAGATAAAGGTGGAAGATGTGCCGAAGTCTGCTTTCAGGACCAGATATGGGCATTTTGAATTCTTAGTCATGCCGTTCGGTTTGACAAATGCCCCAGCAGCATTCATGGATCTCATGAACATGATCTTCAAGCCGACTCTGGACCGCTTTGTGATCGTGTTTGTGGATGACATTTTAGTGTACTCCAGGACACAGAAGGAGCATGAGATGCATCTCAGGATCACCCTGAAGACACTCCGTGAGCATAAGCTATATGCTAAGCTTAGCAAGTGCG